>CM069135.1:81395492-81725492 GCA_035221665.1 Okamejei kenojei
TGGTTATGCCAATTGCACCTTAGATGCATTTTAAGTATAAAATAGAATGAAATGATAATTTTCTATGTGCAGGCAAAAACAGTGAAGATCATTTTTAATTCTGCTGTTATATGTACAAAATCAAAGAATAGAAATACACATTAACCTGAATAACAAAGTTAGATGTCTTTACTGACATGATGACAGCTTATTAGAGGTTCCAGATACCCACATCAATGAATGGTCAAAAAACTGAAATCAACTCATATAAGAGATTATGCTGCATGATAAGTCTTTGATCCAAGAGTTGGTATTTTATGTTAACTTTGGGGCAGAATTTATTTTGCCAAAACATCAAAATACCAAGATAAGTGAAAGCAGAATAAGGTTTTGATGAACAAATAATGAGGTGTCAGGTATCAAAAAAGTGGGAAGAAATGCTTGATCATTCTTCTCACAAACTGCATCAATAACATCTATCTGGTTTCTGAATGCTTTTTTATTGTGAATTTTTCACAGAAATGTTATGGAAAATGAATGTTAAAACAGTGTTAATAAAATACAATTGCCATTTTATTAGAACTGGGGCATATAATTAGATGCTAAGAACCATCTTATTAATTAGACCTTATTCTGCCCATTTTTAATAAAAAAATACTTGCACCATAAATTTTTGAAAATGCTAATGAGGCAAAGCAAAAGCAGCAAGATAGTTATTCCCTCGCCGAAGGATAAGATGATTTAATAATGAGCTTGAAGGGTCCAAAAATATAAAGCAACAATGGAGTTGGATGGTGAATTAGTCAAACCAGATAAAGAAAGAGAAATAAGAGGACTGAAGTAAGACTGGATTAAGAGGGAGCAAGGAAAGGGCGAAAGGCACAAAGGAAAAGTCGAAAAAATATATAACATTTAACATTTTAAGAACTCAAAGAATTCATATCTACATGCAGAGCGATGACATAACATCAAATTCTTCAATTTCAAGTAATACCCCTGCTTCAGTGCCCACACGTTTCTCCTAACGTCTTCATTTAGTTTAGTTTATTGTCACATGTACCAAGGTACAGTGAAAAGCTTTTGTTGCGTACTGACCAGCCAGCGGAAAGACAATACATGACTACAATTGAGCCATTCACAGATACATGTACCAATACCGTTCCACTCGCCCCCTCCACCCCCATTACCCTGCTCCTTCCCCCCCCCCCCCCCCCCTTGCTCATCTCCCATCCTCAAGCCCCCATTTCCCTTTTATTCTCCATTTTCCCCCTCTCCTCTTGTCCCCTTCCATCTATATCCATCCCTCTGGCTTTGCATTCCAGTTCTCTTATCTCCTTATATGACACCTCTTTGTCTCTCTTTCACCTCTAGCCTCAATCCATACATCTACCAATCAACCCCACCCCACCTCTCCTACAGCTGTATCCACCTATCACATGCCAGGCTTTGTCCCACTCCCACCACTCTTTTCCAACTTTCTCCCCCCTACTCCAATCAGTCTGAAGAAGGCCCGACCTAAAACATCACCTATCTGTTCCCTCCACATATGCTGCCTGACCCGTTGAGTTCTTCCAGTACTGTATTTAGATAAACATGTAAGACCAGTTATCCGTAGTAAATATGTAATGACAGAAATCAACAACAAATTCTGGAGATATGCGATTCATATCTATCAATGCCCTGTTACAGTTTCCCTTTCATAACAGCATATATCATTCACATATTATCAACAACATCTGACCCAATAAACATTGTGAGTCTCTTTTAAACCAAGATGAGCATGGTTTAATATACTCAATGGAAGTTATTCTCCCAGACATTAAACAGTAATGGACCTGTTAGTTTGAACTTGGCAATGGGAAGCTGTTTCTAATGTTTAGGAGCACATCTTGCTGGCAAGAGCCGAGCATTCAGTCAACTCTATTAAGTGTCAGACTTCTACATATGTACTGTTGTACCCAGGTGTCCAATACTTACCCAATGACAGATGGCGCAGCATCTGTCACTAGGCTAGGAGCCCAGACCAGCTGGGATTCTCCAGCATTACACTGGGAAAACAGCCCTCAGATTTTATTACCCCATTGATATCAATCAGGAGTCTAGATAAGTGGATTAGGAGGCAAAGGGGAAGTTTATTTGTAACAACAAGCAACCTGCTTGAGGAACTCTCAGAAGATAGACTCATAATGCTGGAGTAACTCAGCGGGCCAAATAGCATCTCTGGATAGAAGGATTGGGTGATGTTTCGGGTCGAGAACCTTCTTCAGCCCTGATGAAGGGTTTCAACACCATTCCTTTCTGCCCACAAATTTGATGCTCTGGATTCCAGCACCTGTTGTCTCCCTCTGACTACTCCACTGCAAAGTCTCTTTGAGGTATACCGTCTTCAATGGAGACACAGATTGCTAATGCTGTAAGCAATCTGCTGGAGCAATTCAGCGGGTCGAGCTGTGTCTGTGTGGGAAAAGGAATGGTCAATATTTTGGGTTGAAACCCTGGATTAGGATTGAGAGGGGAGTAGGAAATAGAGGAATAATTGTAGGTAAAAGTGGTGACTTGAATATGCATGATTGTAAATACACACTGAATTAAAACTATTGTACAACTGATCACCTTTCATGTTTAAAGTGAACCTGCCCTTCACAAATAAAACTGGAAATGTAAAAAACATTTTGTAATGAATTGCCAAGCCCCTAATATTCAAGTTAAAGATACAGCCCGATTATACATTATTTTAGCAAATAAGTAATGTTGTAATTCTCACAGGGAGATGAGCAGAGATTCTTTTTTTTTTGTGCAGAATTGCTGGTCGCAGGAATATTCTCCTTGAAAAGATGGCAAAAGCTGATGCCATGAACAATCTGAGAAATGAGCTGGGCAGACATTTTGCAAGGTGGAAAAGCAGACAGAAAAAGAAGCAATTTTAACTAGTACTCTTCTTTCAAAGCATAATTCCCATCAGCACTTCAAGTTTCTGCAATTCACAAATTACAATAATATCTAACAATTTAACCACCTCTGGTTACATTTCTTCTGAACTAAATTCTTGGAAAAAATCAAAATATGCAGTGTCAGATATACCTTTCTGGAGTAGAATAGACATATGGAAGGAAATGTAAGAGGAAGAGAAATAATGGATGAGCGGAACAGTGTAAATTTGAGATGATACAAGGCGTAAAGTAAAGAACAAAATATTTCCTGCAGGGCAATAGGATTCCATCATTTTTTCCTGGCTATTGGTTCACAATTTGGATATTAGAAGACTAAATGATAAAGGAGGAGTAAGGCTAAATTTCAGACACTACAAGCGAAATTAAATAATCAAAGAACTGCTGATGCCATAAACATGAAACAAAAGCAGAAAATCCTGGAAATACTATGCAGGTTAGGTAGCATCTGCATAAAGGTTTTTGGTCTGAAATGTTTTCTCTGTTTCTCCTACCACAGATGTGCCTGACCTACTGAGTTTTTGGCATTATTTGTTTGATCTAATTACCGTTCTCCTGCTACCGATGCCATTCCCAACAAGTTATCAATGTTTGTCATTTTTAATCCTGAATTAGGATAGTTTATTTTATTATTTTAACATGTTTAAATAACAATTTTGCCTTTGAATCTGCATAACTAGAGAACAATTTTAAGACAACATTTTCTGGTAATAGCATTTTGTGCAAGTTGGAGAGATATTGATTTCTAAGAAAACATGGATTTGGTTACAGATCCGATGCTGAAATGGATGTTCAGACATATTTCTATTCTATCCCAAACCAAAAAGTTGTCAGTACTATGTTGGTCAATCTATGTATACTTCAGAGGATTCAGCCAGAAGATTTTGATGGTGAAATCCTTGCAAGGAATAAGATCATATTAACCTGGAGAGTGACCAGTCACCCAGAGAGAAATAAGACACAAGCGCAGTGGAACTTCATTTTGATTAAATATCAGAATAAATTCTTATTCATCTCGGTAAAATATAGATTGCTGTAAGTCTTTCCAATGCATTGCTCGAAGAATTACAGGTCACATTCTACTTATGCACCTATCGATCTTGTTCACCGAACTTAGAAAGCACGGAATGGAATGTACCAAAATTAATGAAATAACAACACTGCCATCACCAATGGTTACACCACCATCTGCACACAAAATGAGAACAGAGACTTTAGAAGTAACTTGCACTGAACGAACTAACAGAATTCATTACAGCAACTCTGTTGTCAAGCATAGTGGTAGAATATTGATGTGCACAATTCCTTTTACATTATAAATGTATTCAGCCCATTTGAGAACACAACATTTCATGACTTTAAGAACTCACTTACAGTTCAGAAACTGAACATTCAATGTATTTGCCAGACTGTCTTCCAATATTTAATTTCTAATGTTAAAGTTATTAGGGGTTACTCAACAAACTAGTTACCGTATTTCTCGGCAATGAAGACACACCCCCATTTTGAGTTGCTAAATTTTGAAAAAAGGCTGGCGGGACAGGATCAAGGGTTTGGTTTAGTCCAGGGGTTTTTTGCCTAAGGGCCAGAACCCATGTTTGTGAGCGAATGGCGGGCCACATCTATCGCCATAGTTAATAAATGGAGGTAATAATACATACTAACTAAATTTGTAATTAGTAATATACACACTAATAATACATAAATTAGTAATAATACATACTAATAATACTTAGTTTTCTGCAGTTTCCAGATCGCCTGCGTGCCCCGGGACCAGCTGCAGTTCCCAGGACGTCTGCCCCGGGACTGACTGTAGCGCCCAGGTCGCCTGCAAGCCCCGGGACTAGCTGCAGTTCTTAGGTCGTCTGCGAGCCCCAGGACTAGCTGCAGTTCCGCTGTCCGGTCCCGACGGCCGCTCGCAGCCACCCGAGCTACTGAGTGAGTTGCTGGCATGATCTCCGATCCCATTCTTTTCAAAGTTCCTGCCCTCCCACCCAGTGGCGCTGTCCTTTTACAGCCGCTGTACTGAGGGATAGCCAAATCTATCTTTCTTGGCTAACAATCTAACCTTCAGCCTCCAAGACGCAGGTAAATTTGCAGGCTATATTTTAGGGTAAAAAATAGTGTCTTCATTGCCGGGAAATACAGTAAGTTATAAAGGGGCAAGGATTTATGGAAAGAACAAAAAGCCAGTGAATACAACAAACAATTATTCAGGGAATCTGAACAGCCACATACTCTCCAGAAATCTAATTGCAACTTTTATGCCTTGGTAAAAGGGTTTCATGTGTTAAATTTGCTCATTTCAAACTTCACTTATAATTTGTGGTTGCCAAGTAGAGTTATAGCATTATAAGGTACTTCTTGAGTAGTTTAGTTTAGTTTAGTTTAGTTTAGTTTAGTTTCGTGATACAGCGTGGAACAGCGATCGCCGCATATTAACACTATCCTACACACACTAAGGAGAATTTTTACATTTAACAAGCCAATTTACCTATGTACCTGTACGTCTTTGGAGTGTGGAAGGAAACTGAAGTTCTCGGAGAAAACTCACGTGAGAAAATATAAACTCCGTATAAACTCCGTACAGACTGCACAGATTGGTAGTCAGGATCGAATCCGGCGCTGCAAGTGCTGGAAGGCAGCAAATCTACCGCTGCGCCATCGTACCGCCCAAGTACATGGACAGGGAAAGGAAATCAAGCCCAGAAGGTGATCAAATTGTAAGCGTGGTACAATAAACAACTAGTCATAACATTTTCTTTAAATAGAAGTGAAATTAAATAAAAACAAAATGTGGGAAAAACAAAGAAAATATATTTTTTTGGTGGATAGTCAAACTTGCTGCAGAAAAGGTTGAAGCTTAACAGTTGAAATATTTGGGTATGAGTCTGAGCTTAGTTTATTGTCATGTTTACCAAGGTACAGTGAAAAGCGTGTTAACCAGTCAGCAGAAAGACTATTCATGATTACAATTGACCCATCCACAGTGTACAGATACATGATAAAGGGAATATCGGAATTACGTTTAGTACAAGTTGTCCTGTACAGTCCGATCAAAGATGGGCCGAGGGTGGGTGTACATGGATGTTTGAATTTGAAAATGGTGGAACTTGGAGGTATTTACAAACAGGTACAAAGATTATGGGACCACTACTTGACAGAAAATAAGAAGCAATTCAATTTACAAATGATGAGAATTTAGATAAGATACAATGGTAGAATTACTTCAGGAAATCTAGAGTTAACATAGAAACATAGAAACATAGAAAATAGGTGCGGGAGTAGGCCATTCGGCCCTTCGAGCCTGCACCACCATTCAATTTGATCATGGCTGTTCATCCAACTCAGTATCCTGTACCTGCCTTCTCTCCATACCTCCTGATCCCTTTAGCCACAAGGGCCACATCTCACTCCCTCTTAAATATAGCCAATGAACTGGCCTCAACTAACTTCTGTGGCAGAGAATTCCAGGGGATATGGGGAGAATCTGTGGCAGAGAATTCCACAGATTCACAGCTAAAGGTAGTTTTTTTTTTTAACACAGTACTGGAGTAACTCAGCAGATCAGGCAGTATTCCTGGAGAACATGGATAGCTGATGTTTTGGGCCGGGACCCTTATTCAGACTGCAGAAGAACAGCAGGAATCACAGACGAGGAGCTGTGAGAGAGGGTCTTACAACTAGCATCTGCAGTTCCTTGTATCTCAAAGGTAGTATAACTAATGGACTAGTGCCCAGATACACAAGCTACTAAACCAAAAACATATTAGAATCCCACCACCACATCAGGGGTATTTGAGTTCAAGTAATTTAGTTTAATGTAAAGATACAGTGCGGAAACAGGCCCTTCAGTGCACCGAGTCCACACCAACCAGCGATTTCTGGACATTAACACTACCACACACAGACTCTAGGAACAATTTACATTTTTATACCAAGCCAATTAACCTACAAACCTGTACGTCTTTGGAGTGTGGGAGGAAACCGAAGATCTTGGAGTCAACCCACACTTCAAATTAAATATGTTTTGAAGAAAAAGTTACCGCAATAAACCATCACAACAAAAAGATCATGGGGGGGGGGGTGCGGTGGAGGCAGGGAGAGGCAGGGAGAGGGGATAAGGGTTGTGTTTGTTATTGTCGATAGTCCACAATAACTGAGCAAGGGGGGTAAAGTTTAACCGAGGCTGGAAGGGAAGAAACGTGGCTTTGGGGGAGGGGATAAACAAGTGCGAATTCACAGGCCGGGGAGCCAGAGAGCTCCTGGTCCCACATGCAGACAAATACGGCAGGGGTGGGCCGGGTACTCATGCCACCTTCATGCTTTCAACGTTCCTGCAACCGGAAGCATGTCATCTCTGGGTAACTGGAGGAAATAGGGGTCCTTCAGAGATGTTGGCTGACCCAACATTTGCTACCGTTACTCCAGCACTTTGTGTCTATTTTTGTAAACCAGCATCTGCAGTCCCTTGTGTTTCCAGTCAATCACTATTTTAAATCTATGATTTAAGCCTTTCCTTTACGAAAGGAATGCAAGTACATATTTGCAGTATAAATATTCTGAATAACTATCACAGATGCCATAAGTAACTGGAAGGATGGACATAAATTGTTCTAGGTTCTAGGAGCAGAATTAGGCTATTTGGCCCATTAAATCCACCATTCAATCATGGCTAATCTATCTTCCCCTCTTAACCCCATTCTCCTGCCTTCACCCCTTCACCCCATCACCCCAAGATTGCAACCTTCAAGTGGTCCACCCTGTTTCAATGAATGCAATCAACCTGGCGTGCACAAATGGAAGATAGACAATAGACAATAGACAACAGACAATAGGTGCAGGATTAGGCCATTCTGCCCTTCGAGCCAGCACTGCCATTCAATGTGATCATGGCTGATCATTCACAATCAGTACCCCATTCCTGCCTTCTCCCCATATCCCCTGACTCCGCTATCTTTAAGAGCCCTATCTAGCTCTCTCTTTAACGTATCCAGAGAACCGGCCTCCACTGCCCTCTGCAGAGAATTCCACAGACTCACAACACTCTGTGTGAAAAAGTGTTTCCTCATCCCCGTTCTAAATGGCTTACCCCTTATTCTTAAACTGTGGCCCCTAGTTCTGGACTCCCCCAACATCGGGAACGTGTTTCCCGCCTCTAGCGCATCCAAACCCTTTATAATCTTATATGTTTCAATAAGATCCCCTCTCATCCTTCTAAAGATCAAACACAACTCGTTGTCTTCCAACTTTAGCACCACTCGTATCAGCAACGTTGTGCATTTACATGTTAATTGGTGTTACATGTAATGGATGACCAAATTTTCAGACTGCTGAACTAAGCACTCAACATGCCCATACAGGCCTGTAATCAGGTTCTGACTTTGCTCAAACATTCTTGTGATCTTTCACCTGACATTGGACATGGCCTGCAAACAGAAAATTAAAGGCACAGCTGCAGTTCACTGTTGTTATTCTTCTACCCTATGACTCTGGAATTCACCTCACAATGCAACACACACAGCTAGGGTGCATGTGGAACAGTTTGCGGAATTATAATGGAACAACGCTAGGCAGACATGCATCAAACAAGAATGTTATTTCATTTATTATCTTCTAGATATTTGTAAAAGATCTTTTTAATATAAGGAACCATTAAAATATTTACAATGATTGTCAAAATTAAAACGGAATAAAGGTCTTTAATATAATTTCCCCTTAATAAAGTTACAGACCTCTTCCTTTCAAAAAGTTAAGGCCAACGAAAAAGTAATTGCAAGAATAGCAGAAAGAAGGAACTGCAGATCTACGATGGGTCCCGACCCAAATCGTCACCTTTTCATGTTTTATAGATATGCTGCCTGACCTCCTAAGTCATTATATCACTTTTAATATCATTGCAAGAATGGCATTGGCGAATTTGAACTCTATATGATATTCACAATGGAAACTGAACATTGAGGTAAGTATTGTCATAATTGATTCAGAAAGGCTGACCTTAGTAGAAACTTTTAAGGGGGCATAGATAAAAATGGTTGGAAGCTTTTAAAATATTTATATGGAACATCCATAACTTCTTTAACACATTGAAGCAGTTAATGCATCTTCTACAGAGATGATTATTTCCTTTAATTAGGTATGTTACAAAACTTACCTTCAGCAGCGCTGCAGTTCTGCCACTGGCCGTGTGCGCGACTTTGGCACCTTTGAGGGGGGGGCGGGGTTAAAATGTGGTTTTCTCCTGTCCGCTCGAGATATATTTTCTCAGGGTGCTAGCTAATGCTGAAAAATTGTTCCGACTGCCGTTCTGTGAATTTTTTTTTAATTTCAGCACTGGAGTAAAATTAAAATCTGCTTCTAATGCCGTCAATGCTGACAACGGGACGAATTTCACGTACGGGACAGCTAAAGGTAAGCCGTTTAATTTACATATAAACGTGCTTCTTAGGATTACCTGAATCCAAATTTTACGTTGCGAAAAGGTGATTTAGGCCCATGCGAACCGGCAGTGTTGTTCATGCCGATATGGGGTTTAAATTCACCGCAAACCGCAACGTTCCAAATTATCGCATTCCACAAAATCCCACTCGCAAGATGATTTAAATGACCATTAATTTACGGGAATTAAACACTAAATTCCTTCTATAAATTCATGACAATGAGATTTAAAAATCATGTTATATTATGAATTCTTGATTGAATGTTATTTGGACAGGCTATTTAAAAATGTTAATCTTTTCTTGAGAAATGGATAGGTTTAGATCTAGTAATTGAATTTTGTAATTAACTACAATTAGGTAACTAACTAATTATATGCTTTAATTTCAGGTCATCCAAGTAAGATTGTTTCATATTTGTTTCAGAATGTTTCAATCTATAATAACTGAAAATGTATTTCAGTTCTCTTAATTTTTAAGAAAGCTATGGGCTTTTGACTGTCCTCGATCACAGCTTTTGTGTTAAGTCAATGGAAAAGCAATAGGGAACAAGATGCTAATTTCCGAGTATGAAAATAGTCATACCATTTTTAATACTGAAGATATGAAAGTGAATTAGATGTCAAATTAAACATTGTAACTTTAATCAGTGAAAACAAATCAGTGAGCTGATTAGTTACAAAAAAAATATCTCAAATAAAATTATGCTACCATAAAATAGTGTGAGACTCCTCTACCAGTCAAAAGCCGTCACAGCCTGTGTGCATAAAAACCTTGTACTGACATCAACTGCCGTTACCCATGGTGGCACAATTAAAAATGCAGGGTACTGTTTGCAGCCAGAAGAAACTAGCTGTATGATAATACTGTTTTCAAAGCAATTTGCTTTAAGCAAATTGCTTTGAAAACAGTATTATCATGCAGCAATGCTTAGATATATAGACAATAGGTACAGGAGTAGGCCATTCGGCCCTTCGAACCAGCACCACCATTCAATGTGATGATCATCCACAATCAGTACCCCGTTCCTGCCTTTTCCTCATATCCCTTGAGTTTGCTAGCCCTAAGAGCTCTATCTAACTCTCTTTTGTTTGCATCCAGTGAATCGGCCTCCACTGCCTTCTGAGACAGAGAATTCCACAAATTCACAACTCTCGAGGTGAAAACTTTTTTCCTCATTTCAGTTCTAAATGGTCTACCCCTTATTCGTAAACTGTGGCCCCTGGTTCTGGACTCCCCCAACATCGGGAACATGTTTCCTGCATCTAGCGTGTCCAATCCCTTAATAATTTTATATGCTTCTATAAGATCCCTTCTCATCCTTCTAAATTCCAATGAATACAAGACCAGTTGCTTCATGCTTTCATCATATGACAGTCCCGCCATCCTGGGAATTAACCTGGTGAACCTACGCTGCACTCCCCTAATAGCAAGAATGTCCTTCCTCAAATTAGGAGACCAAAACTGCACACCTGGTGTGGTCTCACCAAGGCCCTGTACAACTGCAGAAGGATCTCTTTACCCCTATACTCAACTCCTCTTGTTATGAAGGCTTAAGGGCCTGTCCCACTTAGCAGTCATTTGCACGTAATTTACGCAACATCATTTTCGTGTCACGACGTGTGCATCCTGACACGCACGTGATGCGCGCATGGTGTGCATTATGTGCGCATGGTGTGTGATAACATAGGTAGTGACGCTCGGCCGCGCGCGGCATCGCAGGATTTTTTTATGTACAAAACCTTTGCTCGCCATCTGCGTGACGCGCAAATGACGGCCAAGTGGGACAGGCCCTTAACATGCCATTCGCTTTCTGCACTCTGTCTCGGTGTACTTCTTCTTTTCCGAACCTGACACCATTCAAATAATAATCTGCCTTCCTGTTCTTGCCACCAAGGTGGATAACCTAACATTTATCCATATTATACTGCCACTGCCATGCACCTGCCCACTCACCCAATCTGTCCAAGTCACCCTGCATTCTCATAGCATTCTCCTCACAGTTCACACTGCCACCCAGCTTTGTGTCATCTGTAAATTTGCTAATGTTCCTTTTAATCCCTTCATCTAAATCATTAATGTATATTGTAAATATCTGCGGTTCCAGCACCGAGCCTTGCTATACCCCACTAATCACTGCCTGCCATTGTGAAAGGGACGTGTTAATCCCCACTTTTTGTTTTCTTTGAAGAGAGATTGTTGTAATCTCAACAGGGTGGCACAGTGACACTGCAGTTTGCACGTAGCTTCAGTGACCCAGGTGTTTCCTGACCACGAGTGCTTTCCATGTGAGGTTTATGTGCTCCTCTTGTGATTTCCCCAGTTGACTCATGTTTCATCCCACATCCAAAGATGCTGCTAGTTTACTTCCTAATGGTAAAAATTGCCCTTATGTGGGTGACAGATGAATTGGGAGGATCTGATGTGTAAAGGAGATTGATACTGCTGGAAGTACTCGGATAGCATTGACTCTGGCCAAATAACCCTTTAATTAATATCCTGAGAAAATTAAATGAAAACATGATGTGAAACAGATAATGGAAATGCTTCATGTGTATGATTTAAAGAAAAAATCCAATAAATATTTTAAAGTGTTTATTAAATATAAAAACGCCCATATCAATGGATATTTACACCCAATCCATGATGCTGTGCTTTGTAAGAATGAGTTTCTGACAATGCCACAAGAGGATGGTACAAAGGATGAGAGGATGTACTTTAGGGTCCCGCCGAGACTCTTCTTGTGCTCTTGAATCCTTTTTATCCTTCAGATATTTCAGGCCTTCTTCTCAATTACTTTTTGCCCTATAGTTTAAGATTGCCGGTGGAACAGCATTGGCAAGTATGTCTGGGAATATTCCAGAAGATGCAGGATCATTTCATTCCAAAGAGGATGATTCTAAGGGGAGTAAGAGGCAACCATGGCAAGGACAGTATAAAAAAAAAAGAGAAGACGTTTAACATAGTAAAGATGAGTGGGAAGCCAGAGGATTGGAAAATTTTAAAGATCAACAGAAGGTAACTAAAAAGGCAATATGGGGAGAAAAGTTGAAGTACGAAGGTAAGCTAGTCAAGAATATAAAAGAGGATAGTAAAAGCTTTATGTATGTGAAGAGAAAAAAAAAATTAAACAAATGTGGATCCCTTGAAGACAGAACAGGTGAATTTATTATGGGGAACAGGGAAATGGCAGATGAGTTGAACAGGTACTTTGGTTCTGTCTTCACTAAGGAAGACACAAGCAATCTCCCAGATGTACTAAGGGACAGAGGACCTAGGATGCTGGAGGACCTGAAGGAAATTCACATTAGTCAGGACACATTTGCAATGGCCAGTTGACCAAGCACCCTGTACGTTATACAATCCAATTCACATCCTATTCCTTCCAACTTTGCAGCCATCTGCCCAGGGTAGTGGAATCAAGAACCTAAGTACAGGGATGTAAGGTGAGAGGGTAAAGATGTCATAGAAACCGGAGGGGCAACTGTGTCACACAGAGGGTGGTGGGTATATAGAATAAGCTGCCAGAGGAAGCAGTTCAGGCAGATTTAATATCTATATACTTTTAAACGTGTTTGTGTGTGTGTGTGTGTGTGTGTGTGTGTGTGTGTGTGTGTGTGTGTGTGTGTGTGTGTGGGTCATTTTGCATTTGAAACGTATCTCCTCGAAAGCCAGACACCGAAACCGGGAAATTTCTACATATTTCAGTAGAGATTTTCCTTGTGAATTTAGAAATCCACTCCTCTGTACATTTGGTACATTGTTTTCCCAACTTTTTTATTAAAATTGTTGACCAATCTGACCTTTTTATAAAATTTCACCGCTGCCTAGCTGCTGACATTACAGTGAGATTTTTACATCTTCTGGTAGAAATGTTCCTTATGATTTAAAAAATATAAATTTGGTCAATTATTTCCGGAGATATTTGCTAAAATTTATAACCAAACTGACATTTATTTTAAATATGAAGGTTGCCCAGCTGCTGACCTCACAATGCCTTTCCTCGTGGCCCCCCCCCCCGCCGCTCTGGATTAATGCAGCTGCTGTCAACACGCATGCGCAGTTTTCCATGAGATACGTTAACCCACCCACCCCCCCCGTTCTTCAAAATGCGCAGAAAGATCGAGAAAGTTCTGCAGCAAAGAGCAAAGATCTCACAGCTCTGCTCCACTATAGGATCTTTGTTCTGCAGATTGCTCACGCACTGAAGAAGCTTCTCCTCACTGTCAGCGAGCTGGCCACTCACTGAAGCCTCGCCCCTCCCATCCCCTGCTCGCCCGCTCACTCAGCTGCCGGTTTCCAGCTTCTGTCTCACTCCACTGTTCGCAGCCCGCTCACTCGACCGGCACCATCCCTCATGCATCAGAGGATAGGGCGGTAATGGGGTAAAAGGAGCAAATTAATAATATTAATATAATCAAGGGGGGTAATTAGCATGTGTGCGGGGGGGGGTAGTTAGTGTTTATGTGGGGGTGGTTAGTGCGTGTGACGCCGCATGCCGCCGCCCCCTCCCCCCCATCAACCGCGCGTTGGAGGAACAGACCCAATGGGTCTGCACTTGGTCTAGTAACACTTAAAAGTCTCTTGGACATGTACTGTACTGGAAAGGTTTAGAGGGATAAGGGCCAAATGTGGGGAAATGGAACTAGCTTAAATGGGGCTTCTTGGTCAGCATCGAAGCTGTTCCGTGCTGTATGACTCTGAGTGTGCTTCTATTCTTTCACAGTGGCACAGAGGTGGAGTTGCTACCTTTCAGCATTTGCAGCGCCAGAGATCTGGGTTCAGTCCCGACAATGGGTGCTGTCATAATGGAGTTTGTACGTTCTCCCCGTGACAGCATGAGCTGTCTCCGAGACGTTCGGGTTCCTCCCACACTCCAAAGATGTACAGGTATGTAGGTTAATTGGCTTGGTGTATGTGTAAACTTGTCCCAAGTGTGTGTACGAAAAGTGTCAATGTGCGGGTCGGTACGGACTCGGTGGGTCCAAGGGCCTGTTTCCGCGCTGTATTTCTAAAACAAAAAGCTAAAACAAAGACAAGAATTGTTAGTGATGTAATTCAATTCTAACTGCTAAGGAAACTATTAAAAGCAGTACAACCACAGAGGAACATCTTTTTGTCTGTACAAAAGAATTAAAATCTAGAAATACATTAGACCATTAATTTGTCACAGAACAGCATGCCAGGAATTGTATTGCTCATCAACTACTACATGGAATCCTGGTATTGCCCAAGGACTTCAGAAGCTAATGGGTTGGGCCCTATACAGGGAAAGTAGGCAGAGATAGATAGATTCTTGATTAGTATGGGTGTCAGGAGTTATGAGAAAAAGGCAGGAGAATGGGGTTAAGCGGGAGAGATAGATCAGCCATGATTGAATGGCGGAGTAGACTTGATGGGCTGAATGGCCTAAATCCGCTCCTATTACTTATGACCTTAAGAATAAGATGACGCGTACCATGCTGAATCAGACTGAGATGGTGTAAGTATGACTCCCTTTAAAGTAAGCCTAGAGTAAGCCGGACACAAACAATGACAGGCGTGCTTAGAAATAACGCAAGCTAATTTCCACTGAAATTACGTCATGGTACTTAAATGGCTGGTGTAGTTTAGTTTAGTTTCAAGACAACACTTGGACACAGGCCCTTTGGCCCACCAAGTCTGTGCCAACCAATCAACCACCTGTACACTAGTTCTTATCCTACCCACTAAGTACAATTTACAGACGCTCACGTCTTTGGAATGTGAGAAGCACCAGGAGAAAGCCCACGCGGTTACAGGGAGAACATGCAAACTCCATACAGGCATCACCCGTGGTCAGGATGGAACCTGGGTCTCTGCTGCTAAGGTAGCAACTCTACCACTATGCCGCCCCATGGTTGATCCATGGACACATTTCTAGAGTAATGCAATTCAGCTTGGAAGCTAACATTATCATATTTATTTCCAAAATACATCAATTTTTTGATGCAGAATACTGAAAAAGACATCACCATGCGCAATTCACCATGTGCCATACAATTTTATGTTCAGATATGTCTGTTAGACCCTCATCTGGGTCGAGGGTAATAAGGCTTTGCGTGAACATGAGACGAATAAATGAGGAAATAATACGAGAGACACCTCATATCTACTGTTGATGAGGTCCTACAAGAGCTATCCTCAAAATATCAGAGAGCGAATCCAAAGAGGTGACTGGGAGGAATGTGCACACAGGACATATGCAGCTATTAAAGTTGGACCATGCACAAATTGGAAGGTGTGTGCTAAGAGGATACATGTTGCGGGATGTAAAAGAAAGGCGGACTAATAAACCAAAGTGTTTATGTTCAGTCCCTGAACCGTGTTTAATGCATTCAGATCCAGGCAAGAATCTGATAATGTCTAGAATTTTTTTAAAGACAAACATTTTTGAAAAATGCTTTGTATCTTTTCACACAAAGAGCTAAATCAGATGCTTGAATTATGCAGATATTCAAACTGTAAGTCCAATTGGGTCCAGATTAACAGGCCCTAATCGGCAGATGAGGGTCTAACAGACATATCTGAACATAAAATTGTATGGCACATGGTGAATGGCGCATGGCGATGTCTCCTTCTCCACAGTCTTGTGGAGAGATGGAGAAGGAGTGTAAACCTACCCAGGAGTAAAAGCAAGATTGTTAAGTATTCAGATTATTATGCAAGAAAATTGAGGACAATTGAGATAGAAAAATTTAACGTCCCTTCACTTGACCCGAAAAAGCATGATTTATTATCAGTGAGAAGAATGCAGTTAGTTAAAAAAAAAATCTGCAGTTATATGTGTCTTCATTTTACAACTAAGGATATCTTAATACTAAAAATATAACTCAGCAGGTCAGGCAGCATCTCTGAATACATGGTCAAGTGACGATTCAGCTCAGAATCCTTCTTCAGGCCATGCTGCCTCCAGAGATGCTGCCTGACCCGCTGAGTTACTCGAGCACTTTATGTCCTTTATTTATTTATTTATTTATTTTAAATTTTTAATTAGAAGTACATTACAGTTTGATGGTACCTTTTTACAGGTTCCCAGAATTATTAAAACATTCTTTGTACAACTTCCTTTTTTTTTCGAAAGAAATGAGAACGAAAGAAGAATAAAGGATAGTCTAGTGAGTGAGGTGTAAAGAAAGAAATAAGTGAGAAAGTGAAGCAGAAAGGAGATTCTCCCACGCCACAAGTCGATGTTTTTTATATTCTTAATCATTTTTCGTCCAAACCCAGAATTTTTAATTTTACGATACTATTGCACCACATGAATCCACAAGGTCAATAAATGGAGACCAACTCATTAAGAATTGGTCTTTTTTTTCTATTAGGAGGAGTCTCATTTCTTCCAAATGGGCAGTTTCCAACATATTACCAATCCACATTTTGAGTGTTGGTATAGTAGCCTTTTTCCAAAATTTGAGTATGAGTTTTTTCGCTGTTATTAAACCATAATTAAAAAATGAGATTTGGGATATATTTAATTTGTTTCCATCTCCTATTACACCAAAGATAATCATTTCCATGCTAGGTTCCATTTTTATCTTAAATAAACTAGTGAATATATCAAATATATCACACCACAATCTTTGAAGTTTTGTGCAAGAAACGAAAGAATGTGTGAAATTGGCATTTTGAGAAAGACATTTATCACAGATGGGAGAAATATTTGAATAAAATGTATTCAACCTAACTTTTGAATAATAGTCTGTGTAATATTTTAAATTGAATTAAATTATGTCTAGCTTTAATTGAACATTTATGTATATATATCAAATACCTCTCCCATGTTTCTTTAGAAATTTTTGTCATTAATTATTTTTCCCAGTCTTCTCTAATTGCCTCTGTTGATGGTAATTCTCTATTAAGAATACTTTTAGTATAAATATGATATTAATTTTTGTGAGTCTGCCTTAATATTCATTGCTTCTTCCAGTGGGTCTATCATTATGTTCTGTAGTCTATATTTTTTTTATAAAGTCACATATCTGTAAATATTTAAAGTATTGGTTATTATTCAGATTAAATTTTGATTTTAATTGGTGAAATGATAATAAATTTCCCATTTCATACATGTCACCCAACTTTTTAATTCCCAATCTTTCCCATTGTCTATATGTTTTATCCATAAAAGATGGTTTAAATACCAGATTATTCACTATTGGTGTTATTGATGGTACGTTTCTTAATTTTATAGTTAATTTTATTTGTTTCCAAATTCGAATTATATTGTGTATGATTGGATTCTTCTTATATAATATATTATTCAATTTTATTGGGGAGAAGAGGATCGCTCCTAAATCGTATGGAAAATAATCCTCTTTCTCCATTCTTGTCCATTCCATCTGTTGAGAAGGACAGTACAACCAATAAATGATATTCTTAATATGCACTGCCCAATAATAATATAAAAAATTAGGCAGTGCAAGTCCCCCTACATCTTTAGGTTTACACAAATGATTTCTTTTAATTCTAAGTGCTTTGTAGTCCCATATAAAATTAGTAATATTAGAGTCTAGTTTTTTTTTATATTTTGGTATATATATTCGTAATGATTGAAATAAATATATTATTTGTGGTAGCACTATCATTTTTATAGCATTAATTCTGCCAATTAATGATAGTGGGAGCGTTTTCCAAAGTTTAATCAGAGCATTCAATTTATTTAACAAAGGACTAAAATTAGCATTAAATAACGATTTATATCTTCTAGTAACTTGAATACCTAAATACTTAAATTTTTCCATTGCAATTTTAAATGGAATTTTAATAGATGATTCACTTTCTGGGGCTGTAATGACATAATTTCACTTTTATTCCAATTTATTCTATATCCGGAAAACGAGTCAAATTCCTCTATTACGTTTAGTAAATTCGGGATACTCGTTTCTGAATTTCTAATATATAAAAGTACATCATCCGCATATAATAAAATTTTGTTATTAGAGTCCTTGGTATTATATCCCTGAATATTCGGATGTGTTCTTATCCTTTCAGCCAGAGTCTCTATCATAAGGGCAAATAGCAGGGATGATAAAACACATCCCTGCCTATTGTCCCATGATAATTGGCATTTTGGAGACAACATATTATTAGTTAATATTCTTGCCATTGGTTTATCATATAATAATTTTACCCAAAATTATCTCCCATATTAATTTTTTGGAGTACTATGTATAAATACTCCCACTCTACCTGATCAAATGCTTTCTCTGCATCCAAAGATATAATTGATAAGTCTTCCTTTTCCCCTTTATGTGAATACATTGTATTTAAAAAAAATCGTCTCAAATTGTTAAATGATTGTCTTTTAGCTATAAACCCCGTTTGGTCCCGGTTTATCAATTTATTAATATGTTTACTCAATCTTCTTGCTAAAATCTTTGCTAAAAATTTTTACCTGAGTTTAAAAGTGATATAGCTCTATACGAGCCCGGATCTTCTAGATCTTTATCTTTTTTTGGTATAAGCATTATTGTAGTTTCTACTAACGTTTCTGGTAATTTCTTTTCGATAAAAGCATAACTGTATAATTTAAGTAATCGTAGGACCATTAACTCCTGAAATCTTTTATAGAATTCATTATTAAAACCATCAGGCCCTGGTGTCTTCCCATTTTTCAGTTATTTTATTGTTTCTCTTATTTCTTCACTTGTAATCTGAGCTCCTAATTCCTCTTGTTCTAAGATATCCAATTTTGGCAAATTACAATTATCTAAAAAATTTATAATTTTATTGTCTTCAATGTTAATTTTAGATGTATATAAATTTTGATAAAATTGATACAAAATTCACACAAAGAGCTAAATCAGATGCTTGAATTATGCAGATATTCAAACTGCAAGTCCAATTGGGTCCAGATTAACAGGCCCTAATCGGCAGTCTCCTTTTCCACAGTCTGGTACTTCGCTGTTGTGGAGAGATGGAGAAGGAGTGTAAACCTACCCAGGAGTAAAAGCAAGATTGTTAAGTATTCAGATTATTATGCAAGAAAATTGAGGACAATTGAGAGAGAAAAATTTAACGTCCCTTCACTTGACCCGAAAAAGCATGATTTATTATCAGTGGGAAGAATGCAGTTAGTTAAAAAAAAACATCTGCAGTTCCTTGTGTCTACATTTTACAACTAAGGATATCTTAATACTAAAAATGTAACTCAGCAGGTCAGGCAGCATCTCTGAATACATGGCTAAGTGACGTTTCAGCTCAGAATCCTTCTTCAGGCCATGCTGCCGCCAGAGATGCTGCCTGACCCGCTGAGTTACTCGAGCACTTTATGTCCTTTTTTTTTATAAGCGGGGATAAGCAGCTCCTTGTATCTCGATATCTTAATGCTATTTTTTACACTGAATGGGTTCAAAGACCTTTGCAAATAATCAGCCTGGGCTATTTGCCTGGAAAATCAATCAGTCAAACAAGCTGGAATAGAGGCTGAACCTGCAATGTGAACCTATTACATTAAAATCTGTTTTGTGCTGATGTCAAGGTCCACATTCACAGTTGGCAAATGGCCTAAGTTCCCACACGAGGTTAGGTGCTTAATACATCACCAGACACTCCTTCCTGACTGGCCGAAAGATATCTTCAATGTTAATAAAACCGGATTTTTAAATGGATCTGCCCCCATGCAGAACATTGGCTCTTGTTTGGAAAAACATTACTAATCTGGGGGAAATGATGCTAAGCAGTGTTTGTTATCATGTGTCTGCCCTGGCAAGGCTGAGGGCTGGGAAGAAAGAAATCTGTCAATGGCCGTGTTTTTAGTATGTGAAACATTATTTTCATTTTGTAACCCCCAGAAACAAAATAAACATTGATGAGAACAGCTCTTTCCAGGACAGCCTCGGTTACTCCGAGCTAATCATGTCACTGCAGAGGTAGAACCAAGAAGGTGAGAGGCATTTAAAGTAGTGGAGCACCAACCATCATGTTCAAAGCCAAGTTGATTATGCCATGAGAAAGTAATAAGGATCACCCAGAAATTTTGCACGATGTTGATGTTCAGCCATTCCACTGGTAGCAGTAGAACCTGTTGTCATTATTTCAGCACAGTTAAGGGCCTGTCCCACTTTCATGACCTAATTCACTACATTTTTCATCAGGCTAGAAAAAACGCCCCGACCTAATTAACGCCACGAGTACCTACGACTAGCATCACGGCCTGCTACGATCTACCTACGACGTCCTATGATCTCCTATGACCTCCTACAACCTCATGACGACCATGTTTGAGGTCCTACAAGATGAATTTATGGAGCTAGGAGATAAACTTAAAAGTAGGACCCCTAAGGTAATAATCTATGGATGACTACCAGTGCCACGTGCTAGTCAGAGTAGAAATAGGATGATATTGCAGATGAATACGTGACTTGAAAAATGGTGCAAGGGGGAGGGATTCAAATTTCTATGGCATTGGAACCAGTTCTGGGGGGAGTGGGACCAGTACAAACAGGACAGTCTGCACCTGGGCTGGAATGGAACCAATGGCCTTGGGGGTGTGTTTTCTAGTGCTGTCGGGGAGGATTTAAACTAATGTGGCAGGAGGATGGGAGCATGAGCAGAGAGACAGAGGGGTCTAAAATGAGGGTAGAAGCAATAGGTAGCAAGGTGAAAAGTAAAAGCGGTAGGCAGAAAAATCCAGGGCAAAAATCAAAAAGGGCCACTTTCCAACATAATTGTATAAGGGGTAAGAGTGTTGTAAAACCAAGCCTGAAGGCTTTGTGTCTCAAGGAGCATTCGTAATAAGGCGGATGAGTTGAATGTGCAGATAGTTATTCATGAATATGATATAGTTGGGATCACGGAGACATGGCTCCAGGGTGACCAAGGCTGGGAGCTGAACATCCGGGGATATTCAATATTCAGGAGGCATAGACAGAAAGGAAAAGGAGGTGGGGTAGCATTGCTGGTTAGAGAGGAGATTAACGCAATAGAAAGGAAGGACATTAGCTTGGAGGATGTGGAATCGATATGGGTACAGCTGCAAAACACTAAGGGGCAGAAAACGCTAGTGGGAGTTGTGTACAGGCCACCTAACAGTAGTAGTGGAGTTGGGGATGGCATCAAACAGGAAATTAGAAATGCGAGCAACAAAGGTAAAACAGTTATAATGGGTGACTTCAATCTACATATAGATTGGGTGAATCAAATTGGCAGGGATGCTCAGGAAGAGGATTTCTTGGAATGTGTAAATAAGCAATTCACAAACTCTTAAAGTGTGCAACATCTTTTAATGATAGCACAGGGTATTACATACATCCTCAAGCACTGGCTACATTCTTCTACTGAACTGTACCAAGGAAGGGGAAGGCGTTATGATTGATGTTAACTAGGCGGGGTTAATGGTACTGAGGTAACTATGTTATTGGTTGCATATATATAAACCATCTACATCCTTCCCCTTAGAAAATCAAAACGGATTGTTGTCACAACAACGGAATTTTAACAGCAGAATTAAAGAAAATCGCCATAACGAACAGGTGGCTTACTAATCCGGCCCGAGCGCGTACGAATGTCTCCCCCTTCCCCCGAAAGAGCAGAAGAAACAGGAGAACACGAGGCAGCTGGGGAACGAGGGAAGGGCGGTGGGGTGGGAGAAACAGGAGAGTGAGAACCGCGACCGGCAACAGGTGACCGCGCAGAGGGGAGCCGGGCGCTCGATATGGGGATCAAGGCATGCAGAGAACACTGGCTGGGACGGCAGCCGGCTGCTGGTATGAGAGTAGCGGGGCATAGGGCCCCGGGGGCTGCGGCTTCAGCTCATTAACCGCAAGCAGGTGTTGTCGGCTTCTTCGATAGATGGAACCCTCAAAGTCGACCAGATACGAACGAGGTGAGTCGGCCACCCCAACCACGGTAGCCAGACGGGAGTGACCACCGGCGGTCTGCAACCGAACAACCTGTCCAGGCAACAGAGGATCGAGTGGTCTGCACGACCGATCGTGGGAACGCCACTGGCTGTCATGTTTCTCTTCAATGCGCCTCTGCACGGAGGCAGGCTCCAGCACCCGAGGTTGCAGCTGGCGCTGGGCAATCGGGATGGTAGATCTGGTTGTTCTGGACATCAGACGCTGAGTAGGTGACCCCATGGCCGGATCCCTGGAAACATTTCTGAGGTTCAGGAGATCCAAATACAAATCAGAGTTGGACAGTCTCGCCTGTTCTAACAGAAGCTTGGCGCTGCGGACGGCCCGCTCTGCAAGGCTGTTGCTCTGTGGGTACTCGGCTGCTGGTGAAATGCACGAAATTCCACTTATCGGCAAAACTTTTGAATTCTCGGCTGGTAAACTGCCTGCCATTGTCAGTCTGCAGCCTGACGGGACCCAAAAGTGGAGAAGTGTTTCCGCAGCTTTCGGATCACCATCTCCGACGTGAGGGATGTCAGTAAATCCACTTCGAACCAGTTTGAGTACGAGTCGACCAGGACAAGGTAGTGGTTACCACGCCACTCGAAGATGTCGGCAGCCAACGAGGACCAGGCCAAGGCAGGGGTGGGCTGTTGCAGCAGGGGCTGTCGCTGCTGGTGTGGAGCAAGACTGTTGCACGTGGAGCAGGCAGAAACTCGGTCTCGGATATATTTGACCATTCCAGGCCAGTAGAATTGGCACTGAGCGTGGGCGAGTGTTGCATCGACCCCAAGGTGTCCGCTATGGGCTGCGCAATAGTAAAAGTCAAACAGGGAGGACGAGACTATAACGTCATTCTGGAGCACCAGTTCGTCGCGGACCAGGAAGAAAGGCTGTGTTTCAGAGCGGAGCGCTTTGTTGGCCACCCTGCTTTAATCCAGAGGCAAGCCGCTGCAAAACTGGATCGGCAGCGGTGTACTCGGCCAAAATCTGTAGCTGCTTGGTGGTAATAAATTTAACGCCCAGTACGAGCAAGTCCTCTGTTTCGTAGGGGTGGCGAGCACAGGAGGTCCGCGGGGCGCGCGATAGGGTGTCCACAATGTGCATCTCGGTGCCCTTCTTGTAGATGATGTCGAAATCGAAACGCTGGAGCTGCAGCATCATACGCTGCAGCCTGGCGAGGGCAGCGTGAATCGGCTTGTTCAGGATTGTCACCAGTGGCTGGTGGTCGGTTTCAACCGTAAATCCGCTGCCGAACAGGAAGTCTCTGAACTTGGAGTAAGCGAACACCACCGCGAGCAGCTCCTTCTCGATCTGAGCGTACCGCTGCTCGGTGTCCGTCATGGTGCGGGAGGCATAGGAGACAGGATGTAACGATCCATCAACAGACTGAGGGCAAGCCGCACCCAGACCGAACTTGGAAGCGTCACAGGTGACGGTGATGGGGCGACTCACATCGAAGAACCGCAACATCGGAGTGTTAATCAGTTTCGACGAGCTTCAGCTCAGGCACGTGCCGTGAGTAATTACTCAGGGTAGGCACTCAGTCCGCTAAAAAAAAATTAAACCGCGCATGCGCAGATTGTTCGCTCCGTTAAATAAATAAATAAATAAATAAAACAGTGACATTTCAATTTGCCCAAGGCTTCCTAGTCCTAGCCCAATTGGGGGAACAGTTCCTTTCACAGCGTGTGGAGAGTCTGTGTCAGGGGTAAAGTTGTGGGGAGGGCACGAGTGTTGAGAAGGAGGGTGGCGGGGATAATGTCAGCAACTTACTCACTCACCGCTGCCGCAGCTCTCTGGGCACGAAGCCCCCGCACTGTAGCTGGGGATAGAAGCAGCTTGGGTAGCTACGAGCGGCCGCCGGTACTCGACAGCAGAACTGGCCGCCACTTCAGCGCCTTCTGCCGGCCCGCTCACCTCTGGCAGTGCTCTCCGTCGGAACACCTGTCACCTGCCGTTCACCGACTTCGCTCATGTCAGCGGCTTCCTGCAAATCCTTAAATTCCCACAGCTGAGTAACCTCAATCACGCTGTCGGAATTTAAGGACATGAGTGAGGCCAGCGAGCGGCAGGAGAGTGGTTTGTAGACGGAGAGCTGCCAGAGGTAAGCAGGGACCGGCAGAAGGAGCTAAGGTGGCGGCTGGTTCCGCTGTCCGGCCCGGCGGCCATTCAGCCACCTGAGCTACTTTCTCTCCCCCCCCCCCCCCTCAATGCGGTGGCATTCCACGCCTCCGTGCAAGGAGCGTCGAAAGTGGCATTATCCCAATCCCCTCATTCATAACATTTGTGCCCTCCCCGCAACCTTACCCCGGGCCAGACTCTCCAAACACTGTGAAAGGAGCTCTCCCCCCCCCCCCCCCCACACACCCCACGAAATACAGTATTTAAAAACATAAACACAAAATGTACTTACCACATTATTGGTACACAAGCTCCATTCTTCTCTCTTTGTTACCTAACACACACTTAAAATATTGACAAACCATATTTGAAAACCCCGCCAAGAAACGTGCTCTGCGCATGCGCAGTAGACCTATGCGCATGCGCAGTGCTGCAAAGGCAGAATTTCAGCCCTGATTATCATTGACGACTTCAGGCATGTGGGCTGCACAGAGCTTCCCGTGTTACAAGCGCTGCGGATGAAAGGCATGGAGAATTATGCCTACCTAAGAGATCGATCTCTTACATAGGCATAATTCTCCCATGCCTTTACTATTTATATTTAGTTATTACCATGTTATAATGTTAGTCAGGGTAGGCAGTGCCTACCTTGCCTACCCTGACGGCACGTGCCTGATTCAGCTTCAGGTTGGCCTTCCGCGCCCGATCCAGGATGCGGTGGAGGTTCAGGTCGTGCTCAGCAATGTCCTTCCCATAAACCAGGATATCATCCACGATGATGGCACATGGCAGGTCCAAGAATATCTGCTCCATCGTTCGCTGGAACACCTCGCTAGCGGAATTGATGCCGAATGGCATTCGCAGGAACTTGAATCTGCCAAACGGTGTGGCGAAGGTCGTCAGGTTCGAAGACGCTTTGTCCAACGGGATCTGCCAAAACGAGTTCTTAGCGTCTAGGATCGAAAAGATGGTGGCTTGCCCGACCTGAGCCGCCACGTCCTCAACAGACCGCATCGGGTAGTGTGGTCGCGTGATGGCAAGGTTTAAGTCCTTCGGGTTGATACACACACGTATTTCGTTCTTGTCTTTCTTTATTGTGGCAACCATGGTGGAGACCCAATCGGTGGGCTCGCTAACCGCTTCTAGCACCCCCTTTTCGACCATGTTGTTAAGCATCGCCTCGACCCTGTCTTTCATGGCGTGAGACACCCTGTGAGGTGCGCGGACCATAGGTTGATTGGGTCAATGGAAATATGGTATGTCAGTGGTAACTTTCCCAGGTCATCGTTGAACAGGTCCTGGTATTCTGCAACCGGGTTAAACGACAGTTGCACTTTGTGGACCGTGCAGTCGAAGGACACCAGGCCAAGATCTTGGCACGCACGGTTGCTCAGCAGGGTTACGCAGTCAGAGTTCAAAACATAGAAAACCAGGTTTCTCGTGGCCTTTTGCAGCATGCAAGTTAAAGTGGCCCTCCCCGCAGGCCTTAGAATTTCTCCACCGTAGGCATGCAGGGTAGCATTGTCAGCAACCAGGGGCTCATTATTCCTTATCTTGTTGAAAAGATTTATTGACAAAATGTTGACCTTCGCACCTGTTCTATTTGCAAGGAAGGTTACATCATTGACAGTCACAGATACGGAGGGATCAGAACGTTGGCCGGGTGCCTGGAGGAGGGTGAACACATTCGAATCCTCGGGAGAATTAATTGGATCTGCATCATAGGATTCAGCTATGTTGGGCTGTGAGTCATAACAGACATCAGATTGTCTCAGCATGTTTAGACTGGGTCTGGAAATTTGTACCTGTCTCCCACGGGAACGGAATGAACGACAGGCGGCAGAGAAGTGATTCAGTTTTTTACAAAAGTTACAGGCCTTGCCATAGGCGGGGCACGTCGACAGTCTGTGGTGCATGTAGTTACAGTTTGGGCACCTTTTTGGGGGCACTTCACCAGGACCTGGGTTGGCACGCGGCAGAAAAGCATTGTTTTCCATCCGAGGCTGTGGTCTCCTAAACCCAGCCAGGTTGACAGATTTATTGCCTGAGTCCCGGTGGTCATCTGGCAATACAACGACCTCAGACAATCTGCAGGCATGCATGGCTTTTTCCAACGATAGATCTGGATCCCTTGGAAGCTCACATTGCAGCTTCTGGTCACGCATGCCAGTTACTAAAATGTCTCTAGTGAGCAGGTCTGTCATGTCACCAAAACGGCACCGCTGGGCAAATCAGCAATAAAACATTCAACAGGTTCATCCGGAACTGTTTCCTTGTAAAGAACTGTGCCCTCTCTAGAATGTGGTTCGAGGGCAGGTCACAAATCTCCCTGAACTTACGTAGCAGGCAAGCGGGGTCACTGGCAGATTCTGCAGGAGTAGTCACCACATTGTTGTCGTCCAGGACCGCTGGAGCGTAGGTGAAAGTTCTGGCTCTCTTCATGGCATCAGGTCCGACAAGGTTGAGTAGGAGGGAGGCTTTAAGGGAGTCAGGATCAGCGCGGTGTGCGACATTGACAAAGTGTGTGAAATCAAATTCAAACGTGGCCCAGCGCTCAGAGATGTCAGCATCAAAGACAAGCTGCGCGGGCTTTCTGCAAGAGGATGCCATGGTCAGAAAGATTAAGCACAAAAAGGCACAAATCAAAAAAAAGAAATAAAACCCGATAGACAGGAGATGCAAGTGTCTTCCAGCTTTGACAACATGTAAATAAGCAATTCACAAACTTTTAAAGTGTGCAACATCTTTTAATGATAGCACAGGGTATTACATACATCCTCAAGCACTGGCTACATTCTTCTACTGAACTGTACCCAGGTAGGGGAAGACGTTATGATTGATGTTAACTAGGCGGGGTTAATGGTACTGAAGCAACTATGTTATTGGTTGCATATAAACCATCTACAGAATGTATGCGGGATAGTTTTCTAAACCAACATGTAGAGGAACCAACGAGAAAGCAGGCTATTCTAGACTGGGTATTGAGTTATGAGGAAGGGTTAGTTAGCAGTCTTGTTGTGTGTGGCCCCTTGGGCAAGAGTGACCATAATATGGTTGAGTTCTTTACTAGGATGGAGAGTGACATTGTTAATTCAGAAACAAGGGTTCTGAACTTAAAAAAAGGTAACTTTGAGAGTATGAGACGTGAATTGGCCAAGATAGACAATTGATTCTTAAAGGGTTGACGATGGATAGGCAATGGAAGGCATTTAAAGACTGTATGGATGAACTACAACAATTGTTCATCCCAGTTTGGCAAAATAATAAATCAGGAAAGGTAGTGCATCAGTGGATAACAAGGGAAATCAGGGATAGTATCAAAACAAAAGATGAAGCATACAAATTAGCCAGAAAAAGCAGCCTACCAGAGGAGCATGCCTGCAGAGTGCTGCAGAGGAGGACAAAGGGCTTAATTAGGAAAGGGAAAATAGATTATGAAAGAAAACTGGCAGGGAACATAAAAATTGACTGCAAAAGTTTTTATAGATATGTGAAGAGAAAAAGATTAGTTAAAACAAATGTAGGTCAGTTGCAGTCAGAAACTGGTGAATTTATCATGGGGAACAAGGACATGGCAAACCAATTGAATAACTACTTTGCTTCTGTTTTCACTAAGGAAGACATAGATAATCTGCCAGAAATAGCAGGGGACCGGGGGTCAAATGAGATGGAGGAACTGAGTGAAATCCAGGTTATCCGGGAAGTGGTGTTAGGTAAATTGAATAGATTAAAGGCCGATAAATCCTCAGGGCCAGATAGGCTGCAACCCAGGGTACTTAAGGAAGTACCCCAGAAATAGTGGATGCATTTGTGATAATTTTTCAAAACTCTTTTGATTCTGGAGTAGTTCCTGAGGATTGGAGGGTAGCTAATGTAACCCCACTTTTTAAAAAGGGAGGGAGAGAGAAAACGGGGAATTACAGACCAGTTAGTCTAACATCAGTAGTGGGGAAAAAGCTAGAGTCAGTTATTAAAGATGGGATAGCAGCACATTTGGAAAGTGGTGAAATCATTGGACAAAGTCAGCATGGATTTATGAAAGGTAAATCATGTCTGACATAGAAACATAGAAAATAGGTGCAGGAGTAGGCTATTCGGCCCTTCGAGCCTGCACCGCCATTCAATATGATCTGGCCTCAACTACCTTCTGTGGCTGAGAATTCCAGAGACTCACCACTCTCTGTGAATTTTTTTTTCCTCATCTCGGTCCTAAAGGAATTCCCCCTTATCCTTAAAGTGTGACCCCTTGTTCTGGACCCCCCCCCCCCCCCCCACATCAGGAACAATCTTCTTGTATCTAGCCTGTACAACTCCTTAAGAATTTTGTTAGTTTCTATAAGATCCCCCCTCAATCTTCTAAATTCTAGCGAGTACAAGCCGAGTCTATCCAGTCTTTCCTTATATGAAAGTCCTGACATCCCAGGAATCAGTCTGGTGAACCTTCTCTCTACCCCCTCTATGGCAAGAATGTATTTCCTCAGATTTGGAGACCAAACCTGTACGCAATATTCCTGGTGTGGTCTCACCAAAACCCTGTACAACTGCAGTAGAACCTCCCTGTTCCTATACTCAAATCCTTTTGCTATGAATGCTAACATAGCATTCGCTTTCTTCACTGCCTGCTGCACCTGCATGCGTACTTTCAATGACTGTTGTACCATGACACCCAGGTCTCGTTGCATCTCCCCTTTTCCTAATCGGCCACCATTCAGATAATAGTCTATCCTCCTGTTTTTGCTACCAAAATGAATAACCTCACATTTATCCACATTATACTGCATCTGCCATGCATTTGCCCACTCACCCAGCCTATCCAAGTCACCTTGCAGCCTCCAAGCATCCTCCTCACACCTAACACTGCCCCCCAGCTTCGTGTCATCCGCAAACTTGGAGATGTTGCATTCAATTCCCTCGTCCAAATCATTAATATGGATTTCAGTTAGGCCTTTGACAAGGTTCCCCATGGAAGGTTGGTTAAGAAGGTTCAATCTTTGCGTGTTAATGGTGGAGTAGCAAGATGGATTCAACAGTGGCTGAATGGGAGATGTCAGAGAGTAATGGTGGATGGCTGTTTGTCAGGTTGGAAGCCGGTGACCAGTGGGGTGCCTCAAGGATCTGTGTTGGGTCCACTGTTGTTTGTCATGTACATCAATGATCTGGATGATGGGGTGGAAAATTGGATAAGTAAGTATGCAGACGATACTAAGATAGGTGGTGTTGTGGATAATGAAGTAGATTTTCAAAGTCTACAGAGAGATTTGGGTCATATCGAAAAGTGGGCTGAAAGATGGCAGATGGAGTTTAATGCTGATATAACCTCATATGGTTATATGGTTACAGAGAGATTTGGGTCATATGGAAAAGTGGGCTGAAAGATGGCAGATGGAGTTTAATGCTGATAAGTGTGAAGTGCTACATCTTGGCAGGACAAATCAAAATAGGACGTACATGGTAAATGGTAGGGAATTGAGGAATGTTGTGGAACAGAGAGATCTAGGAATAACTGTGCATAGTTCCCTGAATCGCATGTAGATGGGGTGGTAAAGAAAGCCTTTGGTGTGCTGGCCTTTATAAATCAGAGCATTGAATATAGGAGCAGGGAAGTAATGTTAAAATTGTACAAGGCATTGGTGAGACCAATTCTGTAGTATGGTGTACAATTTTGGTCGCCTATTATAGGAAGGATGTCAACAAAATAGAGAGAGCACAGAGGAGATTTACTAGAATGTTGCCTGGGATCCAGCAACTATGTTACAGAGAAAGGTTGAACAAGTTAGGTCTTTATTCTTTGGAGCGCAGAAGGTTAAGGGGGGACTTGATTGAGGTCTTTAAAATGATGAAAGGGATAGACAGAGTTGACGTGGATAAGCTTTTCCCATTAAGGGTAGGGAAAATTCAAACAAGAGGGCATGACATGAGAATTAAGGGACAGAAGTTTAGGCACGAACTGGAAGGGCCGAGAGGGCCTGTTTCCGTGCTGTAATTGTTATATGGTTATATGGTTATATATTGTAAATAGCTGGGGTCCCAGTACTGAGCCTTGCGGTACCCTACTAGTCACTACCTGACATTCTGAAAAGGACCCGTTTACTCCTACCCTTTGCTTCCTGTCTGCCAGCCAGTTCTCTATCCACATCCATACTGAACCCCCAATACCGTGGGCTTTACGTTTGTATACTAATCTCTTATGTGGGACCTTGTCCACATATAACACATCCACTGGTTCTCCCTTATCCACTCTACTAGTTACATCCTTGAAAAATTATTTGGCAATTACCAGTTGGTCGGTGCAGAATCCGTGGGCCGAAGGGCCTGTTTCATCTCTGAATCTGTAACATATGATGAGCGTTTGACAGCACTGGGCCTATATTCGCTGGGGATTAGAAGAATGAGGAGGGACCTCATTGAAACGTACAGAATAATGAAAGGTTTGGATAGAGTGGATGTGGAGAGGATGTTTCCACTTGTGGGAAAGTGTAGGACTAGAGCTCAGAATTAAAGGACGTTCATTTAGGAAGTAGGTGACGAGGAATCTCTTTAGTCATAGGGTAGTGAATCTGGAATTCTTTGCCACAGAGGCTGGCTCTTCCCATGAGCAGCAGCTCTATTCAACAACCAAAAGTCTGTAGCCTCTTTTCACTCTGGTACTGGGGATCATGACAGAAGCCTCCTCGTGGCAATCCATATAACATATAACCATATAACAATTACAGCACGGAAACAGGCCCTCTCGGCCCTTCCAGTCCGTGCCGACCATTTGTTTTCCCCTAGTCCCATCTACCTGCACTCAGACCATACCCCTCCATTCCCTTCACGTCCATATACCTATCCACTTTACTCTTAAATGTTAAAATCGATCCTGCCCACCACTTCTGCTGGAAGCTGATTCCATACAGCCACCACCCTCTGAGTAAAGAAGTTCCCCCTCACGTTACCCCAAAACCTCTGTCCCTTAATTCTCATGTCATGCCCTCTTGTTTGAATCTTCCCTACCCTCAATGGGAAAAACGTATCCACGTCAACTCTGTCTATCCCTTTCATCATTTTAAAGACCTCAATCAAGTCCCCCCTTAACCTTCTGCACTCCAAAGAATAAATACCTAACTTGTTCAACCTTTCTCTGTAACATAGTTGCTGGAACCCTGGCAACATTCTAGTAAATCTCCTCTGTACTCTCTCTATTTTGTTGACATCCTTCCTATAACTAGGCGACCAAAATTGTACACCATACTCCAGAATTGGTCTTACCAATGCCTTGTACAATTTTAACATTACTTCCCTACTCCTATATTCAATGCTCTGATTTATAAAGGCCAGCACACCAAAGGCTTTCTTTACCACCCTATCTACATGCGATTCCACCTTCAGGGAACTATGCACAGTTATTCCTAGATCCCTCTGTTCCACAGCATTCCTCAATTCCCTACCATTTACCATGTATGTTCTATTTTGATTTGTCCTGCCAAGATGTAGCACTTCACACTTATCAGCATTAAACTCCATCTGCCATCTTTCAGCCCACTTTTCCAAATGGCCCAAATCTCTCTGTAGACTTTGAAAATCTACTTCATTATCCACAACACCACCTATCTTAGTATTCATCTGCATACTTACTTATCCAATTTTCCACCCCATCATCCAGATTCATTGATGTACATGACAAACAACAGTGGACCCAACACAGATCCCTGAGGCACCCACTGGTCACCGGCTTCCAACCTGACAAACAGCCATCCACCATTACTCTCTGACATCTCCCATTCAGCCACTGTTGAATCCATCTTGCTACTCCGCCATTAACACCCAAAGATTGAACCTTCTTAACCAACCTTCCATGGGGAACCTTGTCAAAGGCCTTACTGAAATCCATATAGACTACATCCACTGCTTTACCCTCATCAATTTCCCTAGTTACCGCTTCAAAAAATTCAAGAAGGTTTGTCAAACATGACCTTCCAGGTACAAATCCATGTTGACTGTTCCCTGATCAGACCCTGTTTATCCAGATGCTTATATATATTATCTCTAAGTATCCTTTCCATTAATTTGCCCACCACTGACGTCAAACTAATAGGTCTATAATTGCTAGGTTTATTCTTTGAACCCTTTTTTAAACAATGGAACAACATGCGCAGTACGCCAATCCTCCGGCACTATTCCCGTTTCTAATGACATTTGAAATATTTCTGTCATAGCTCTGCTATTTCTACACTAACTTCCCTCAATGTCCTAGGGAATATCCTGTCAGGACCTGGAGACTTATCCACTTTTATATTTTTCAAAAGTGTCAGTACTTCCTCCTCTTTGAATCTCATAGTTTCCATAGCTACTCTACTTTTTTCCCCTTAACTCACCGAGTTCAATATCCTTCTCCTTGGTGGAATACCGAAGAAAATAAATTGTTCAATATCTCCCCCATCTCTTTTGGCTCTGCAGATAGCTGTCCATTCTGGTTCTCTAATGATCCAATTTTATCCCTCGTTATCCTTTTGCTATTAATATAGCTGTAGAAACCCTTTGGGTTTACTTTCACCTTTCTTGCCAAAGCAACCTCATATCTTCTTTTAGCCTTCCAAATTTCTTTCTTAAGATTCTTTTTACATTCTTTATACTCCTCTAGCACCTCATTTACTCCATGCCTCCTATAATTATTGTAGATAATCCCCGGAAACGATGACACGATGCACTCTGTGATGCGTCGGGCGACCAACATGTTGGATAATAACAGAAGCCAACAGCAAGCTATACGTTGTCTGACACACAAGCGAACAAACTCTGGTACTTTATTTTCACATATTTAAATTATAATGTTTTATTTCTAAATTGTCTGCTGTATATCGTGTCTTTATCCTTTTGCAAGCAAACACCAAGGCACATTTCTTGTAAGTATACATACTTGGCTAATCATTTTTTAAGTTAATCGTGCTGACTGGTTAACTTATAGACCAGTATCAGAAGTCATAAGTCATACCCCAACCTCTCGAGCTTACTTCACACCATCATGATTGATCTGATTTTAATCCGAATTCCCTACCTGCAGTAACCTTTTATTCCTTATTCTTTTAAACGTTTATACTTGTTCTACCACTTCCCTAAAAATACTCTGAAGCTCTGCTTCCATTATCTGTTAATAAAGATTTCCAAAAATTCATGACCCTCTGAGAGAAATTGTTTTCTTATCTTAAACACTCAACATTTTTTTTAGCTCTAATTTCTTTCCAAAAAAATATATATACCCCCCACAGCCAAGGAATGTTCAATTCTCAAGACTCTTCAGTTCTTATGCACTTCCATCACATCCCTTCTCACTCTTACAACTCACTGCAGATCCACGCCTGGCCTGACTAATCTTTTCTGGTAAGACAACCTGCCCATGTCAGATATTCATGTGGTAACCCTTGAACTGCACCCAATATATTAACACACCCTTCTTAACGAAGGAGACCAATTCAGCGTTGTTAATGCACTCATACAAAGCATTATTTATCTAAATGATAACCACTGTACTTTTTATTCAGTTCCCCTTGCAATGAATTATAACATTCTGATAGCTTTAGAGAGACACAAAAAACTGGAGTAACTCAGCGGGCGGAACAGGCAGCATTTCTGGAGAGAAGGAATTTTTTTTTAATTTCTATGTAGACATTAAGTAATAAATGGATACAATACAGGAGCCATACCATTTACCATATAACCATATAACAATTACAGCACGGAAACAGGCCCTCTCGGCCCTTCCAGTCCGTGCCGACCATTTGTTTTCCCCTAGTCCCATCTACCTGCACTCAGACCATACCCCTCCATTCCCTTCACGTCCATATACCTATCCACTTTACTCTTAAATGTTAAAATCAATCCTGCCTCCACCACTTCTGCTGGAAGCTGATTCCACACAGCCACCACCCTCTGAGTAAAGAAGTTCCCCCTCACGTTACCCCAAAACCTCTGTCCCTTAATTCTCATGTCATGCCCTCTTGTTTGAATCTTCCCTACCCTCAATGGGAAAAACGTATCCACGTCAACTCTGTCTATCCCTTTCATCATTTTAAAGACCTCAATCAAGTCCCCCCTTAACCTTAAAAAAATTAATCCAACATTCTCGGAGGCTATGTAAACATTTACACAAATTACACACATTTTTTCCTCCCACCCTTAATGTGTGACGTTTCGGGTCGAGACCCTTCTTCAGACTGGTTAGGGATAAAGGAAACAAGAGATATAGACGATGATGTGGAGAGATAAAAAACAATGAATGAAAGATATGCAAAACGTAATGATGATAAAGGAAACAGGACATTGTTAGCTGTTTCTAGGGTGATGCTTGTGGTAACTTAGGTGGGGGAGGGATAGAGAAAGAGGGAATGCCAGGACTACCTGAAGTGAGAGAAATTAATATTCATACCATAGAAACATAGAAACATAGAAAATAGGTGCAGTAGGAGGCCATTCGGCCCTTCGAGCCAGCACCGCAATTCATTGTGATCATGGCTGATCGTCCACTATCAATAAACCGTGCCTGCCTTCTCCCCATATCCCTTGACTCCACTAGCCCCTAGAGCTCTATCCAACTCTCTCTTAAATCCATCGAGTGATTTGGCCTCCACTGCCCTCTGTGGCAGGGAATTCCATAAATTCACAACTCTCTGGGTAAAAATGGTTTTTCACACCTCAGTCTTAAATGACCTCCCCTTTATTCTAAGACTGTGGGCCCTGGTTCTGGACTCACCCAACATTGGGAACATTTTTCCTGCATCTAGCTTGTCCAGTCCTTTTATAATTTTATATGTTTCTATAAGATCCCCCTCATCCTTCTAAACTCCAGTGAATACAAGCCTAGTCTTTTCAATCTTTCCTCATATGACAGTCCCGCCATCCCAGGGATCAATCTCGTGAATCTACGCTGCACTGCCTCAATCACAAGGATGTCCTTCCTCAAATTAGGAGACCAAAACTGTACACAATACTCCAGATGTGGTCTCACCAGAGCCCCATACAACTGCAGAAGAACCTCTTTACTCCTGTACTAAAATCCTCTTGTTATGAACACCAACATTCCATTAGCTTTCTTCACTGCCTGCTCTACCTGCATGCCAACTTTCAGTGACTGGTGTACAAGGACACCAGAACTCACTGTACCTCCCCCTTACCTAACCTAACCCCATTGAGATAATAATCTGCCCCCTTGTTTTTGCCGCCAAAGTGGATAACCTCACATTTATCTATATTATACTGAATCTGCCATGAATCTGCCCACTCACTCAACCTGTCCAGGTCCCCCTGCAACCTCCTAACATCCTCTTCACAGTTCACACTGCCACCCAGCTTTGTGTCATCCGCAAACTTGCTTGTGTTGCTCCTAATTCCCTCTTCCAAATCATTAATATATATGGTAAACAGTTGCGTCCCCAACACTGAGCCTGCGGCACTCCACTCGCCACTGCCTGCCATTCTGAGCTGGGCTGTAAGCTGCCCAAGCGAAATATGAGATGCTATTCCGACAATTTGCGTTTAGCCTCACTCTGACATTGGATCAGACCGAGGACAGAAAGGACTGTGTAGGAATGAGAAGGAGAATTAAAGTGTCCAACAACCGGTAGATCAGGTAGCTTCAGACGGGCTGAGCAAAGGTGTTCTGCGAAACGATCGCCCAGTCTGCGTTTGGTCTCGCTGATGTTTAAGAGTCCGTATCTTCAACAATGGATACAGTAGATGAGGTTGGAGGAGGTGCAAGTGAACCTCGGCCTAACCTGAAAGGACGGCCGGGGTCCCTGGACAGAGTCAAGGGAGGAGGTATAGCAACAGGTGTTGCATCTTCTTCGTTTGCAGGGGAAGGTACCTGGGTAGGGGGTGGTTTGGGTAGGAAGGGATCAGTAAACCAGGCAGTTGCAGAGGCAACGGAAAGGGGTGGAGATGGGAAAATGTGGCTTGTGGTGGGATCCCGTTGGAGGTGGCGGAAATTTCGGGGGATTAGGTGTTGTATGTGACGGCTGATGGGGTGGAAGGTAAGGACTAGGGGGACTCTGTCTCTGTTGCGACTAGGGGTGAGGGGGAGCAAGGGCGGAGCTACGAGGTACCGAGGAGACATGAGTGATTCAAGCTCCGCTCTATGATCTTTACTCCACCAGGACGTCTCCCTCCTCCAATCACCGCGCGCTATCCTCAGTCCCACCCCCCTACTTCCGCCTCTGACCGGCACCTCCCTCCTCCAATAATTGCGCTGAATCATCATATCCCGCCCCCCCCACCTTGCATGCTGACTGACATCCCTCTCATCCAATCTCGCCCTCGATCATCAGTCCCACCCCCACTGTCTCATGGAAAGCGGACATTTTTAATAGATTTTATTCAAAGTAATCTCAAAATCCGGATTACAAAACATGGGGGGGGGGATTGTCCCCCACCTTTCAAAACAAGGGGGATTCCCACTCATGCTAGTGTGAATGGGTGATCAATGGTCGGCATGGACATGGTGGGCCAAAACACCTGTTTCCATGCTACATCTTTCAATCAATTAAGAAAAATTATAAAAAAACAGAGGGAGGAAGGAAACTATTTCTGTCATTTGGAAGAATGAATGTCGAATGTTATTGAACTTTTGAATTTAATAATATTATGGGAGCTTGTTTGTACCTAAAGATGTCCATAAATTGGGCATTTGTAACCCTGAACCCTATAAACACTATGTTATGAATCACGCACTCTACATCTCAGACCTCTGGAATCTTTCACCATTTAGATAAAATGTTTATTTTTCTTTCTCTTGCCAAAATAGAAAAAAAAACTATATTTATATTATACTCCAGTTACTAAATCACTTAACGCATTTATATTGCTTTGTAGCCACCTTATGTTCTGGTCACAGCCTTCCTTCCTGCCATTTTTTGTATTATCAGAAAAAGTTAACAACCATAATGCTTCCATCCATTATGTACAGAATGACAAAAACTTTCGGTGCCAGTACCAGTCTCTGTGGCACACTGCTCATCAGATAATGAACCAGAGAATCTTCATTTATACTGACTCTTTGGACTTGTTCAAAACATTCCTGTGAAAATCCCCTCACAGTATCTACTCCATTGAATCTCAATTATTTGCTAATTTTTAGATCTCCACACAATCTTTCAAATGAGGGATGGGAAACAATCCATGATTATCCCAGAAGCGCACACAATTTAACCCTTTTGGCCCTATTATCATTATGGGTGATTTTCAAGTGATCTCCCTTCTGTAATGTTTAATTTCCATGACTGGAGAATTAGTCTCCCCGGTAGGGCTGCCAACTTTCTCACTCCCAAATAATGGGACAACCGGTCAAAATACGGGACAAACTCCCGACAGCAATTCGTTGACCGACTCGGCTGTGGCTGGGCGAGTGATGAATTGGCCCAGATGCTGGACTGCACACAAAGCCCAGCCAGCAGACCAGCTGAGGAGTTTTGGCCCGGGCCGCACACAAAGTCCGGCACCCCATCCAACTGATGATCGGCCATGAGAAGGGGTGGTGGCGTCGGCGGTAAGCGAAGGTCCGAAGGTCGGATAGCTGGCCAATCTGCCGACCGACGGGGCCACGATTGAGGCGCTGCTGCTGCACTCCATGGACTGCAATAGATCGGATCTGGTGAGGCGGGGCCGGACGCTCCGACCCAATAGTCCCTTCCACCCGAGAAGTAGCCGTCAAATACGGGACAAGGGCGGTCAATTTAGTCCAGTATACAGGATGTCCCGGCTAATACGGGACAGTTGGCAACCCTACTCCCCGGGCAACCAGCAGCTTTCAAAAATAAAGGAATAGCCGGAACACAAGAAAAAAATGTTGCAGATCAAGTTAAATATTTTTATTATGCGACATACTACTGCAGCATTCCAACCACTTCACAGCTTCATAATTATCTGTTTACAAATGTGCTCATGGTCCTACTCATCCAAAAGAGGATTCTTTTTTTCCTTCTATTAAACTTGCAGAGGAAGTTGGAGAGCCAACCAAAACACTGGAGCAGATCAATGCAATGAACCCAAATGGCATAAGGGCAAAAGTGGATAATGTTATCAAACTGTCGTAATTTAGTTATAATTTGATTCCTGATGTTCATGCACCACAGGACAAGCAAGACACCAAGGACTGTGCTGTACTCTGCCCACTGTCCAGCTCTGTCTCCCATGCCTTTCCCCCAGTCGTGTGTGTGGTTTGCATCCTTGCAAATCAAAACGAGCTTGAAGCCTTCCTGCCTGGGCCGCCCCCTATGGCAGAGCTGGCCACAAGAAGTCAGGTGGTGAATTGTGAAGCTCCACCCTCAGACCACTCTTTAAACTTTTGGATTGTTCACTGAGATCGATCACCTCAAAAGTTTTTAATTATTCCTGGCTCATTTAAAAACACCTCAATAGATGTATTTTAATTAAAAAATATGAGGGGAATAGATTGAGTAAATACACAGATGCTTTTACCCAGAGTAGGGGAATCAAAAACTAGTGGATGTAGGTTTAAGGTGAGGGCGGGAGGGGGGCGGATTTAATAGGAACCTGAGGGCAACCTTTTTACACAAAGAGTGGTAGGTATATGGACCGAGCTGCCAGAGGAGGCAGGTACTATCACAACAATTAAAAAACATTTAGACAGGTACATGGATCAATTAGGTTTGGAAGGATACGGGCCAAACGCTGGCAGATGGGACTCGTGTATATGGGACATGTTGTGAGATACGCTTTGTGCTCACAATCACTGCTCAAAGACCAAATTGTGGAAGCAAGATTCTTTATTTACGAGTCTGCAGAACCGGGTGCCTCTCCAAGTTGAGACACCCCGAAGTCAGAGAAGTCATCCCCCTTTATACACACGATTTTACATTCAACCTCCCCTCCGGACCCTTCTCCAATCCGGGTCTGAGGTGCACAATCTGTAGGTACATCCCCCAGTACCTCCCACATCATACATCGCATGTTCATGGTAATGAGCAGTTTCTTGACCAGGGGTGTGTTGTAATATTCATTTATTTTATTAAGCATGCTCAGTTGTTCATGACCTATCCTAGTTTTACTCACCTCCAAGTGAACCCTCTCAGTTCTCCTATATCAGTACTAAAGCTAAGCTATAGTGACAAGGGTCCCATCTATCACTCCATTCTACTGATAGGGATCTCTCTACATCACTCCCTTCTACCGCTATACAATGCTATTACTTCTTACTCAAGGATGGGTCTGGTAACTTTTATACACAGCTGTGTCAGAACCCTCTCCCTGGCCCCTATCAGTTTGAATCCTCTTTAAAGCTCCTTACTATAATGGGGTTTAATCACTTTATCCCTCACAATGTTGATTGGTGTGGGCAAGTTGAGTCGAAGGACCTGATTCCATGCTATATGACTCGAGGTCTGCAGAATAGTATAAATCTAAAAATTAATTCAAAACGATAAAGATGATCAGGTGCTCAGACACCTGAATCCCTGTGTTGATTTGCATGTTGCAATACAAAGGCATGGAATTCAAAGACAAACTGATAAGGAGACGATTATTTGGTGTTTCTCAATGCAATTGAATTGTACTTTGATGCCAACTCTTTTAGGAGAGGCCTACCACAATTGCATTGTTTATACAAAGCCTCATTCTTCAAGAAAAATGTTCCCGATGTTGGGGAGTCCAGAACCAGGGGTCACAGTTTAAAAACAAGGGGTAGGCGATTTAGGACTTCAGGTTTTCACCTAGAGAGTTGTGAATCTGTGGAATTCTCTGCCACAGAAGGCAGTGGGGACCAATTCACTGGATGTTTTCAAGAGGAGTTAGATTTAGCTCCTAGGGCTAACGGAATCAAGGGATATGGGGAGAAAGCAGGAACGGGGGACTGATTTTGGATGATCAGCCATGATCATATTGAATGGTGGTGCTGGCTCAAAGGGCTAAATGGACTACTCCTGCACCTATTTTCTATGTTTCTTCAGCCCTCAGAAGTTTTACAATTAAGTCGGCCACCCAATTGTCCCTACCCTATGGGTACACTGCCAGATCAATGTATTGTTTAGTGATTTCCACTGTGATTCGGGTCTGCCTGCTTCTTGTGCATTTTGCTTTGCAATGAGCATATTCATGGATTCCAAATTTAAAAATCTACTGGCATTCTTCCAATTGTAATAATAATAATACATTTATTTGGATAGCACATTTAAAAACAACTCACGTTGACCAAAGTGCTTCACATCAGTGCAGGTACTAATTTGATACATACAACGGTAGACAGACCCAACAATACATACATAAACTGTTTACAGCGCACCCTCAGAGGGGCTCAAAAATGCTAGGGAATAGAAATAGGTTTTGAGTCGTGACTTAAAGGAGTCGATGGTGGGGGCAGTTCTGATGAGGAGCGGGATGCTATTCCACAGTCTAGGTGCTGCAACCGCAAAAGCGCGGTCACCCCTGAGCTTAAACCTAGACTGCAGGATAGTCAGTGCATCATCTGCATAGCAGTGGAAAGAAATGCCGTGCCTCTGAATGACTTGGCCGAGGGAACGCATATACAGAGAGAAGAGAATGGAGCCTAGGATGGAGCCTTGTGGAACCCCGCAGAAAAGGCTAGCTGGGGAAGAGAAAGAATTGCCTATGTTAGTAGAGAAACTCCTATTACTTAGGTAGGAAACGAACTAGCTCAGGGCAGTGCCATCAACACCAGCCCCATACCGGAGACGGTCAATTAGGATGGTGTAGTCCACTGTATCAAACACTGCACTGAGGTCAAGAAGGAGCAGGATTGCACAGTCACCGGAGTCGATGGCGAGAAGGAGGTCATTGTGTACCTTCAACAAGGCAGACTCTGTGCTGTGGTGGGCCCTGAAACCTGATTGGAAATTCCAGGATGGAATTTTGGTGTAGATAACGCATTGGTTGGTCTAGAATTACTTTTTCAAGGATTTTTGAGAGAAAAGGCAGTTAGGAAATAGGTCTGTAGTTACTAGGCAGGGTGGGGTCTAGGTTAGGTTTTTTCAGGAGGGGCAGGACCACTGCGTGCTTGAGACAGGTTGGAACAGTGCCAGTAGCCAGAGAACTGTTGATGAAAGAGAGGATGCTGAGACCGACTATTGCAAAGACATCCTTCAGAAGGGCAGTGGGAACAATGTAAAGGGGGCAGGTTGCAGATTTCATAGTGGAGACAAGCTTTACAAGGGAGGATAGAGTAACAGGTCGGAAGCAGTCTAATTTAGAAGAACAGACCAAAGAGACAGTTAGGTCACGGGTGGGAGGGGAAATATTCGTTCTAATGTTCTCAACTTTACTGGTGATAAAAGTAGAGAATTCTTCGCACTTGGCAGGGGACCCAGCAAAGCTGGTACTGGGGGCGGGACATATGAGAGAGGTAATAGTACTAAATAGGACCCTGGAATTTTTGGAAATAAGGTCGGAAAAGTATTGTGTTCTCGCAGACTTTACTGCTTCTTGGTATTTGAGAAGATTGTTTCTCAGAAATTCGAAAGAAATTTGAAGCTTATCACAATAAAATTGTAAATTACATTGAGGGAGAAAGGTCATGCGTACAGAAAATAATCCAAGATTCTGCAACAAAACCTCCTGTTACATTCCCCAGCAAAAAAAGTCACTGAAAAAAACTCTAGCTGAAGAATTTTCCAATCAAAAATTGCAACCTTGGAAAAATAATTCTCCTATTTAATTTGGGGATTGATTCAATCTTGCATTTGACAGAAATGATGCATCGTTGAGCACAACATAAAAATCAATCCATGCTAGATGCTGAGATTTAGTTTATTAAAATAAACCAGAAGATGTCTTTCTGCTTTTCAGTTTATCATTTTCACAGCTGAAGTAATAACAAATGTGCACTTTGCAGAAGATGAGGTTTCATTAAGTATAGTGCCAACTTTCACAGTGAATGATGCTGCCAAACAAGATTTGAGCAGGGAAGACAATTAGGCTGATAGGTTAGCTATAAATTCTTTGAAGGTTCAATTATTTTTTAATTTATCAATATTGAATTATCAAAATCCAGCTTGCTCAGTTCTGTAATAATTTAATCAAACTACTTTTGAGAATGATTTATAGATTTTAATATGAGCTGGCATGTAGAAATTTACTGTGTATTGAACTGTAACAATAAAATTGAAGCATGTTACATTAACTTCAACTCAAATATAAATTAGCTGATCCCAAGGTGAGACGCTGCAGTATATCTGAAGACAAGAAATATTTTGAAACCGTAATTCCATGGTTGATTTCTACCGTAAGTCAAGTGAAAAACATTGAGATAATAGTAGGGTAAACATAGAAACATAGAAATTAGGTGCAGGAGTAGGCCATTCGGCCCTTCGAGCCTGCACCGCCATTCAATATGATCATGGCTGATTATCCAACTCAGTATCCTGTACCTGCCTTCTCTCCATACCCCCGATCCCTTCAGCCACAAGGGCCACATCCAACTCCCTCTTAAATATGGCCAACGAACTGGCCTCAACTACCTTCTGTGGCAGAGAATTCCACAGATTCACCACTCTCTGTGTGAAAAACGATTTTCTCATCTCGGTCCTAAAAGACTTCCCGCTTATCCTTAAACTGTGACCCCCTTGTTCTGGACTTCCCCAACATCGGGAACAATCTTCCTGCATCTAGCCTGTCCAACCCCTTAATAATTTTGTAAGTCTCTATGAGATCACCCCTCAATCTTCTAAATTCCAGCGAGTACAAGCCAAGTCTATCCAGTCTTTCTTCATATGGAAGTCGTGCCATCCCAGGAATCAGTCTGGTGAACCTTCTCTGTACTCCCTCTATGGCAAGAATGTCTTTCCTCAGATAAGGAGACCAAAACTGTATGCAATACTCCAGGTGTGGCCTTAACCTAACCACACTGTCCAGTTGTGCTCCATGTTCCCCACCCCACAAACCTCACCACTTCCCATAAGAGAAGGCAAGCTAGAAGGCTATAGGGAGCTGTTGAGTATTCGTGTCCAAATATTTCACTTCATCCACTTGACGCCATCAACTCTAAATGGAAATGGTGGAAAGGCCATAGCTGCATTTGAAATGAATCTAATCATTGTGGTTCATGGTCCCAGATCACAACCTTCAACATGATATATTCATATTCTGCATGAGGCCACTTGGACAACAAAAACACATATGTCAGGTTGTTGTTCATAGACTACAGCTCAGCATTCAACACCATCATCCCTTCCAAACTGGTTACCAACAGAACTGGATCTCAGCGCAGCCCTCTACAACTGGATCAGTGACTTCCTCATCAACAGACTACAATCAGTACAAATTGACAGAAACACTTCTCCTCGATAACCATCAGCACAGGAGACCTCAAGGCTGCATGCTCAGCCCGCTGCTCTATATTCATGACTGTGTAGCCGGACACAGTTCCAACTCCATCTTCAAATTCACCGACAACCCCACCATTGTTGATCAAATTACAGATGACGATGAGTCAGAGTATAAAAGGGAGATTGATCGATTGACCAAATGGTTCCAGAACAACAACCTTGCTCTCAACATTGATAAAACCAACCAAATGATTGTTGACTTTGGAAGAAGATGGTCAAGGATCCACAACTTTGTTTTCGTTCAACGGGAACGTACTGGAGCCAGTCAAAATGTGCATATCTCTGAAGATTTGTCCTGGACCCAGCACATTGATGCAATCATAAAGAAAGCACATCAAAGCATCAACTTCCATAGAAGACTGAGGAGATTTGGTATGGCAATGAATACTAAAGGTAAAATTTTAAGGTGCACAGTGGAGAGAATATTAACTGGTTGCATCACGGCCATCCAGGATAAAAGAAGATTGCAAAAAGTGATTAACACTACCCAGTCTATCACGGGTATTGAACTCCACACCATCAAACGGGTTTACAAGAGTCTCTGCCTCAAAAAGGCAGCCAGCATCATCAGAGACGACACCACCCTGGCCACACACTTATTTCACTCCTGCCATTGGGAAGAATGTATAGGAGCCTGAAAACTGTAACATCCAGGTTCAGGAGCAGCTTCTTCCCTACAATCATCAGGCTGTAAAACACTACTAGAACAAGTGGGACCCGTTGTGGCCAGTTCCACCAACGCAATATTCCAGCACTCACCCATAACCGCCCACTGAGGAGGCACGGCTGAGGGGTTTACGGTGTGATGCCAGAGATCCCCGTTGTGACGCGAGTCTCTGGAATTCTCTGCCACAGAAGGTAGTTGAGGCCAGTTCATTGGCTATATTTAAGAGGGAGTTAGATGTGGCCCTTGTGGCTAAAGGGATCAAGGGGTATGGAGAGAAGGCAGGTACAGGATACCGAGTTGGATGATCAGCCATGATCATATTGAATGGCGGTGCAGACCCGAAGGGCTGAATGGCCTACTCCTGCACCTATTTTCTATGTTTCTATGTTTCTATGAGTCACGGCAACCCTCCCCCAACTGCGCCTCGCCATCATTGCAACCCTCCCTCAACCGTGCCTCGTCATCCCTCTTCCTACCCCTATCCTCCTCCAATCCCCCTCATCCCCAGAACTCGCTCCCACTTCGCTTTACCCTCCCTCTTCTTTCCCCTGTCTCTTTCCCTCCCCCACTACCTCCCTCACCTCTCACTTCCTCTCCTTTCCCCTACGCTCAGTCACTCACGTCCCTCCCGCCTAACCCCTCTCCCCTCCTTACCCTCCTCCTCTCCCTCTATCCCCCTTCCTCCCCAACTCTCCCCTCCTCACCTCCCCCACTTTCCCCTCCCTCTCCCCCCCCCCTACCCCCCCTCTCCCTCAATCCCCCCCAGACTCCCACCTCACCTCCCCAGGATCTCGAAGTAAACCACCACCGGCCCTGTTTTCTCCAGCAGGGCATATAGAGATAGAGCTATAGAGTGATACAGTGTGGAAATGAGCCCTATGGTGCAACTTGCCCACAACAACCAACATGTCCCATCTACACTAGTCCCACTTGCCTGTGTTTGGCCCATGTCCCTCAAAATCTGTCCTATTCATGTACCTGTCTAATTGCTTCTTAAACATTGCAATAAACATTGCCGCAACTACCTCCTCCGGCATCTCATTCCATACACCCACCATCCTTTGTGTGAAAAAGTTACCCTCAGATTTCCATAAAATCTTTCCCCCTTCACCTTAAATCTATGCCCTCTGATTCTCAATTTCTCCCACTCTGGATAAGAGACTCTGTGCGTCCACCTGATTTATTCCTCTCATGATTTTACACATGATGTTGTTGTTGAACCGGACCTCTATTTTGTTAACATTTTACGGGTTTGTTTAGGTCTATGTGAAGGAACATCTGTTCAACATCTTACCTGAAAAGCAGCACTGTGAGAACACATTGAACTCTCAACATTTAACAGGATTGTGAGTCAGGATAATATAACCAAGTGCCTGGGCATTATGACTCAGTGTCAAAGGTGCAAACAAGTATGTCATTAATACTTACCAATGTAAGTAACTTTCCACCAAATAGTCGAGGAAGTATTAACATACAAAGGAGTGTGATTAATTGTATTTGTATGAGTTGACCTGACTCTCAATGTCTTTACTTCCTTTTAAGGTGCCATAAAATGTGCAGCATTTGTTATGACTGAATAAACATAGAATAACATGGAAAACAGGTACAGGAGTGGGCCATTCGGCCCTTTGAGCCAGCACCGCCATTCAATATGATCATAGCCAATCATCCAAAATCAGTACACCGTCCCTGCTTTCTCCCATATCCCTTGATACCATTAGCGCTAAGAACTATTTCTAACTCTCTCCTGAAAACATCCAGTGAATTAGCCTTCACTGACTTCTGTGGCAGAGAATTCTACAGATTCACAACTCTCTGGGTGAAAAAGATTTTCCTTATCTCAGTCCTAAATGGCCTACCGCTTATTCTTAAATTGTGACCTCTGGTTCAGGACTCCTCCGACATCGGGATTTTTTTTCCTGCATCTAGCCTTCCAAACCCTTAAGAATTTTATAGTTTCTATACGATCCTCATCCTAATCCCAGTCGATCCATTCTTTCATCATATATCAGTCCCGCCATCCCGGGAATTAACCTGGTGAACCTATGCTGCACACCCTCGATAGCAATAATTTCCTTCCTCAAATTAGGAGACCAAAACTACACACAATACTCCAGGTGTAGTCTCACCAGGGCCCTGTACAATTGCAGTAGGACCTCCTTGTTCCTAAACTCAAATCTCTCCCAATGAAGGCCAACATACCATTGGCTTTCTTCACTGTCTGCTGTATCTGCATGTTTACTTTCAGTGACTGATGTACAAGCACACCCAGATCTCGTTGTACCTGCCCTTTGCTAATCTGACATCATTCAGATAATAATCTGCCTTCCTGTTTTGCCACCAAAAGTGGTAACCTCACATTCATTCACATGCATCTCCCCACTCACCCAACTTATCCAAGTCACCCTCACCCTCAGTTGTTGGGCTTGTTGAATCTCTGATGCCTCCCAGAGCAATCATATCAATCCTATTCTACAACTTATTTCTCTGTGACCCATTCTCTCTCACGCACTCATCAGGGCCACTCGAGTCATCCGTCTGAGGAATAATTTGCACTGACCGGTTAACCTAGCAATTGACACAGCTTTAGGATGAGGAAAGAAAAGGGAACATTTGGTGGAAACATGAATTCACAAGAAGAACATGCAAACTACACCCTGGCAGCACAGAAGGTCAGAACCGAACGCAGGTTGTTGGAACCACAAGGCAACTGCACTGCACGGAGCAACCATTTTACATCCCAACCAGCTGCCATAAAATTTACAGATGAACAGGAAGCTAAGCCTTTCAGTGCATTCTTAAATTGCTTCAAGACATATCATAATTTTAAGTTGTTTCATACCAAAGATAGACACAAAGTTCAGGAACAATTCAGTGGGTATAAGATCAGGCAGCATCTCTCGAAAAAAGGGGATGGGTGAAGTATTGGGTCGGGATAGATGCTGCCTGACTCGTTGAGTTACTCCAGCACTTTGCGTCTACAGCGGCTTGCAAAACGTTTTCATACCCCTTGAACTTTTCCACAATTTGTCACGTTACAACCACAATCATAAATGTATTTTATTGGGATTTTATGTGATAGACCAACACAAAGTGGCGCATAATTGTGAATTGGAAGTAAAATGATACATTCCTTTCATTCTCTCTATTCCCTACCTGGTTTTCAAATTTGTTTAACAAATAAAAAAATATCTAAAAAGTGTTGGGCTGTGCAAAAGTATTTTGGAACAGCCCCCTTTACTCTGATACCCCTAAATAAAATCCAGTGCAACATGACCAATTGCCTTCAGAAGTCACCTAATTAGTAAATAGAGTCCACTTGTGTGTAATCGAATTCAGGCGTATAAAATACAGCTGTTCTGTGAAGGAACTCTGAGGTTTGTTTCGAGGAAAGGTATTGTTCAAACAAACATCATGAAGCCCAAGGAGCACACCAGACAGGTCAGGGATAAAGTTGTGGAGAAGATTAAAGCAGGGTTAGGTTATAAAAAAATATCCCAAGCTTTTTGAACATTCATGGAGCACTGTTCAATCCATCATCCGAAAATGGAAAGAGATGGCACAACTGCAAACCTACCAAGACATGGCTGTCCACCTAAACTGACAGGCCGGGCAAGGAGGTGCATTGATCAGAGAAGCAGCCAAGAGGCCCATGGTAACTCCTGGAGGAGCTGCAGAGATCCACAGCTCAGGTGGGAGAATCTGTCCACAGGACAACTATTAGTCGTGCACTCCACAAATAGGCCTTTATGGAAGAGGGGCAAGAAGAAAGACATTGTTTTAAACAAAAGCCATAAGAAAGTCCCGTTTTCAGTTTGCCTCACAAGCCATGTGGGGCGACACAGCTAACATGTGGAGGAAGGCGCTCTGGTCTGATGAGACCAAAATTGAAGTTTTTTGGCCTAAATGCAAAAAGTTGCTATGTGTGGCGGAAAACTAACACTGCACATCACCCTGAATTCACACCATCCCCACTGTTGTAACATGGTGGTGGCAGCATCATGCTGTTGGGGATGCTTTTCTTCAGCAGGGACAGGAAGCTAGGTCAGAGTTGATGGGAAGATTGCATGGAGCCAATACAGGGCAATTTTAGAAAAAAACCTGTTAGAGTCTGCAAAAGATGAGACTGGGGCGGAGGTTCACCTTCCAGCAGGACAACGACCCTAAACATACAGCCAGAGCTACAATGGAATGGTTTAGATCAAAGCATATTCATGTGTTAGAATGGCCCAGTCAAAGTCCAGACCTCAATCCAATTGAGAATCTCCGGCAAGACTTGAAAATTGCTGTTCACAGACACTCTCCGTCCAATCTGAGCTTGAGCTATTTTGCAAAGAAGAATTGGCAAAAATTTCAGTCTCTAGATGTGCAAAGCTGGTAGAGACATACCCTAAAAGACTTGCAGCTGTAATTGCAGCGAAAGGTGGTTCTACAAAGTATTGACTCAGGGGGGGCTGAATCCTTTTGCATGCCACACTTTTCAGTTTTTTATTTGTAATAAAATTTGGAAACCATGTATCATTTTCCTTCCACTTCACAATTATGCACCACTTTGTGTTGGTCTATCACATAAAATCCCAATAAAATTCATTTACGTTTGTGGTTGTAACGTGGCAAAATGTGGAAAAGTTCAAGGGGTATGAAAACTTTTGCAAGCCACTGTATATTCAATATAAGCCAGCATCTGCAGTTCATTTCTATACACTTGAGTCATTTCATGTTCTGCTGATTGGGAGCCATCAAATTTCAAAAGACCACTCCGATCTGTAAAAAGTATGTTCTTGCCCAAAACTGACAAAAATGACCAGTAAGTAGTAAGAGAAAGTCAGCTGAAATTTGGAGCATTAACCGTCTCTATTGAGCACAGACCCTCACCACTCAGTTGTCTTATCAACTGTTATCAACACATGCTCACTTGCTGGCACAATTCCTGATTGTTGTTCAGTAGCCTTCAGCTGATTGTTTTTGGTTTTGTTCCTAGTTTCCATCCCCTGCTGAGATTAGCTAACATAATGATTATTCCCCTCACCTTCAAATTGCTGACTTGTGAAACAGTTCATCAATGAATTAAAAATGCACATTATGAGGGGAGGAGCATAAAGTTTGGCATTGTTTGAAAGTCCTGTATAATTGCACTAAACCACTAAATTAAGAACTGTGATATTTTGAATACAGCATTCATGCATTTACAAATTAATTCAGTTTAATTGAGTTTAGTTTAAATTAGTTTAGTTTATTGTCATGTATACTGAGGTATCATGTATACTGAGGTACAGCGAAAAGCTTTTTGTTGCATGCTATCCAGTCAGTGAAAAGATTATACATGATTACAATCAAGCCGTCCACAATGTACAGATACATGATAAATGAAATAATGTATAGTGCAAGATAAGGCCCAGTAAAGTCAGATTAAAGTTAGTCTGAGGGTCTCCAATGGGGTAGAAGGTAGCTCGGGACTGCTCTCTGTTTGTTGATAGGATGGTTCATATGTCTGTTGACAGCTGGGAAGAAACTGCCCGTCAATCTGGAGATATGCATTTTCACACATTTACCACATGGCAGATGGGTGTAGAGAACTAGATTCAACAATAAATCTCCCAAAGCATGTGAAAGACTGACCCCTTACTTTCTGCCCCCCCCCCCCAATAATCAGTCTGAAGAAGGGTCCCAACCAGAAACATCACCTCTCTATGTTCTTCAGAGATGCTGCCTGACCCGCTGAGTTACACCAGCACTTTGTGTCTTTCTTTTTTTGTGAACCAGGATCTGCAGTTTCTTGTTTCTACATTCTCCCTTTCTTTTTCCAATCTCCCTCAGTAACAGGACTTTACCTTGGATTTCCAAAACCTCGCCCAAATTCTGAAGAATCATTGTGCAACATGTTGACTCATTCCCTTGACACAAGATCGTCAACATTGTGTTTGCAATTCTTTAAATATTGGAGAGATGCCAAGAGCCAAACTCACCTGACTAAAATACTTTGCTTAATATACATCATTACCCGAAATGTGTCACCTCTCGACGTCCCATAGAGGTGCTGCCTGACCCGTTATGTTACTCCAGCACTTTGTGTCTTTCTTTCCAAATGACTTTGGATCTGCAATTCCTTGCTTCAATAAACACAGACCAGTCTATAAAATACTTTGCTGCAGTCAACAGGGAACTTTTGAAATATAAAGGCAAAATTTGAGCGCATCGGTTTGACAATACTTGAATAGTCATGGTGGGAAGGACAGTGCATCATCAGAACCTTTCCCAGCATCACTTAAACAGAGATGTGTGTTGCCACAAAGCATTAATGTGTTGAATGGGACTGCAGATGCTGGTTAACACTGAGGATAGACATAAAAAGCTGGAGTAACTCAGTGGATCAGCCAGCATCTCTGGAGAAAAGGAATAGGTGACGATTCAGGTCAAGACCCTTCTTCAGGCTAAGAGTCAGGGAAGAGGGAAACAAGAGATATGAAAAGATTCGTAGAACAAATGAGTGAAATAAATGCAAAAGAACAAATCTAAACCAGCAACGATGATCATGGGAAGGTGGAGCCCACAATGGTCCATTGTTGGCTGTGGGAAAGGTGATAACAACTGATACAAACAGTGAAACTCAGCAGGACAGTGAAACTAGTATGATGACCAGGGTAGGGGACGGACTGAGAGAGGAAACATGCAAGCATTACTTAAAGTTAGAGAAATCAATATTCGTACAGCTGGGGTGATTTCTGTCATATTTGCTGGTGCCTTTCAAGTCTTCAGATACCAAACTCTTCAATTTGAAAAGACTAGATTACAGAAAGTTATTGTTCGAGATTTTCTGTTTGCTGATAACTTTCCTGAATATCTGATATGCATTTATGTTCAGACCGCTTCCCTTCAACTAATGACAACTTTTCTACATGCCTCACATTAAAAAGAAGTATGTGTTTGTACACTTGTACACTTGTCGCTTTACCTCCCATCTTGACTCCATCCAAGGACCCAAGCAGTCTTTCCAGGTGTGGCAGAGGTTCACCTGCACCTCCTCCAACCTCATCTATTGCATTCACTGCTCTAGGTGTCAGCTGCTCTACATCGGTGAGACCAAGCGTAAACTTGGCGATCGCTTCGCCCAATACCTCCATTCGGTTCGCAATAACCAACCTAATCTCCCGGTGGCTCAGCACTTCAACTCCCCCTACCATTCCGAATCCGACCTTTCTGTCCTGGGCCTCCTCCATGGCCAGAGTGAGGCCCACCGTAAATTGGAGGAGCAGCACCTCATATTTCGCTTGGGTAGTTTACAACCCAGCGGTATAAACATTGACTTCTCCAATTTCAGATAGTCCCTGTTTTCTCCTTCTTTCCACTCTCCTTCCCAGCACTCCCACAGCCCACTGTTTCCGCCCCTTCCTTTCTTCATCCCCACCCCACCCCCACATCAGTCTGAAGAAGGGTCTCGACCCAGAAACGTCACCTATTTCCTTCGCTCCATAGATGCTGCCTCACCCGCTGAGTTTCTCCTGCATTTTTGTCTACCTTCGATTTTCCAGCATCTGCAGTTCCTTCCTAACTTATTCAGTGATGTCACTGTCGTTTTCAGGTAGTCTGAAGAAGGGTCTCGACCTGAAACGTCACCCGTTCCTTCTCTCCGTTCTGTCTGTTCGGCTGAGTTACCCCAGCATTTTGTGTCTATCTTCGAAGTAAGACTTCAGTAGGTGGTTAGATTTTGGTTTATATCTCAGATAAAAGTTGTAATCTGTGTATTAGGTACAACTGAAAAATGAAACAATGGTAAATTCAAATTACTAGACCTCTGTTGCTTTTACAGTTTGCTTGAAACAAGGAACTGGAGATGCGGATTTTCAAGAAAATGTTTTTTTAAATTGTGACGCAGTGGTACAGAGGTAGAGTTGCTGCCTTGCGCGCCAGAGACCAGGCTATGGGTGCTGTCTATACAGAGTTTGTATGTTCTCCCTGTGACCAAGTGGGCTCCCTGCGGGTGCTCCAGATTGCTCCCACATTCTAAAGAAGTACAGGTTTGTAGGTTAATTGGCGTTGGTAATTAGATAATTGTAAAATTGCACCTAGTGTGTAGGATAGTGCTAGCGTGTGGGGTGATTGCTGGGCTGTGCTGTATCTCTAAACTAAATTAAGCTAAACTGAAGAAGGTTCTTGACCGTGGCACATTCTTTCTCTCCAGAGATGCTGCCTGTCCCGCTGAGTCACTCCAACATTTTGTGTCTAAACTAAACTAAATGTAGTACATTTCAAAAATATATAGTTGGCTGCAAATCACTTTGGGTCAAGAAAATCATGTGGAACAGCAAGGTTGTCTGCGTTTTTGTATGGTTTGAATGAAAACAAAGAGCGATTACTTGGGAGTGGCAGTATTAAGCATCTGCTCTGAATGGTTTTAGAATAACTTCAATATTATAAAATAAACACAGAATTACAAATAGGTTATTTTCAGTTTGAATAAAATGTCCCCTGCTGTCACCTTTTATTGAAGTAATGCTGTACAACATCCCCTTAGAACAGAAGGTAAACACAAAATGATGGAGTAACTCAGCAGGTGAGGCAGCATCTCAGGAGAGAAGGAATGGGCGACGTTTCTGGTCGAGACCTTTCTTCAAACATTTAGAACATTTCCCAACTGTACAGAAGAAGCTCCTTAATGGGAACACCTAGTGTTAGGCAAAGCGTTCTCTTTACCTGAAACATTTATTTCAGCAGTGCCTCTGCCATTGTTTGCTTTTACAGGCTATTAATCAAACAGTATGTACTCTGTTCTCTGTGAGAGATCATGGCAATCTATTAATTTTTCAATTTAATATACAAGCTGACAGCTGATGTAAATTTCTGTATGAGAAATTTAGTGGACCAACTGTTTTATATCTTCAGGAAAACGTTGCTAAGCACAAAAAGGAGGCAGGTTAATGAGCTTGTATTTGATCTGTCAGTGCCACTGGACATAAAGGCACAGCATTGGATTATGTGTGAAAGATTAAACTGGGAAGACAAGAATTAAACAACAGTTTTTATAGTGAGTGTTCCCCAATAATTGTAACGAGGGCTGCCAACGTTGGGTGAGAGTTGGGCGTGAGAAATTCCGAGAGACCAAGCCCGAGGGAGCGTAGCGACTGAGGGGGGGGGGGGGGGGGGGGTGGGGGATGGGAGAAGGAGGTTTTGGAGGTGGGTGCCCTCCTCCATTGGTACAGAGCTTTTGCATTTTTCAGCTTGAAATTGTGCAATCTGGTGCATACTGAAGCAAGTATTTTAACTTACACTTGAATGCAATATTTACGCTTTAAATTGGATTAGCTATGAATAAGGTTAGGCTAAATTACATTCCTAATTACATTCCACTGTAGAACCAGGCTCTGATCAACAGGTTTAGAACATGAATGATCTTAGTGTATTCATGTATCAAAATCAGATTATAATCAAGCACTTGGCCCTTGGTGACCAACATGGGTCTCACTGCACACCTGGTACTACTTCTGACCCTGATTCCAGTTGCATAACTTCTCTCATTCCTGACCCTGAGTCCAGCCTTACACCTGGCCCACTATTCTACCGTGATCATAGCTGCTTAGCTGCTTAAGTTCCCAGTGCTGAACACTCCCATTGTCCCAGCTTTGACTGCGCACCTAGTACTATTCCAGACCTTGACTCTGGATGTACACTTGGCCTTGCTCCTAGCCCCTCTGCACTGACAATATATCTGGCCCACACATAAAGCCCCATATCTGTTAGGTTGGACCACCACACCTCTTCAACCCTCACCCTGAACACCGGCGTTCCACAGGGATGTGTACTGAGCCCCCTCCTCTACTCCCTCTTCACCTACGAGTGCACATCTGTACATGGTTCTAACATCATCATCAAGTATGCAGATGATACAACAGTGATTGGCTTCATCAGCGACAACGATGATCGGCCTATAGGGAGGAGGTTCAGCTCCTAACAGCATGGTGCGCTGACAACAACCTGGCCCTTAACTCCAAGAAGACCAAGGAGCTCATTGTGGACTATAGAAGGTCTAGGGGCTGCACACACACCCCCATCCATATTAACGGGACGGAGGTGGAACGCGTTTCCAGTTTCAGGTTTCTGGGGGTCAACATCCCTGATGACCTCTCTTGGACCCACAATACCTCTACACTGGTCAAGAAGGCTCACCAGCGTCTCTTCTTCCTGAGGAGACTAAAGAAGGTCCATCTGTCTCCCCAGATTCTGGTGAACTTCTACCGCTGCACCATCGGGAGCATCCTTACAAACTGTATCACAGTATGGTATGGCAACTGCTCTGTCTCTGATCGGAAAGCACTGCAAAGGGTGGTGAAAACTGCCCAACGCATCACCGGTTCCTCACTCCCCTCCATTGAGTCTGACCATAGCAAGCGATGTCTGCAAAGGGCGCGCAACATCGTCAAGGACTGGTCTCACCCCAGCCACAGACTGTTTACCCTCCTCCCATCCGGGAGGCGCTACAGGCCCCTCCGCTGCCGGACCAGCAGGCTCAGGAACAGCTTCTGCCCTGCGGCTGTTACAATACTTAACTCTGCACCTTGGTGATTGCCAGTCACCCCCCTGGACACTCCTTCCCCCAGTATAATTGCACTACTGATACTGTTTGTACATATATATATTTTACTGTTCATTATTCTAAGTTCGCTCTTCTGGAGAGATGCTAACCGCATTTCGTTGTCTCTGTACTGTACACTGCACAATGACAATTAAAGATTGAATTGAATTAAATTGAATTGAATCTGACTACCGGGACTTAACCTACTAAGTTCAAGTTCACAGGTGCTTATCTAATGCAATAATCTTTCATTGGGCACTTCACAGACCAAATTTTGTATAACATAATTTGCTAATCGCATTGGCTTCCTTATCTAACATGCTAGTTACTTTGACAAAGAAGTCATCAATTTGTTGAACACAATTTCTCATCCATAAAATTATACTCACTCAGCTGTATAAGTATCATATTATTTCCTTCATTTTCCTAACAAACTGTCCTGAAGCCATTTTCACCCCCCAATATTTACAGTATTTTGCAGTCTTCCTCTCAGCTGGGACCTTTCCAAAATGCAAAGTCCAATAACTATATCTTTGTTTTGATTGAACCTACCAACATGAATACATTATTATATTATAGTTAATATGTACCGAGGGGAATTTTTTGTTCCAATGCTCCCCATTCCCAATTACTTTTATATTGAAGTGATAGAAATCCAAGTGAGTTTAAATGGCATCAGAAAAATAAAACCTCCGGAATGGATGATATTCATTACGTGTTTAGTTGGAGTCAGTATTAGCACAATTACTATATTAAACTTTGAATCTTCAGATGTCCTGGTTCAAGCTAAAATAACCTCCTCACACATTCCCCTGCAAGTATCTCTGTCATTCCTTTAAAATATGCCCCTTCTTTGAACAAGCTCTTAAACATTGCATCTGAATCAGTTTCCATTTGATTACACTCCTTGAGGATGTCCATCTACGTGTTCAATTAATAAAACAACGAGATTGGGGACATTTCTATTCAATCTCTCAAAGGAATTTGGGGGGGGGAGGGTTAGAAATAGTCAGTGAGGTAAACAAACATAATAGTTGAGTGGCAAATGACAATTGTGCTACCTTCCCAATATTCAACTGAAGGAAATAATGGGTTATCGGGGTTGTATATTGTGACAGACAGCCTGACACCTTGCATGTCATTTTAATATTACACTTATCCCATACCCCTCGATATTCCAGATTAACAATTAGTAAGATTAAACGAGAAATTACCAGTTCGAAGTTTGATCCTTATTTTATGAGGAGTAACGTTGAGGGATTACGTGAAGAAGCCCCGCCAGGCGCTTGCGCGTCACACTTCAAAGCAGCGGCATGAAAACACAGAAACAAATAGCCGAAGTAACATAGTAAGGCTTTAAGAAGACTAGAACTACCAGATGATCTCTTAGATTATGAGGGTGGGAGCGGAGGGCACGTAATCCCTCAACGTTACTCCTCATAAAATAAGGATCAAACTTCGAACTGGTAAGTTCTCGTTTAATCTTACTATTTTACTTCGGAGTCACGTGAGTGACTACGTGAAGATTTCAAAGCTCTGTGTTTCCATGCCGTAGATACACTCCATACGACAATCTGCTTCGGTTGACACAGTAGTGAATAAATAATATATTGAACATTGCTTCAAATTATTCAATAACTATTTTAATAATAACAACAAAAAACAGTAATAATCCCTCTGTCCCAGGGCGAAATTACAAACAATGATATATAAACAAAGCAAATGAATTAAATGGAACCCAAAACAGCATGCCCAAACCGTGGCACTGTCTGTACAGGTTTGTCATAGAATTGAGAAAATGTTGATTCTCTAGACTATCCTGCGGCCGCGACGATTTGGTCTAGCGGCACGTCCTGAGCCTTCGCCGCGGATGTTGATGCTGCCCTGGTGGAGTGAGATTTAAATACATGAGTGTCGACTCCAGCATAATTGAGAACCTGTTTCAACCATCTAGAAATAGTTTGTACTGACACTCTTTTATATGGGTCCTGTCTCAGAACCTCTGAGAGTCCTTGTTAACTCAATATATTGGCTTAAATGTTTAACTACACATAACATTTGGTCAACAGGATATGCTTTAAACGTCACCTTGGTGCCTTCCATCCCTGGCCTGCTTTGTTTGATTAAATCATAAACATAAAATGTAATGTCATCTAGAGACAAATGCGTACAATCTATTCGTAACAATTGTAATGTTTGTACACGTTGTGCTGAAACCAGCGCTATTAGCATAACCACTTTAAGAGTTAATCTCTGCATAGATAATGACATAATTGGAGCCCATTGCCGAAGCAGTGTGGGAACTATACTGATATCCCAGATTTCCGTATCTATAGGGTTAGGAGGGTTTTTGATAAAAATTCCTCTCATAAATCAAGATACTAACGGATGAGACCTGATAGGTTGTTGTTGTTCTGAAGACTGCCCTAAATAGGAGGACAAAGCACTCCGAGCACTGTTAATGGCATTTTAACAGGTGCTCATCAAAATGCAATTTAGCAAGGAACTCCAACACATCACATATGCTTGCAGTATAAGATATATTTGATTGTACACAGAACATCTCCCATTTCTTTATGTGCACCACATATTGTTTTTTAGTGATATTTCTCCAGGCTGCAGCGATAACCTCCATTGTCCTGTTCGATAATCCAAGGCCTTGGAATGGTCTGGTCAGAACCTGCAGACCAACAAATTGATACGGTCATGTAATGGGTGACTTTCTCCTGTAACCGGATGCACCAACAAATTACTGCAGCTGGGAATCATCATGAATGGCTGAGCCATCATTCTCAGTACTATTGGGAACCATGGTTGTGTTGGCCAATCTGGGACCACCAAAATGCCTGTGGCGGAGTCACGCTCTATTTTGGTGAGACATTTCGTGATCAGACAAAATGGAGGAAATGCATAAAAGAATGAGTGCCCCCCAATGTAACGAGAACGCATCCACAGCCACTGCTCCTGGATCTGGCTTCCATGAAATATATTTAGGCAACTGGTGATTCAATCTGGATGCGAACAGATCAATATCTGGCAACCCAAATCGAGTGATAATTGTTTGAAAAATCTCAGCATTCAACAGCCATTCTATATTGTCATTAAACTTTCGCGACCTATGGTCTGCCACCAGATTGTCTATACCTGGTAGGTAGATGGCTGAAACTCAGATTTTCCTTGAAATACACTAATGCCAGATGAGGTTAGCCAAGTTATCACATGATACTGATCATGCTCCTCCCATATGATTAATATATGCCACTGCTGTGGTGTTATCAATCTGGAGTTGAATGTGTCTGTAAATTTCTGCATATTCACTTGTGGAGCTGTGGTTGGTAATCAAAAATGGCCTCGTGCTCTTTTAATGTTGATAATACTTACTCCAGGAAAACTTGCATTGTGTGAGGCAAGTTTTAACCCAAAAAACCCCAATGTTCAAACACATTTTTGGTTACCATCATGATTGTGGGCCCTCAATAGCCCCAGCACAGGTTTAAATTCCAATTAATTTCAAATACATAATTTTGGCACCGAATCAGGTGTTTTACCTTAAATTTTAATCTCATCGTCAATTATGGGGGTAATTTTTCAGTTGAGTGGGCTGTTGGGGTAAGGGAGCTAGTGTAGAAGGTTTTGCTGCATAACGCTGCCGGTAAAACGGCACCCGGTATCGGAACGGAGTTACCGCGCTAATCTGCCGACTCGATCGAATTTGTGAATCCTCACTGTTACTACGAACCCTCCTACCTGAGACTGCTCGAGCCAGCTTGATGGAGGGCAAAGTTTTCAAAACTACTTACCTGCGAAGTTACTGGTGGAGCTGTGCCCTCCAGCCCGTTCAGTGCGACATGCGCGGACGTAATGACGCGCGTGCGCCTGGCGGGGCTTCTTCACGTGACTCCGAAGTAAAATTAAGGTTTTGTCAACTAATTACAAATAAGGCTAATTACATATCAATCTCATTAGCCAACTTGACATTGGGATCCAGACATCACGGACAACTGGCCTCAGTTCCACACTCACATCTGGCAGTGTTCTCTGTATGAACCAGGGGCCATGGAGTGTTTTTGAAAGTGAGGGGGCTGAGCAATCACTGATCACTGACCTTGGGGTAGTGGGGGAGGGAGTGGAGGGGGGTGTCCACTCACCCACAGTTTTGAAATTTGATGTATAAAAATTATGTAGTGCTTGATAATGTTTTTTGTTTGAAAGTAACTTGCAAGCTGTAGGAGGTAGTTGAGCAGGGACTATCCCAACATTTAAGAAACAGTTAGGCTGATACATGGACATGACAGGTTCTAAAAGCAGGTAGTGTAGCTGGGAGATGTTGGCGGGTGTGGGCACGTTGCGCCGAAGGGCCTATTTTCACACTTTCACTCTATGACTACATTATACCTCCACCATGCATGAATGATTTAAAATCAAGTGGTCGAGTTTTATTGCCATAAACTCAAGCATTGAAACATAGAAAATAGGTGCAGGAATAGGCCATTCGACCCTTCGAGCCAGCTATGCCATTCAATATGATCATGGCTGTTCATCTGAAATCAGTATCTCTTTCCTGTTTTTTTCCCATATCCCTTGATTTTGCGAGCCCCAAGAACTAAATGTAACTCACTTGAAAACATCCAGTGAATTGGCTTCCACTGACTTCTGTGGCAGAGAATTCCACAGATTCACAACTCTTTGGGTGAAGAAAGTTTATCTTCATCCCAGTCCTAACTGGCCTACCCTTTATTCTTAATCTGTGACCCCTGGTTCTGAACTCCCCAAACATCGGGAACATTTTTCCTGCCGTTACATTCAGCAGGCAAGCAGGATGCTTTCTCCAACCACCCCCATTTGAAGGCCTTGATCTTTCACCGTTTCTACCCAGTGCTTGGTACCTACTTCCAACAGCCACTGGTTGTCCTCCAGGATGCACCGAGCCGCAGCCTGAAGGGCCTGCCCCACTTAGGCGATCTTTTGGGTGACTACAAGCGACAGTGGCAACAATTTTTGTTGTTGGAGGTTATCGTAGGTTGTTGCAAGGTGTTGTAGATGAATGTTAGTAAAACTAGTCCCTGACAGTCGCCTAAAGAGTCGCCTCAGTGGGACAGGCCCATAAGTGTGTGGGAATAGCGTAGATCAGGGGAGCCTTGACCAACTACGTCACTCGTTGTCTAGCCCACTCTCCAAGTCATTGATAGACACAAAAAGCTGGAGTAACATCCAATTTCCTCTCTGTGTCTGTGGACCAACTCCAAGCATCCGAGGGCCATTGATCTGTGGCGCTGCTCGTGATTGGCTTTGTGGAGAACAGAGCCAGATGTCACCGTGTCCCGGCACTCGGCCCTACACAGCCCTGCTAGCCAGAGAGGGTTCAGTTTAGAGATACAGCGCAGAAACCGGCCCCTCCGCCCACCGAGTCCGCACCGACCAGCAATCCCCGCACATTAACACTATCCTACACACACTAGGGACAATTTACACTTGTACCACACCAATTAATCAGACCTTCAGTCTGAAGAAGGATCTCGACCCGAACGTCACCCATTCCTTCCCTCCAGAGATGCTGCCTGACCCGCTAAGTTACTCCAGCACTTTGTGTCTATCGGTTTAAACCAGTATCTGCAGTTCCTTCCTACGTGTGTATCTGTTCAAATGCTGTTTAAATGTCATTGTGGTAATTTCAAGTGTAGAATGAAGACAAGAGCGTTTAGTTGTCGAGTGCAGCGACATCAGAACAATTACATTCTCAGTTGCTGAACCTTAACAGGGCGGTTAAAGCAACAACACACAGATACATGTAAATAGATTGATTTAGTTTACCTAGTTTAGCGAGGTACAGGGAATAGCTTTTGTTGCATGCGCTCCGGTAAATGCAAGCAAGCCGCTCACAATGTACAGAAAAAGGGGAACGGGCGCAACATATATAATCAATAATACAATGGATTAATAATCAGTAATATTGGGTAATCATCCTGGTCTTGGGTGCTTTCTGCGTGGAGTTTGCACGTTCTCCCTGTGACTGCGTGGGTTTCCTCTGGGTGCTCCGGTTTCCTCCCACATCCCAAAGACGTGCGGGTTTGCAGGTTAATTGGCCCTCTATAAATTGCCCCCTAGTGTGTAGGGAGTGGATGGGAAAGTGGGATAACATAGAACCAGTGTGAACGGGTGATCGATAGTCGACACGGACTCGAGGGGCCGAAGGGCCTGCTTCCACGCTGTATCTTTGAACTAATTATAATAGTGAACAAATCAACTTATTTATCGGATTTGAACATGAATAATATTATCCCAAGGTTGCAGAGTATTTGAATAGCATTTACTGCATAATCCCTGAGGTTATTCTTTGTAAAGTGAAGGGCAAAATTCATCTCTACAAGTTTCATTTTCCTAAGTTAATTTGTAGTTTATATTTTGCCATTTTGCCTTTGCTTATTTGTTCCCATTATACATGAATCCAAGACTTACATTTAAAGATGAACAAAATATCAATTTAAAGACAGATATCAACTAATTTCCCCGATTGAGTATGAATATCGATTTCTTTAACATCCCCTCTCTCTCCGTCCCTCCCCCACCCGACTATTACCTGGTACTAGCTGCAAAGTCATCTTGTGGGGTCTCATTGTGTGAGTAGGAACTGCAGATGCTGGTCTATATCAAAGAGAGACACAAAATGCTGGAGCAACTCAGCGGGACAGGCAACATCTCTGGAGAGAAGGAATGGGTGACGTTTCGGATCGAGACCCTTCTAAAGGTTTCGGGTAGAGACTCTTAGAAGGGTCACAACCAGAAACGTCACCCATTCCTTCTCTCCAGAGATGCTGCCTGATCCATGCAGGGCGTATTCGGCACAGAGACTAATGGCAGCGGCGCAACGCTTCCGACGCTTCCGACGGTCCGGGACTCTTGCATTGCTCCATGGCCGGAGCTGCAGCGAGCAACTCGCCAGCCCAGCAAACACTCGCCAGCCCGGCAAACACTCGCCAGCCCCAGCTTTCCGTCCGCATCTGCCCCCGCCGCTGCTTCCGCTTCCATCCCTCCTCAGCCCCGGCTCTCCAACATTATATGAGTTTTGAAATTCTCATTGATCACAGAATTTCTCACGACAAGCGTGAGAAATTTGTGATCAGCATGAGAGCGTGCGAATTTGGCCAAATGCGTGATTCTCACGCTCAAAGCGTGAGAGTTGGCAGCCCTGATTGTAACTCTCATTGTGTATTTTTTACGTAAGAGTGTATGGGAAGAAGATTTTGTATTCAGCAGCTGTTGGCCTCCATATTCCAGCATACCTAACTGCAGAATTGGTTGGCATGGACACCATGGGCCGAAGGGTCTACTTCTGTGCTATAAGACTCTATAACTATGTGATTGAAGCTTCTTTACAATGTTCTGTGAACCTTTAAGGAACTATCCCACTATCCCATCGGCTCCCAACATTTATGAAACAGTTAAACAGGTACATGGATAGTGTGTAGGTAGGAACTGCAGATGCTGGTTTAAACCAAAGATAGGCACAAACAGTTGAGGTAACTCAGCCGACCAGGCGGCATCACTGGCGAGAAGGACTGGGTGATGTTTTGGGTGGAGACCCTTCATGGATAGGACAAGTTTGGAGGGATATGAACCCAACGCGAGCAGGTGGGACTAGTGTAGCTGAGACATGTTGGCCAGTGTGGGCAAGTAGGGCTCTATGACTCTAACTCAGGCCTGCACATGTGCTGCATCAGCTTGACTTAAGCTCCTTTTGAACAAAGCAACCTTCATTTATAAAAATAAACCAATGCATTTTAAGTTAGGTTGGAGAAGGTAAAGTACGTCACCAAATTCTTTATCAAAGTGTTGCAGGTGTGTGATAGCATACTGCATGGTTGCATGATGGCCTCATTTGGTAACGGACCCCCAAGACAAAGGAAGCTGCAGAAATTGGTGAATATTGCCCGCTTCCTGGTGGATATTAATCTCCCACAATTAAAAGGATCTAAGGAAGCACTGCCTCTAACAGATAGCTAACATCATCAAAGATTCACAGCATCCTGGCCACACTCTCATCTTGCATCGGGAAGAAGGTGCAAGAGCATGAGAACTGTTTTCTCTAGGTTCAAGAACAGCTTCTTCCCCTCAACGATCAGGCTCCTGAACAATATCACACAACCCTAACTGCAACAGTTTTTATTTCTATTTATTTTTTACCGCACACTGAATGGACATTGGTTGAGCAACGTTTTTTCGTTTCCTCTGGGTATGTAAGTACTCAGCAAAAATGATAATAAAGATATACAATACAACACCAATGAACTACGATGCACTTTGGACTTTGTGTAGCACTACATACTTTGGCTTGCACGATTATGGTCTGGTTTAACCTAATATAACTGATAAGTGATTGTATAATAATAATAATAATAATAATAATAATAATAATAATAATAATAATAATAATAACTTTATTACGGACTCAAGGTCCAGACAAGGGGCAACATTACATTAAAAATGCATTGCATATCAAATATCATAAATATATATAAAATCATGGTAAATCACATAAAAAAACATCATAATTTATATATTTAAAAAAAAACCACAATACCTAAGTCAAAAATCCAGAGTAAAAAATGATCAATGTCGTACAACGAGACAACGATACCAGTGTCTCCACAATTGGGATTCGTAGCGTGTAGTGCTAACCCTTATGTTTGTCAAGGCCACAATAAGCACATTTTTTGAGTCATTTATCCTGCAAATGAATTTATACATGTGGTGTCTTAGGACAGCTTCTAAAGTACTGACTCCTGCAGCCACAAAAATATTACTGGCACAACACCATCTTGGTTGCCTTAGCAGTGTTCTCATGGCATTGTTATGTGCCACCTTTAGTCTCTGCATACTTGTCTTTAAATAGTTTGACCACAGGTGCGCAGTGTAGAGGGGTGTGCAGTATGCTCTAAATAGTGACATCTTCACCACATCTGCACACGCACCAAATTTATGCAAGAGGATATTCACCTGTATATACAGCATGCGTCGTTGCCTATAAATATCCTCATCATCTGTCATTTGTTCTGTAATAATATGCCCTAGATATTTTATCTTATTACAGACACTAAGATTGTTGTCAGACAATTTAAAATCAGGATATTTTAGGCTTTTATCCTCTTTGGTTCTACAGACCATAACAGCACTCTTACTAGCATTATAATTAATGTCATGTTCCAAACCATACACGGAACATGCAGTAAGGAGCTGCTGGAGACCAGCGCTAGATGGACTAAAGACCACAAGATCATCTGCATACATAATATCGTTCACTAAAATATTACCAATCATGCACCCAGTGTAACAGGCTTTCAATTGTTTAGACAGATCATCAATATATAGATTAAAAAGGACTGGGAACAAAATCCCCCCTTGTCTAACACCATTGCTAACCCCAAATGGGGCTGAGACCCTATTGCCCCATTTTATTTGCATAGTCTGGTGGGCATACCAGTAGGCCAATATTCTCACAATGTATTTAGGCACCCCTCTTTGACACATTTTACCAAACAGCTTTCTGTGATTAACACGGTCAAAGGCTTTGGAAGCATCAATAAAGCACATAAGGATTGAAGAGTCTTTGCCTCTATATGTGTTTACAATCTCCTTTAGGGCATATATGCATAAGTCAGTGCCATGTTTGGCTTTAAAACCAAACTGGTTATCTGTGGAGTTAACAAACTCTTGTATTCTATCCAGCAGAACTCTTTCTAAGATTTTTGACAATATGCTGGCTAAAGCTATGGGCCTGTAATTATTTAGACTGCCTACTTTACCAGCTTTGTCCTTAATAACCGGCACTAACAGGACAGACAACATTGAGTCTGGTAACAAGCCATGAATCATAAAGCCAGTAAAACAAATAGCTAGGAGAGGAGCTATCCTCATACTCGCATACTTACGATGTTCAGCAGAGATATGATCCAAGCCACTTGCTTTGTTGTTGGACAACTTGTTCATGGCATGATACACCACATGTGACATAATCACCGTCGAGTCATTACTCTCAATATTGTCCACCCTATACAAGTCACCTTGGACACAGTTGAATAAAGTGCTATAATGTTGTTGTCATAACTCCGCGATATTAGCTGTTCCGGAGATTCCATCTACAGTACATGGTAGAGTTGTTTTGCAACTGCCAAGAGCTCTCATTGCCTTCCAAAAATCTGTAGCATTGTTACTTAGCAGCTTCTTAGACATGGAATCAGCCCTCATAGCTTGCTCATTTTTACAGATGAAGCGAACAGCATACTTATACCTTGCATTAGTGAACTTCTTGTGCTCAAACACAGGCTCCTGTCTGGGTCTACCTGCCATAGCCCATGCTTTGGTGGCTTCACGGGCTTCAGTATGATACTCAGTTACATACTTATTCCAGCCAGGTCTGATATTATGTGTCATATTTTTATGCTTGCAGTAGTGCTTACTGCCTACATATAAGGCGCTTACAATATCATTATACATGGAGCAGATATCTCTCCTATGCTTCATATCTTTACAGTTAACATTACTACATATTATTGCATCTTTAGGTAGATGAATATTGCTTAAGGATTTATCTGTATGGGCATAATAGGCTAGGATGTCTTCCTTTGTAAGCGTTGACCAGTCCAGTTTTTCTGTATTAAGGCTATTTCTATCTGTGGATACCACAGGTATGTGTTCAACATTTATTGTCATAGCAACAGGTATATGATCAGTCATTGCTGCCCCATACAGAATGCTCATACACCCCATTGAGGCATGTGTATCAGCTGTACTAATACAGTGGTCCAGCCATGATGTGGTGTGCCAGGCCTCACTAATATAAGTATAGCTATCTGTAGGTAAAAGCACTTTGCTTGACAATATTAAATTATTATCTTGACAGAACTGACCCATATGATTGGCAAATAATGAGTTCCTATCTGAGATATCTGCATTCATGTCCCCAATGACATATACACTACAATAATTATTGTTTTGAATGAAAGAATAGATGAAAGCAAGTCTATTTAAATATTCATTCTCATTCTGATGGCATTCATAGGGTGTATATACATTCAGGATAACAAATTCCTTGTTGTTGTGAATAAAGTGTATGGCAATGCACCAATCAACATCAAGCCGAATCACATTTACTGATGAGTCAAGCTTCTTGTTCCATAGAATGGCCGCACCACCTGGTATCCTACCTCTGACTATTCCCATGCCAAGGTCAGTTGTAGACTCCCCAGCCCCATGAAAGTTGTCATTGAGAGAATTGAATTTGTCCAAGTCTTGCTTCGCTAAGAATGTCTCTTGCATATAGTATGTCACAGTTCTCCAGGAGGCTGTCATCAACTGAGCCGCGAGCTTTATCCCCTGTGCTCTGGCCCAAACGCAGACCACGACAATTGGATTATTGTTTATTATACATTTATTTGTTGAGTTGTCATATGAATGTGTCTGTAAAGCTGCAACAAGGATTGCAGTGTTCTGCTCCCTGTGCACATGACACTAAACATTCCTGACGATTGTTTTGCTTTTCGGAAAACATTTAGTTCACGGTTAAGAAACACCCTTTTTGTTTTGTCTATTGCGATGAGTCATCAAATGCACGCAACAAAATTAGAACATTATCATCAAAGATTAGCCTTGACACCTGAGCAATTTGATGAAAAACTCAACAAGGGTCACCATTTTGGCTGTGTTTGTACAACATGGTTGTCAAGAAACTGAAGGATACAGCATAAGAATTTGAAGGTGTGGGACATGTAGCCCTGTAGCCTAGCTACGCAATTCAAGGCAAATGCTTATATTCTACTTAAGTACCATTTTTCAGAAGATTTTCAAAGATATCGATCTCCCTTTTGAATAACATCAGTGGCTGAGCTTCCACAACAAGCTGAGGCTGGACAATTCTAAAGATTCACAGCTCTCTCAATGAAGGAATTTCTCCTCATTTCAGTCTTCAACACCTGTTCCTTATTCCGAGACTCTGATCCCTGAAACTATACACTTCAGCAGGTGAAACATCATCCATGAATCCAGCCAGTCGAACGTGGTAAACTTTTTCTTTAAAGAGGAGATAAAAGGAACTGCAGTTGCTGGAATCTTGAGCAAAACAAAATGTGCTGGGGTAAGTAAATCAGGTCAGGCAGCATCTGTGAAGGGAATGGATCGGCGACGTTTCAGGTCAGACCCTTACGCGACCTTTACGATTTTCTTTAAGGTTCATTGAGATTTCCATTCATACTTCAAAACTCCCATGAACACAGGCCTTATTAACAATCTCCCTTCAGATAGTAAACCTGCATTCCTGCATGAATGAATTTCAATTGTATTTCATTTTTTGGCGGATACAATCATTTGTAGATAAGAACCAAAACCATACACCAGTTGCAGTCTCCAAAGCACCTATTATAATTGCCGGAGTCACGTGAGTGACTACGTGAAGAGCCCGCCTCACGCTGGTAACGGCATGACGTCAACGCTGACGGCGAAAGGAGGAGCTGCGGTAAGGAGCAGCTCCTCGCAGCGGTCGGAACGGCCCGCAGGTAAGTGAAGTTACATCGGGGCGGTTTTCAAGTTACGCTGGGTGGCTCCAGCATCGAAAGTAAAAGTAAAAAATTAGACGTTAGCGTGCTGATTGAGCACAGATAATTTTAACAAAAATGGAGAAATCGGGAAAGAAGGTTTCGCGGGTGAAGAGAGCCTCCCGGGGTGAAAGTAAATATACGGGACGCGAAGCTAGAGTGGACCCGGTTCCGATACCGCTGGCCACTGATTTACCCGATATAGAATTTCCAGATTCTCCGGAAATTATAACCACGGAGGAAAATGCTCCTAAGAAAAGCAAAAAGAAAGCTGTGAGGCCCGTGGTTTCTGATGATTCTGATTCTGAAAGACCTCCAGACAATAAAACTATGTGGCTAAAAATGGAGCATATGGAGAAAGTTCTCCAAACTATTATGAGACAAGGGTCACAGTACCCACATGAATCCCAAAAATCCCTGAGGGGTTTGAATATGATGAATATGGCTGTGGGCCAAGTTGGGAATATGATACTCCAGACCCACGATTTGGGCTGGAAGAAGTCTCATGGGATGATATCCCGATGGAATTAGGGCTGCAGAAGGCAGACCCTGCTGAAGTTGAAATGGCTTTTGAAAGCACGCCACAAAGTAAAAAGAAAAGGCTTGATGTGCCTGGGATAGCACAAGTTTTTGCTATACCCGAAGGAAGTGGTGAGGCTATGGAAGAAAGCCTAGCTGCCAATATAAATTATATGGTATCTCACCAGCTTCATAATGGTGAGATACCTCACACAGCCTCACACAGAGAGTGGTGAGTCTCTGGAACTCTCTGCCACAGAGGGTAGTTGAGGCCAGTTCATTGGCTATATTTAAGAGTGAGTTGGATGTGGCCCTTGTGGCTAAGGGGATCAGAGGGTATGGAGAGAAGGCAGGTACGGGATACTGAGTTGGATGATCAGCCATGATCATATTGAATGGCGGTGCAGGCTCGAAGGGCTGAATGGCCTACTCCTGCACCTAATTTCTATGTTTCTATGTTTCTATGTTTCTATAATACTGTGATGAATGAATTATCAGAATTATATAAAGCACCAGGCAATTGTGCCTCATTGGAAGTGCCTACGGTGAATTTGATGGTATGGGCGTCTATGACTCCAAGTATGAGAGCCCAAGAAGTGAAATTTCAAAAGGTGCTAAAATTATTTTCTGCTGCCATTACGGCATTTGGCAGGCAAATGGAGAATCTGGAAATGGAAAAAGATTCAAAAAGATACTTTGGGCTTATTGTGCAATTCGTTTTATGAGATCAATTGCATGAGAAAAAATGGCGATTCGGCCCATATTTCACCCTAGATTTGCAAGCCTGTGTCAAGAAAGTGGAGTTCAAGCTCCTGGGTATTTGTTTGGAGAAAATCTGCCGAAACAGCTGAAACAGTTGGATGAAGAAGCTAAATATTTTAGCACTATTAAGCCTTTTGTCTTTGGACAAAGAAGAGGGTTTTCGGCCCGAAGGGGTTTTGATTTTCGTTATAGAGGCAGAAATTTGTCACGAAAATATTATCGTGCTGCGCAGGCCAGTGCTTCCTGCATTCGGGAAAGAGGAGACCATCACGCTCTTATGGAGAGGTACTAAAGACTTCTATCCTTAAGGAAACTGTGGATGAATCTCCAGTTGGAGGGAGATTGCAAAAGTTTTATAATGCCTGGCTTAATATTACTTCTGATCGATTTATATTACAAGCAGTTTCGGGAGCTATTATTATTTTTAAAGAAGGGGTCAATCCTCCTGTACAGAATAAACCTGCTTATGCTTATGTGTTTTCTGCAGAAGAAAGAATGGAGATTAATGTGGAAATTGACAAATTATCCGGAAAAGGGGTAATTGAAAAAACTTGTGAACATAAGCATCAATTTGTCTCTAATATATTTCGCAGAGATAAGAAAGATGGTGGTTGTAGAAATTATTCTAGACCTTACAGATCTAAATAAGTTTGTAGAATACAAACATTTTTAAGATGGAGACATTCAGTACTGCAAAATATCTGATTTCAGCAGGTTGTTATATGGCTAAGATTGATTTGAAAGACGCCTATTATTCTGTAGCAATTCATCATCTTTTTCGGAGATACTTAAAGTTTTATTGGCAGGGGCAATTATGGCAGTTCAAAGCTTTACCAAATGGATTGAGTTCGGCTCCTAGACTCTTTACAAAACTGTTGAAACCAGTTTTAGCCCAATTAAGAGCACAGAAACACATTGTAATGGCTTATCTGGATGATATTCTGATTATTAACGATAGTCAAGAGTCAGCTGAGCACTCAATTTCAGTTACTAAAGCTTTGTTTAAAGAGCTTGGATTCTTAATTCATCCAATTAAGTCCCAGCTGCAGCCAGTTCAATCAATTAATTTTCTGGGGTTTGTAATTAACTCAGTGACTATGTTAGTTACTTTGCCAGCAAAGAAGGCAAATGATATTTCGCAAATGTGTAATTACCTCATTCACAAACCTTATCCCTCCATCCGAGAAGTGGCAAAAGTCATTGGTACACTGGTGGCAGCATTTTCCGGCAGTGGAATTTGGGCCATTACATTATCAAAATCTTCAAAGGGACAAAGTAAGGGCTCTTAAAGATTAAGGCAGGTCACTTTGACAGGCCTATGCAATTAACAAGGAAAGCAGTATTGGAATTGCAATGGTGGGTTGAAAATGTCCCACAAGCTGCTAAGAATATCATGATTAAACAGCCTGAAATGGTTTTTACAAACAGATGCTAGTGCTCTCGGATGGGGGGGCCACAGATTTATCCTCCAGTTGTGGAGGTAGATGGAAAACTGAAGAACAAGTGTTTCTCCAAGAGTATGGTATTAACTATTTGGAATTATTGGGGGCCTTTTATGGGCTTAAAGCATATTGTTGTGCTAAACAAGGTCTGCATGTGTTAATACAGTTAGACAATAAAACGGCTGTGGTTTACATTAATCACATGGGGGGAGTTAGATCAGTATCATGTGATTGTCTGGTCAATGAGATATGGCAATGGTGTATTGGTCGGCAGATATGGATTTCAGCAAGCTATATTCCAGGTAAGGACAATGTGGTAGCAGATGAAAGGTCCAGGATTTTTAAAGATAATACGGAATGGATGCTTAAGCCAGCAATATTTAAGAATATTGTTAGCCGATTTGGGTTGCCAGAAATTGATTTGTTTGCATCCAGGCTTAATCATCAATTGCCTCATTATGTGTCTTGGGAACACGATCCGGACGCAGTTGCAGTAGATGCGTTTTCATTACACTGGGGAAAGATGTTCTTTTATGCTTTTCCACCATTTGCTCTGATTCAGAGATGCTTGAAGAAAATAGAGCAAGATTCAGCTTCCGGATTGTTGGTAGTGCCAAATTGGCCAACTCAACCTTGGTTCCCAGTTATGCTGAATATGATTAAAGAACCGTATATGCAGATTCCTAACTGTAGTGATATCTTGACTAATCCAGTAACAAATGAAGGTTACCCATTATATGCATATATGAATTTGTTAATCTGCAGGTTTTGACCAGACCACTACAGGAACTGGGATTGTCGGACCAAACTTTGGCAGTTATTGGCGCATCATGGCGAGATAGCACACAAAAAACAATATATGACACATATTAAGAAATGGGAAGAATTTTGCACACAGTCAAATATTTCTGATGATTCTGTGAATGTTACTCATGTTTTGGAATTCCTTGCCAATTTGCACTTTGGGCAACATTTAAGTTACAGTGCCATTAACACTGCACGCAGTGCCTTGTCGTCCTATTTAGGACTTATGACTGATGAGAAATCAATTGGGTCGCATCCATTGATATCACGATTCATGAAAGGAATTTTTCACATGAATCCGCCAAAACCTAGATATACAGAAATTTGGGATGTGAGCATTGTACTTGCTCTACTTAGAGAATGGACTCCAATTGAAGGGTTGCCATTGGATAGGTTAACATTGAAATTGGTCATGTTAATGTCACTGGTCTCAGCTCAAAGAGTGCAAACTTTACAAATGTTGCGTTTAGACTGTATGCATGTGACTACAGATAACGTTGTCTTCTATGTTTACGATCTGATCAAACAAAGTAGACCAGGGAGATCTGGAACAAAGGTAACCTTTCAAGCTTTTCATATTGAGCCTGCTTTGTGTGTGGTTAGACATTTGAACCAATATATTAAAGTTACGGACACTTTTCGAGGAAACGAAAAGACATTACTGCTTACGCACAAAAAGCCACACACAAAGCTTCAGTTCAAACTATCTCAAAATGGTTGAAACAGGTGTTGGTTTTAGCGGGAGTAGACACTGATGTCTTCAAATCTCACTCCACCAGGGCGGCAGCTACGTCCGCGGCGAAGGGGCGGGACGTACCTCTCGAGCATATTTTAAAAATCGCAGGGTGGAGTAAAGAAGAAACTTTTTCAATGTTCTACAACAAACCTGTTCACACTATGACAAGCTTTGGACACGCGGTGTTGGGAGCACTATAATCACCTGCTTTGTTTGCTATTAATTGCTATTAATTGCTATAATCAGTTGTGTAGTCACTGATATCTTTTGTCACTTGTAAATCATTTTCCCTCAAATATAAGGAGGGTATTATATGGTCTTTCAACCATTAAAAAGTTAATTGTGAAAAGATCTAACATTTGTCTGCTTTCTCATGTATGTGTTTACTTAGCCGGACTGTCGTACGGATTAATTCTACGACATAAAAAACACAGAAAGCTTTAAAAATCTTCACGTAGTCACTCACGTGACTCCGAAGTAAAATAGTAAGATTAAACGAGAACTCACCTGTTCGAAGTTTGATCGTTATTTACGAGGAGTTACGATGAGGGATTACGTGCCCTCCACTCCCACCCTCGTAAAATAAATGATCAAATGGTAGTTCTAAGTCTTTTTTATGAGCCTTACTATGTTACTCCGGCTTTGGTGTTCTGTGTTTTTTCATGCCGCAGCTTTGAAGTATGCCGTTACCTAGCGTGAGGCGGGCTCTTCACGTTATCCCTCATCGTAACTCCTCGTAAAATAACGATCAAACTTCGAACAGGTGAGTTCTCGTTTAATCTTCCTATTATAATTGCCGTAAGAGTAGCTATACTTCGACACTCAATCATTCACATAATGAAACCTATATATCATTTGGCTTGCTGATTGCTTGCTATACCAGTATTATAAATTTGAGTAACGTATACAAAAGCATCTAGCTCCATTTGAACTTCAACTTTTCTTAATCACATACCATTATAAAATACTCTGTTTTCGGTTTAATATAAAATATGACCTCACATTATTTCATAGTACATTCCATCTGCCAGGATCCCTCCCACTCACTTGACCTGTCAATATCCCCATGAACCTGATGGAAATACCTCACTATGCTCATAATCCAACCTAGTTTAGTATCATCAGCAAATTTGGAAATCCCCACAGGCTAGGCACTGATAAAGATTGTGAATATCTGGGCCTCTTGAACCAACTCCTGTGGAACCTCACTTGTCACAAACTGCCAATCTGTTTCTTCCTACACTTTATTTCCAGTCTGCTAACCATTTCTCAATCCATGCCAATGGATTATCCCTAATTTCATGTACAGGCATCTCACGTTTTATGCGGGGGTTACATTCTTGAAATGCAGTGCATATCTCAAAAACACATAAATTAAACATATATGCGACTATGCTGTCACGTGTAAATTTGAGCACATTATTTAAAAAATACGAGTCGTAATTCAGGCTTTGGTATTAAAGGAACAAGTGTGTTATTCAAAAAATGCAGATATCAAACAAGCATAAAACGTGACGTGCCTAACTTTGTTCAACAAATTCCTGTGTGGAAAAATCTAAAACACTACAAGCACTGGTTCTTTATCAATGTCAACATCCTTTGTCAAACAATTCCAGTAGATTATACAATTTCAATTGTATTTTCATAAATCCATCTTGATTCTACCTAATCTTATCATTTTATCGAAGTAATCTGTTGCTACATTTTTCATTATAGATTGCAGCATCTCCCATACTGTTGATGTCAGGGGTGACAGTTCTTCAGTTCCATATTTTCTCTCCGCTTCCTTTTCAAAATAATAGGATCGCTCTTTCTATTCATCATACTGCAGGAACAGTTCCAGAAACTATCTTGGAAAATGAAAACCAGAACATCTCCAAAGCCAGCTCTTTCAAAAGTCTACAAAATGGATCATCTAGTTCTTGGATTTATCAACTTTCAGTTTCATTAACATCATCAGGTCTGTTTTGCAAATGCTAATTTTCTTAAATTCCACATTCTCACCGAATCTTTGATTCTCCAGTACAACTGGCAGTATCTTCTTGGCTTTTCCAATGAAACAGACGCAAAGCAATTGTTTAATCTCTCTACCATTTCCTCAAGTCATTGATTATAAGGGATGTGCATTTATTTTTTAAATACCTAAAGTTCTTAAATATATACAGTATATATTTTGTTTCTTGCACGTTTTGCTAATATTCTACTCTCCTTTTCTTTATCAATATTCTGGTCCTCCTTATCTGAGTTCTAAAATGCTTCCAGTCATTAAGTCTTGCTATTTCTGGGAACACTGTAATCCTCATTCTATGATTTAATGTTATCTTTCATTTCTGCAGTCAGCCACAGATAGACCATTTTTCCTCCTGAGCTTTTGTGCCTCAAAGGACTATATAAAACCTGTATTGATGCTAAGAAGTGAGAGTGAAGAGTTAATTTGTAGTCAAGAACTATGAATACATCACTATTATTTTTTAGTTTTGTGTGGCTTGAATTTACACCTGCAAGGGAAAGAAACAGTTTGACTCAGCAAGTTGTCTGTTTTAGTGTAATTACAGTATATGTTGTAAACTATTTACTGGGTTCTAGCAGAGAACTGTGCCTTAAACAATAGACAATAGGTGCAGGAGTAGGCCATTCCAGTCCTTTGAGCCAGCACCTCCATACAATGTGATCATGGCTGATCATCCACAATCAGTGACCCGTTTCTGCCTTCTCCCCATATCTCCTGACTCCGCTATCTTTAAGAGCCCTATCAAGCTCTCTCTTGAAAGTATCCAGAGAACCAGCCTCCACCACCCTCTGAGACAGACTCACAACTATCTGTGCGAAAAAGTGTTTCCTCATCTCTGTTCTAAATGCCTTACCTTTTATTCTTAAACTGTGGCCACTGGTTCTGGACTTCCCCCAACAACGGGAACATGTTTCCTGCCTCTAGCGTGTCCAAACCCTTAATAATCTTATATGTTTCAATAAGATCCCCTCTTATCCTTCTAAATCCCAGGTATACAAGCCAGCCGCTCTATTCTCTCAGCATATGACAGTCCCGCCATCCTGGGAATTAGCCTTGTGAACCTACGCTGCATTCCCTCAATAGCAAGAATGTCCTTCCTCAAATTAGGGGACCAAAACTGCACACAATACTCCAGGTGTGGTTTCACTAGGGCCCTGCACAACTTCAGAAGGACCTCTTTGCGGACTTCCGGTGGCGCCATGTTATCTTAACAGACGCTGCACATGGCTCCACTCCCTAAAATTCGCGATTTGTCGCGTTAAAATTGGATCTACAGGTCGGGACCAATTTAAAAAAACTTATCGGAGTCTCTGCTCGACTTGCTGATAACATCATCAGTAACAGCTGTGAATTTAACAGAGGCTTAAAGCATTTTAAATGAAAAATACTTCCCTGGGTAAAAGCACTCAAGAGGACAGTTACAACACTCTCCTGGGGAAGCCAGACGAAGCCTACAGATTTATTTTTGAAGTGGCTTCCGAAGAAAAGGTGCTTTTCGATATGGCTACAAGATTCAAAGCAGACTTGGCCAAGGACAAAAAATATGAAGAATTAAAGCTTTCGGTAAGTGAACTGAAAGATGTAAAGGTGGATGGAAAAAAATATGGAACACATGATGGGAGTGATGATGGAAAAGATAGAAAAGCTGACGCTAAATATGACTTATTGTAATCAGAATGTTATTGAGTCTGTGAAGGATTCGATTGGCACTATTAATAAACGAATTGACGATGTGAGAGATGAACTGTCGGAGAGAATTGATAAGGATGAAGAAGACACCACAAAGTGGTTCAGCGCTGTGCTGGACACTGTATCAACCTGTATGTTTACAATGCACGAGATGGAGGATGAGATGGCAAGAATGGTGGAGGAGATGAAGAAGGTGAGGTCAGAACAAGACCTTGCTACACGACGGATGGCGACTCAGTTGGCTAAAGTTTCAGACAAATGTCTGGACCTTGAGGCTCGTTCGATACGTCATAACCTAAGATTAGTTGGCGTACCAGAGGGAGCTGAGAGAGATAACACTTGCGAGTTCATTGCGGGATTAATTAAAGAGGCTCTTAAGCTCGCTATCCTACCAAAAATTGAAGCAGCACACCAGGTTCCTAGATTCAAACACAAATCTTAGGATGGCTCAGAACGTACACGACAGATTATTGTGAAATTCCGGGACATTGCTGACGTGGAAGAGGTTATGAGCAATATCAAATATGGCGTGCCTCTGATGTATGGTGTAACTACTTTTAAAATCTTCAGAGACTATATAACCATATAACCATATAACCATATAACAATTACAGCACGGAAACAGGCCCTCTCGGCCCTTCCAGTCCGTGCCGACCATTTGTTTTCCCCTAGTCCCATCTACCTGCACTCAGACCATACCCCTCCATTCCCTTCACGTCCATATACCTATCCACTTTACTCTTAAATGTTAAAATCGATCCTGCCTCCACCACTTCTGCTGGAAGCTGATTCCACACAGCCACCACCCTCTGAGTAAAGAAGTTCCCCCTCACGTTACCCCGAAACCTCTGTCCCTTAATTCTCATGTCATGCCCTCTTGTTTGAAACTTCCCTACCCTCAATGGGAAAAACGTATCCACGTCAACTCTGTCTATCCCTTTCATCATTTTAAAGACCTCAATCAAGTCCCCCCTTAACCTTCTGCGCTCCAAAGAATAAAGACCCTTATGAAATCATGCAACCCTTATGAAATCATGCAAAAACATAATCAATTCTCTAAGGCAAAGCAGGCTCTCCAAGGATATAAGGAGGTCAGATATGGTATTTACTACCCAGCTAGGATGCGCATTTCCTACAAAGAACAGCAAAAATCGTTCACAAATCCCGAGGTGGTGTACAAATATGCTCTAACCATCGTGGAACAGAAGGACTAGCTGGAAAGGTTGGACATTTTGGACACTCTCTGTCTTTACTATTGCACCCAGAATGGTGGCACACTGCCCAAACAAGGAACTTTGTTTAGACGTCTTATCGGCAGAATGCTAACTCAAGGACACACTCTGTTCCGAGAGAAGCTGGAAAAAGATAATCACCAAAAGCAGAGCTCATCAACAGACTGGGCTTAGCTATTACTGTTGTATATGAGATTGAATTAATAACCTAAATGGTATAGCATTAACTTCCTTAACAATATTAACATAGAAATGCAGAAATGGGGATTTTCAAATTAACACTTTCATTTAACCTAATAATTCTTAAGTAGATTTATAACCGGTGCGTGAGGGGAAGAGGCGAGCTACTGGCTTAGTTCCAGGAGCCAGAAATAGGTTAACCCCTTCAACCAATAGTCGATGATCTTTGAGGTTAAAATATACGCTTAACACTCAGTATACAAAAATTATAGTTATATCCGGAAATACCTAGGAAATGGACATATATTCTGTAAATGGGTACTGTACATTTGATTATTTTAAACTGGTCCTGTTCCAATATGTTATGATTAATTGAGGGAGCAGAGCTATTTGTTTGTTTTATATCGACATGGAAGTCAATAAAATGTTTTTTCCCACCTACAGGTGGGCCACTTGTTACAGTGCCGACAAGCTCAGACACTGTATTCTCACTTGTTTTATTTTATTTTTTATCATTTTCACATTTAATCACGTGTGTTTTTTTTATTCAAGGACTATCGCAAAGGGAATCTACTAACTGAACATTGTAGGGTAAATGATCCTCCTATATCCAAAGACCTGAGGTACGAATGCACCACAAGACACATAGGTATTAAATCTATTCAAAATGCAAGAGGATAACCAAAATAAACTGGGAGGAATCTCATTTTGTAGTTGGAACATTAGCGGTGTTAACGAACACATTAAAAGGGGTAAGATTCTAGCTCAGCTGAAAGCATACAACACAGATATTGCCTTTTTACTAGAGACTCATCTTAAATTTCAAGATCAAGCTAGATTGAGGACGAACTGGATAGGACAAACTTCTCACTCGTCATATACGTCGAAATCTAGAGGAACGTCTATTATTATTCGCAAAGGCATTCCATTTAAACCCGAAAATACCTTAACAGATAAGGACGGGAGATATTTGATAGTTACCGGGGAGATCCATGCTGCCCCAATTACCTTGGTAAACATATATGCGCCCAACTTTGACAACCCGTACTTTTTCAATAAAATCTTGAATATAATTGCGGAATATAACTACCAAAATGTCATAATCGGCGGAGACTTTAACAGTGTTTTAGACATTTACTTAGTCCAATTTACTCCAATCAAAAACAAAGAGGTATTACGAAATCCAAAACTAGCGAACTTCTAAACACATACATAAAAAACACAAACATAACAAATGTCTGGAGGATTGCAAATCCGACCGGCAGGGATTACTCGTTCTATTCTATGGTACACAAGACATATTCACGAATAGATTATTTTTTGGTGGATACAAAACTAATACCCCACACTTCTAAACCAAAATACCACACAAATACGATCTCAGATCACTCCCCAATAACTTTTTTTTTTAATGGAAGGAATGACTAAGAACAAACCGTTTTGGAGGTACAATCCACAAATTTTAAAAGACCCGCAAGGGAGTACATATTTAAAAGAGCAAATGTACCTTTTCTTCGAAATAAACGACACGACAGACATATCACCTACATTATTATGGGAATCTTTTAAAGCATTTATTCGAGGCGTGATAATTTCATATCAAGCTTTTCAAAATAAGAAAAATAAGAATGAACAAAGACAACTAGAAGAACAAATTAGACAACTGGACATAGAAAACGGTAAAGACCTCACTACGGATAAACATAATAGAATAATAATACTGAAATTCAAATTAAATAAATAATTATCAGAGAAAGTCGTAAGATTATTACAAATTACAAGACAGGAACACTTTGAATTTGGGGATAAGCCCCACAAAGTTCTGGCACATCAGTTAAAAAAACGAGAAAAGGATCACACAATTTTAAAGATTAAATCAAACAAAGGGGAAATATTGACCTTGCCGAGTGATATTAATAAAAGATTTGCACATTTTTACGAGAATCTGTATACATCTAAAACGATAATGGACACCAAAAACGTTACAGAGTTCTTGGATAATTGTAACCTTCCCAAACTAGAGTTGCAGGAACACGAGGAATTGGGAGCACAAATCTCAAATAAGGAAATAGAAGAAACAATAATCTCATTAAAAAATGGAAAAACACCAGGTCCCAATGGATTTAATAACGAATTCTATAAAAGTTTTTATGACGTATTTACAGAAAATGTATACTTATGCCTTCAAAGCACAAATACTACCTGAAACACTAGCAGAATCCACGATCACACTAATACCTAAGAAAGATAGAGATGTGGAAGAACCTGGATCATACAGAGCTATTGCGTTGTTAAATACAGATCAAAATATATTAGCGAAAATACTAGCTAGAAGACTAAGTAAATATGCTAGTAAATTAATACATCCGGATCAAACGAGGTTTATCCCTAAGAGACAATCATTTAATAATTTGAGACGTCTGTTCAATATAATGCATTCACACCAAACTGATGATCAAAAACTATCAATCATATCGTTGGATGCAGAGAAAGCATTCGATCAGGTCGAATGGGTTTATATGCTCAGGGTATTGCAAGAATTTCAACTGGGAGAGAATTTTATTCTATGGATTAAATTACTATATAATAAGCCAACGGGCAGAATATTAACGAACAATAATTTATCTACGAAATTTCATTTGTCAAGGGGAAATAGACAAGGATGTTCATTATCACCGTTGTTATTTGCCCTCATAATTGAACCCATAGCGGAAAGAATCACAACTCATCCGAATATCCATGGATATAAAACAAAATATTCCAATAATAAAATATCACTATACACTGATGACGTACTATTGTACATCACAAAACCTCATATTACTATACCAAATATTTTAAAATTAATAGAGGACATCGGATCATTCTCAGGATATAGAATAAATTGGAATAAAAGTGAAATCATGTCAATAAAACCGAAAGACTCTACACATTTTTACAGCTTCCTTTCAAACTAGCTACGGAAAAATTTAAATACTTGGGCATCAAAATTACTAGAAGATGTCAAGATATGTTTGACGAAAATTATAACCCTCTACTTAAGAAACTATGTAACTTGATTAAATTTTGGAAAACGCTTCCGATGTCCTTAATAGGCCGAATAAATGCCATAAAAAATATTTTTCTACCACAAATTTTATACCTGTTCCAATCTATCCCAATATATTTACCCAAAAAGTTTTTTAAAAAACTGGACTCAGATATCACAAATTTTATTTGGGATTATAAATCCCACAGAATACAAAGAGCTCATCTGAATAAACCCAAAGTGGTAGAGGGATTAGCACTCCCCAACTTTATGTATTACTACTGGCCTGTAAATAAAACATGATCCAATTGCTGGATAACTCTCCCCAACAACCGGATTGGACAATTATGGAGAGAGAGGATTGCACTCCTTATAATATTGGAGCAATCCTTCTCTCTCCAATATCGATGAATAAAATAAATTACAACAATAATCCAATTATATACAGTACAATCAGAATTTAATAACAAATACAACACAATCTAAAATTAAGAAATTTATCTCTCTTATCTCCTATCAGTAAAAACCCCTCATTTAAACCTTCAACTATAGATAAAGCATTTATACAATGGGAAAGAGCTGGAATTAAAATCTTTGGAGATGTGTATGAATCGGGGAAAACTATTATCATTTAAACAAATACAACTAAAATACAATTTGGGAAACAATCAATATTTTAAATATTTCCAAATCTGTGACTACCTGACAAAATATGCCTCCAGACTTAATGGAAGAAGTAATGAATACAAATCAGCAAACCTAATATCATATATAGATAATATTATTCTAAATGCAGAAATACCAACAACAGATGGTATCAGGAGAGACTGGGAAAAATAATTGTATAAAAATTCCCAAAGAAAGGTGGGAAGAATATTTATTAAACGTGCATAAATGTTCAATTAATGTAAGACACACCTTAATACAATTTAAAATCTTACACAGATTATACTATTCAAAAACTAAAATAAGTAAACTTTTTCCCAACGACTCACCTATATGTGATAAATGTCAATGTCAAGAAGCTAATATAGCACACTCATTTGTCTTTTGTACAAAAATTCAAGCATCTTGGACTGAAATTTTTGAAATTTTCACAAAAATATTTAAAATAAAACTGACTCCGGAAGCAGACTGGATAATCTTCGGGATATCGGCAGATTGCCCTGAATTAAATGTGTTTCAAAAGACTATTTGAATATGGCTTAATAACTGGAAAAAAGCTAATCTTAAAATTCTGGAATAATTCTCCGGTACCCACAGTCAATATGTGGATTTCAACTATGTTCGAAACACTACACTTGGAAGATATGAGACTCTGACTAGCAGGAAAATCAGACTGTCTCTATAAGACATGGTCTGCATTTATAAATCTATTACAAGGATAAGGTGCAAGAATACCTCAAAAAAGTACCGGTGTCGGGTCTTCAAGGGTTTCCTTTCCCTCTGTCACGCTTTTGCACTTTCACATCTCTTTTTCACTTTTCTACTTTCTATGCTGCTATTTTTCTCTCTATTCTCTCTTTTCTAAAGCCTTAAAATAAAAAATAAAAATAAGGGGTACAATACAAGGGATGTACACTGATGTAACTTACAGTACCGCTAATAAATAAAGATATATTTAAAAAAAAAGGACCTCTTTGCTCCTATAATCAAGTCCTCTTGTTATGAAGGCCAACATGCCATTCACTTTCTTCACTGCCTGCTGTACCTGCATGCTTACTTTCATTGACTGATGAACAAGGACCCCGAGATCCTGTTGTACTTCCCTTTTTCCCCAATTTCACATCATATAGATATTAATCTGCCTTCCTGTTATTACTGTCAAAGTGGATAACCTCATATGTATCCACATTAAACTGCATCTGTCATGCATCTGCCCACACACCCAACCTGTCCAAGTCACCCTGCATTCTCATAGCATCCTCCTCACAGTTCACACTGCCACCCAGCTTTGTGTCATCTGCAAATTTGCTAATGTTACTTTGAATCCCTTCATCTAAATCATTGATGTATGTTGTAAATAGCTGCGGTCCCAGCACCGAGCCTTGCTGTACCCCACTAGTCACTGCCTGCCATTCTGAAAGGGACCCGTTAATCCCTACTCTTTGTTTCCTGTCTGACAACCAATTTTCTATCCATGTCAGCACTCTACCCCTAATACCATGTGCCCTAATTTTGCCCACTAATCTCCTATGTGGGACCTTATCAAATGCTTTCTGAAAGTCCAGGTACATTACATCCACTGGCTCTCCCTTGTCCATTTTCCTAGTTACATCCTCAAAAAATTCCAGAAGATTAGTCAAGCATGATTTCCCCTTTGTAAATCCATGCTGACTTGGACTGAGGGTTACACAAAAAGCTGGAGAAACTCAGCGGGTGCAGCAGCATCTAAGGAGCGAAGGAGATAGGCGACGTTTTGGGTCGCGACCCTTCTTCAGACTGGTCAAGGATCAGGGAAGCAAGAGATATAGACGGTGAAGTGGAGAGATAAAGAACAATGAATGAAAGATATGCAAAAAAGTATCGATGATAAAGGGAACAAGCCGTTGTGAGCTGTTTGTGGTGTGAAAATGAGAAGCTAGTGCGACTAGGGTGGGGGAGGGAGATGGAGATAGAGGAAATGCCAGGGCCCGAGGGCTGAGGGAGAGGTGGGAGGGGGAGGAGACAGCAAGGGTTAACAGAATTGAGAAAATTCAATGTTCAAGCCCAAAGGATGCAGACTCCCCAAGCGGAATATGAGGTGCTGTTCCTCCAACTTGCGGTGTTGCTCACTCTGGTCGTGGAGGAGGCCCAGGATCGAGAGGTTGGATACGGAATGGGAGGGGGAGTTGAAGTGCTGAGCCACCGGGAGGTCGGGTTGGTTTTTGCGGACCGAGCGGAGGTGTTCGGCGAAACGATCGCCAAGCCTCCGCTTGGTCTCACCGATATAGATCATCTGGCATCTGGAGCAGCGGATGCAGTAGATGAGGTTGGAGGACGTGCAGGTGAACCTCTGTCGGACCTGGAAGGACTGCTTGGGTCCCTGAAAGGAGTGCAGGGGGGAGGTGAAGGGACAAGTGTTGCATTTCTTCCGGTTGCAAGGGAAAGTGCCCGGGGAAGGGGTAGAGCGGGAGGGGAGGAAGAATTGATAAGGGAGTTGCGGAGGGAGCGGTCTTTGCGGAAGGCAGACAGGGGGGGAGATGGAAAGATGTGGCGGGTGGAGGGGTCACGTTGGAGGTGGCGAAACTGGCGGAGGACTATGTGTTGTATTTGCCGGCTGGTGGGGTGAAAGGTGAGGACCAAGGGGACTCTACCCTGTTTGCGAGTGGGGGAATGGGGAGAGAGGGCAGTGTTGCGGGGTATGGAGGAGACCCTGGTGCGAGCCTCATCAATAGTGGGGGAGGGGAATCCCCGTTCTCTGAAGAATGAGGCCATTTGTGCTGACCTGGTGTGGAACACCTCATCCTGGGAGCAGATGCGGCGTAGACGGAGGAATTGGGAATAGGGGATGGAATCCTTACAGGAAGCAGGGTGGGAGGAAAAGTAGTCCAGGTAGCTGTCGGAGTCAGTTGGTTTGTAGTGGATGTCGGTCAGGAGTGTATCACCTGCAATAGAGATGGTGAGGTCAAGGAATGGTAGGGAAATGTCGGAAATGGTCCAAGTGTATTTGAGTGCCGGATGGAAGTTGGTGGTGAAATGAATGAAGTCAGTCAGTTGTGTGTGGGTGCAGGAGGTGACACCAAAGCAGTCGTCGATGTAACGGAGGTAGAGGACGGGGATGGAGCCCTGGTACGCCGAGAATAAGGATTGTTCGACGTACCCAACAAAGAGGCAAGCGTAGCTGGGGCCCATGCGTGTGCCCATAGCTACGCCATGTGTTTGGAGGAAATGGGAGGAATCAAAAGAGAAGTTATTGAGGGTAAGGACCAACTCCGCTAGGCGAAGGAGGATGTCAGTGGACGGGTATGGGTTGCTCCTTTGGTCGAGGAAGAACCGGAGGGCTTTGAGACCCTGGTGGGGGATGGAGGTGTAGAGTGACTGGACGTCCATGGTAAAGATGAGAGGATGGGGGCCTGGAGAATGGAATGCACGGAGCCGACAGAGAGTGTCTGAGGTGTCTTGAACATAGGTGGGGAGGGATTTAACAAAGGGGGATGTGACTTGGACTGATCCTGTTACTGCTATCCAAATATGCCGCTATTTCATCTTTTTTGATTGACTCCAGCATCTTCCCTACCACTAATGTCAGGCTAACTGGTCTATAAGGACCAGATGAGTTGATTGATTAGATTATTCTACATTTTAGAATATGCATAAAATGGAAATGTTTGGGTGTATTTGCCAAAATAATAATTGTACCTCAAAACAATTCACTGTATGTTGAACATTACAGGTCATTTATTAGCACCTTTGAAGTTTAATTATACAAAATCACAGACGGCAGCAATTTAATAATCTAAGTATTGCTGCTCATATTTTTAATTTTTTTTAAAAATATGATCAACAATACTTAAATTGTAAGCTTGTAAAAGTGACAGCTTTCAACCCATCCCCAAATTCAAACAGAAAAGTTGAGTAGAATCCATGCTGAGCTAACAGCTGAAATGCCTTTGCCAGAAGTGTTGGCAGGTGGTTTAACTTGCTGGAAGGATGTTCAGCCTCTCGATCTAGACTTGCAAGTTTCCCATTAATGACGCAGAAAATTTTGCAGAAAATATTTTCCCTTTTAAAAATTTCAAAATGTGTCAAATTTGCTATAAAACATGGGGAGGGGAGGGGGAGCAGAATTGGAATTATGCATTGGTGAGAGCAGAGAAAATAATTGTCAGTGGACAGAAGGAATGGGTGACGTTTCGGTTCGAGACCTTTCTTCAGACCCGAAACGTCACCCATTCCTTCTCTCCAGAGATGCTGCCTGTCCCGCTGAGTTACTCCAGCATTTGGTGTTTATCTTTGGTTTAAACCAGCATCTGCAGTTCTGTCCTACACAAAGAATTGTTGGTCATTGATTTCAAAAGTCAATGTTGACTCAAGGAACAAAATGACCTGTGTTGTACTGATTGCAGTGCTGCACTACTATCTACTTCATTGGTGACCCTTGAACGATCCTCAATCAGACTTTGCTGGCTTTATCTTGTACTGGGTGTTATTCCTTTATCAAGTATCTATACACTCACCGTAAATGGCTTGATTGTAATCATGTTTTGTCTTTCTGCTCACTGGTTAGTAAGCAAAAACATCTTTTCACTGTACTTCAGTACATGTGACAATAAACTAAACTGAATTGAACTGAACTGATTGAGGAAGGTTGAAATGTGCAGCCCTATACTGGTTAGATTAATCTTAAATCTCTTGATCATTCCAATTCAATCAATGACTCTATATCAACAGTTACTAGGAAAACATGTCCCAGATTTTCAACTACTTTTTCTGACACAAATTTCATTGGGGTTCTACAATTTTATAATTTTGGCCTTAGGTTCTAGATTCGCACATGATAGGAAATAACTACTCAACATTTACTCTATGAAATCACTTCTAAATTTTAAAGATTTGGATTAGTTATTCTGCCAAATGGTTTGCTACAATAATAAATGTTTTGCCCTGGTTCTAGATTCCCATATTAAAAGAAACATTTACTCTGAAATAACTTCTGAATTTTAAAGACTGGTCAACAAAATAGAGAGAGTACAGAGGAGATTTACTAGAATGTTGCCAGGGTTCCAGCAACTATGTTACAGAGAAAGGTTGAACAAGTTAGGTCTTTATTCTTTGGAGCGCAGAAGGTTAAGGGGGGACTTGATTGAGGTCTTTAAAATGATGAAAGGGATAGACAGAGTTGACGTGGATACGTTTTTCCCATTGAGGGTAGGGAAGATTCAAACAAGAGGGCATGACATGAGAATTAAGGGACAGAAGTTTTGGGGTAACATGAGGGGGGACTTCTTTACTCAGAGGGTGGTGGCTGTGTGGAATAAGCTTCCAGCAGAAGTGGTGGAGGCAGGATCGATTTTAACATTTAAGAGTAAAGTGGATAGGTATATGGACGTGAAGGGAATGGAGGGGTATGGTCTGAGTGCAGGTAGATGGGACTAGGGGAAAACAAATGGTCGGCACGGACTGGAAGGGCCGAGAGGGCCTGTTTCCGTGCTGTAATTGTTATATGGTTATATGGTTATATGGTTATTAGTTATCCTGCCAACCTTCGCAAATCAGAAAAGAATGCAAATGTATGTAAGTGTCCTCAATTTCACCTTTAAAAAAAACATTACAATTGGAATTAATTTCAAACATAGCCTTTAAATAGGCACATGAAGCAGGATATGACCATAGTTTTGATCACCTCTTTAATTTCATGTTGCAACCATGGGATTAATATGAATATCTTATATACTCTTTAGATTACTTTTACTTGGTGTGTATTAATATGTGATATGGTACACGCACACAAAAATTTCCTCCTCCATTTTTCCCTTTTTCTTTGACATTTTAGAACCTATTCTCATTCATCTTACTACTAGCATATGAATACCTTCTGTTCATTTATATATTCATTTGTCACTTCCTGTCCCATTGTAGTATTAATGCAAAGAAGAAAGTCCAAGGATTGTAAATATTTAACAAAACAGCAAATAGTGACCAAGAAATTCATATTCTTTGTCTATTGATACATTTAATTATGGCACGTGTTTGCCTCCGAAAAATTCAATTGAGTTACACAGGCATTGGATATTCTTCAAACATTCTGGAAAGTTTTGAATCTATCTATCTAGAACCTCTAGGAAGGTCATGTCAAAACAATGAGGTTTAGTTACAGAATCAGAAAGTAGAGTGTTTTTAACTTAAAGTCAGTTTACATCCTAAAAGGATTTTAATTCTTCTTTTACAACCCTTTTGCCTTTATAACTTTGGAATAATTTTCTATTGTTGCTTTTGGATAGTGCAACTGCAATTTTCATGTCTGAATCACCAAATTATGTTTCTATTATATCTGTTGATTGTCTTTAATATTATTTAATAGATACGGCTCTTAAAGATAGCGGAGTCAGGGGATATGGTGAGGCAGGAACGGGGTACTGATTGGGGATGATCAGCCATGATCACATTGAATGGCGGTGCTGGCTCGAACGGCCGAATGGCCTACTCCTGCACCTATTGTCGATTGTCTAAATAAAATGAATATGAAAATGAAGAATAATTCCCCAAAGGCTCAAGTTCTCCTCCATATTTTACCTGTATGGTTTGTATCTTAATATTATCAATTCAGCATAGTCAAACTAATCCTCTCTGGTGTTAACACATATCACAAAGTTGCATAGTTCTCTCGTCATGGAGATTTCCTCACCAGGAACACAGTTCAGACAATCAGAAGTGAAAATCAGCATGACTAATTTGCATCACAACCATTTTCTGACCAAGTACCGAACCATGACGTTAAATCAAGTGAACCACAATTGAATTACGAGAAGGAATACAGTAATAGGCAAACAAACTTGCAGATGTGGCCAATGCCTTAATAACATTTTCAACTACTCAAGCATTCTTTGATGTGGCCCCACTGCCTTGTTTACTTTATCACAATTAAATCAAAGCTAAAAGGAAAGCACTATTTCTCACAGGTGCCGCTCATATGGTAACAATTCCACAGAGAGATCATTAGTATTTTGTAACCAGCTGGTGCATATAAGATCTAGAATTGGGAACATGTTAATCATTTTTACAGACATAAGTTGAAATCGAAACAGAAACTATTAGCACTTTTAAATGGTTACCTGGGGAAGTTGCCTACAGCATATCACAATTTTCACAAGCTCATGTTATAGGAGAAGAATTAGGCCATTTGGCCCGTCAAGTCTACTCCACCATTCAATCATGGCTGATCTCTGCCTCTTAATCCCATTTTCCTGCCCTCCCCATAACCCTTAACACCCGTTCCATTTTAATTTTAATTTATCTCAATTTCAAATATATTGCACTGACTCGGAATTCTCTGTATCAAAAGCAGACAAAAACGTGCATTTGATAAACTTAATCTATTTTAGAGTCCAAAATCTAACACCAATTTTTCTTCTCTTCCCTTATAGCAGTAAGTCTGGATATGTGTCATACACATTTCCCATCTGGCATGATAAATAATTTTAACTTTGCATATTTTGTCATTGCAATCACACACTTTTACACCAAGTTTTCACAAATGCACAAGAATTTAACAGATCAATATATTTGTAGTTTGGATATTGGGATTGTGGAGCCATAGACTTAGTTAGAATAGTTAGTCACTTGTCCTATTGTTCTGCGAAATAGTGCTAACAAAATCCCTTACAGGCGCCAAAGTCATTGGGATCAAATAATTCTAAATATCTTGTGTGTTGCCAGTGAGAAGAGGGTAAGGCTCTTTTCCAATGTTTCGTGGAAAGGAAAATTGATCAAAGAATTGTAGATGAAATGTTTCTATTGTATGCAAGAAATCGATGACATTATACAGGTACGTCCACCTGATCTATTCCTCTCATGATTTTATACACCTTTTTATGATGACCCTTCATCTTCCTGCACTCCGGGGAATAGGCTCAACCTCACCCTACAGCTCAGACCCTCGAGTCCTGGCAACATCCATGTAAATTTTCTTTGTACCCCTTCTAACAATAACATCTTACAACATGGCGCCCAGAACTGGACACAATACTCTAAATGTGGCCTCACCAACACCTCACAAGGTTAATTCCTGCGATGGCGGGACTGTCATATGCTGAGAGAATGGGGCGGCTGGACTTGTACACTCTGGAATTTAGAAGGATGACAGGGGATCTTATTGAAACAAATAAGATTATTATGGGTTTGGACACACTAGAGGCAGGTAACATGTTCCCGATGTTGGAACCCAGAACCAGGGGCCACAGTTTAAGAATAAGGTGTAAGGCATTTAGAACATAGATGAGAAAATACTTTTTCACACAGAGAGTTGTGAGTCTGAGGAATTATCTGCCTCAGAGGGCAGTGGAGGCTGGTTCTCTGGATACTTTCAAGAGAGAGCTTGATACGGCTCTTAAAGATAGCGGAGTCAGGGGATATGGGGAGAAGGCAGGAACGGGGTACTGACTGTGGATGATCAGCCATGATCACATTGAATGGCGGTGCTGGCTCGAAGGGCTGAATGCCCTATTCCTGTACCTATTGTCTATTGTCTACTGTCTATTATATAACTGCAACATGACCTCCCAACTTCTATACTCAACTCTCACTGATGAAGGCCAATGTGCCAAAGCCTATTTGACCACCCCATCTACTTGTGATGCCACCTTCAAGGAACTATATACCTGCACTTCTAGATCCCGTTGGTCTGCAACACTTCACAGACCCCTGCTATGCTCTGTGGGACTCTATTCTCTGTAGCGCAGGAAGATGAAGGGTGTGTATGTCCTGCCAATGTTAGGCTTTCCAAAATGCAACGCCCCACATTTCTCTGCAGTAAATTCCATCAACCATTCCTCAGCCCAGTTGGCTAACCAATCAAGATCCCACTGCAATTTTTGACAACCATCTTCATTATCTGTACATTCTCACTGTGACTGCATTCTCTGAATGCTCCAGTTTCCTTTCACACTCCTAAGACGTATAGGTTTGTAGGCTAATTGGCTTGGTAAAATTGAAAATTGTCCCTAGTGTGTGTAGGATAGTGTTAGAGTGCGGGGAACGCTGCTCGGCGCAGACTCGATGGACTAAAGAGCCTGTATCTGTGCCGTATCTCTAAACCAAACTAAACTAGACTAAACTTTTTGTTTGGTAATGCTCTTATGGAGCATCTGAGGACAATTAACCTGTGCTACTAGAAATTCCTGCTTTCTATTCTATGTTTTTCCTAATGAATTTATGTACATGTATTTTGATAGTCCAGACTTATAGATAAAGAGATGGCTAGAAGGTAAAAAGTCAAGAATGTCTTGGTCTGGGCTGATATAATAAGTGCTATTACATCATTATTTGTTTTGGAGTGCTCTTATTGTATCACATATATGATGAATTCTGAAAGTAGCAGGAGTAGAATAGATAGGTGGCGATCCTTCGGGTGGGTGCCATCGAGTGTGGCAGCCTCGCCAACAGCTGTCCGCCCTTTCACCCTTTTTGTTATTTTTAGTGTGTCTAAAAGTATGTTTTTAAAGGTTTCCTAGTCTTTTCTATGTGGGGGATGATTGGGGGGGGGGGGGGGGGGGGGGGGGGGGGGGGGGGGGGGGGGGGGGGGGGGGAGAGAGAATAGGGGTAACCATTTCCCAGTCACTTCCTGATCAGAGATGTTTCTTTTCTCTGAGTTGCATTTTCGCCCCCCCCATCCCCCACATTTGGGGATTTCATGTTAAATTCTATCGTGTATTGTGTTCTTTTTATTCGTATGGCTGTATGGTAACTCAAATCTCACTGTACCAATTGGTGCATGTGACAAATAAATGTAACTTGAACTTGAGGTGTGTAAATAGAGAATACGCATGACAAGCGATCTTGAATATCATTCAGTCTCAAAGAATAAGGAAAGAAATACATCCTAAAAATAAAAAGAGAAAAAAAAAACATAAAGTGATGCTGTAACTCAGAGAGCCAGGCAGCATCTCTGGAGAATGTAGGTGATGTTTCAGATTGACCCCCTTCTGCAAACTGAAGTCTGACCCAAAATGTCACCTATCCATGTTCTCTAGAGATGCTGCCTGACCCACAGAGTTCCTCATAGGTTCATATGTTATTACGCAGACTTAAGCCATTTAGCCCATTAAATTTACTCTGCCATTCAATCATAGCTGATCTATCTTTCACTGTCAACCCCATTCTCCTGCCTTCCCCCCATAATCCCTGACACCTTGCCAATCAAGAATTTGTCAATCTCTGCCTTGATATATCCATTGACTTGTGCTCCGTCTGTGGTAATAAATTCCACAGATTCACCACCCTCTTAGTAAAGGTATGTCCTTTTATTCTGAGACTATGGCCTCTGGTCCTTGACTCTCGAACTATTGGGAACATCCTGTCTACATTCACGCTATCCAGGCCTTATTCGAGAACTTTTCTTTTTTATAACCCAGCATCTGCAGTTCCTTATTTCTATGTGATAAAGAGAATTTGATATGAGATACATAGATTATTAGAGATAGCAGCACAACAGATATTAGAGGAGCTAGCTAAAATAAATCTTGGTGTGATATAAATATGTACAAATCTTGATCTTATACATGACTTTAGTTGATCTTATGTTACCCATCCTATCATTTGAAAGGTAGCCAATAATTTAGATATCAACACGAGACTATGTGAAATCACATGCACAAGACTGTCAATATATGGTTCCAGACATATTAGACGAATGCATGAATAGAAAGTTAGATTCAAATAAGTTAATATCGTACCTTTATAATACCCTTTTAAATTTACAAATCCATCGTCGGAAATAATTAGGCGAGCTTGGGAAGATGAACTGGGCCTAACAATTTTAAAAGATAGTTGGGAGGAAAGCCTTCTATATATACGTAACTGTTCTCTTAATGTTGGGCACTCGCTAATACAATTTAAAATACGGCATAGACTTTATTACTCAAACTGTAAACTGAATAAGATCTTCCCAAATGTCTCCCCCATTTGTGATAAATGTTTTCTCCAAGAAGCAACCATAACCCATTCCTTTGCTTCCTGTATAAAGTTACACAACTTCTGGAGGGGAATTTTTGATATTTTTTCAAAAATACTTAAAATAAAATTGGACCCAGACATAGAATTGATCACACTAGGTACATCAGAAGCCTGTTCTGAGCTAACATTATTTCAAAGACGTTTCCTTAACTATGACCCGATAACGGCAAAAAAACTAATACTTACATTTTGGAAACACACGTCAGTCCCTACAGTGAAGAAGTGGATTACAAACATGTCCGAGACACTGCATTTGGAAAATATTAGGCTTGTCTTGCCAGAAAAACCAGATCAATTTTTCAAGACATGGACACCCTTCACCGAATTCTTACAAGTAAAGTATGGCGCAACACAAATCTAAATTTAAATCCGATTCTGGGTTGGGTGAGGTGGGCGGGGGGGGATGAGGGGCAGGTATATCTCCACTTTTCTTTTTTATTTTTATATTTTATCTCTACTTTCTTTTCAGCCACACTAGTTTGGTAGTCTAGGGGTCTTTTCTTTGTGCTTTTTCGAGCTATCTTTTCACTTCTCACTTTTTCCTTCTCTTGTTCTCTTCTTTCATTTTCAGGTTATAAGATTAAAAATGAATAATTGTATAGTTTTAGATGCCGATTTTTTTATCTTTGTACAATTGCTTCTAATAAAAATATAGATTTTTTTAATGTTACCCATCCAAAATATGAAATAAATATATGCAAAGGGTATGATGTACAGTAGCACAGGTTCATCTAGTTATTACTAAAAATGGAATTTAAAGTTTAGACAAGAAACTGAATGGATTATGATTATTTTCATTGAAGAAGACGTTTACCCCCAAAAAAAGTCACAATTTAGAATATGCACAAAAAGTATTTAGGGTTTTTTTTGTAGAAAAAGCATACAGATGAAAATCAGAATGCGACATTCATTGCCATAAATAATTGTTTAAGCAGTTTATATCAATTCTTTAAAATAAAGACCTGCTTGGAAAATGTAAATTGAAATGGGGAAATCAACAAAAAAGTGGAATTAAAGTAATGGCACATATTGAAAATGTTATATACAGGGTGGCTTTTTTTCTGTGCTGGAACAGTAAGTAATTCTGCATTTTGAAACTAATTGGCATAACAACAAAATGAATAGTTACGGATATCCAGTGATGTGTTATAGGTAACCATGGTCTCCCGAAACTTGCTGTGTAGCGTTCAGCTTAATGTTCCCCATGAATATGTGGTTAATTTTTGATATCCCCAACAATTAGCATCATTAATAATTGGATTGTGGTACACGATGTTATATTGTGTACCACAGAGAATAACAACATATTAGGTTGTTTGCCTTAATTTCACACCTTGATATTTAGCTTGATCTCAAGATGAACTCTTTGGACATTAAGATTAAATGAGAATGAATATTTTAAATACAATTTTCAGCGCAGAAACACAAATAACTAGTTTTGAAGTGTCTTGCACTAACACACACAACAGCACTGCTTATCATGTGTAGGAAGGAACTGCAGAAGCTGGTTTACACGAAGATAGACCCAAAATGCTGGAGTAACTCAGCGGGTCAGGCACAATCTCTGGAGAAAATGAAGAGGTAATGTTTCAGGTCGGATCCCTTTACAGACACTGACCCCTTCTTCGAGTCTGCTTAAAACTTTGTACCTGAAGAAATTGATTATTATTTCCCAATCAAATGGTAATAGTTACCTATTTCTTACCTGGTGCCAAGTTCAAGCTTACTTTTAGGAAAGTTACTGAAGGCATTGATGGAAATTCCCAGTATTTATTAATTCACCTTCTGAATATGACCACTTCTCTGGGCAAAATTGGTTCTAATGCAATGTTTACAAACTGACTGCAAAAGAATGTGGATTCACAGATTGCACTGAGCACAATTTGCAGTTAAAATCCCACAATACTTTCTCCTGTTAGTTTTACATTTGGAGAAATACACCATAAAAACCCACAACTGAATGGAAGTTCCAAGTCAATACATTGTAGGAGAAAAAAAGAACATTGATCCAACAAATGTATTGATCACCGAACAAAGACACAGAAAGTTGAAATAACTCAGCGGGTCAGACAGCATCTCTGAGGGAAAAGGAATAGATGGCGTTGATTAAATGTATGAGGTGAAAGCATGCTAGCTGGTTATTGGTGTGGGATATGTATTTGCTATACTATGATGAACTATTTTCATAAATATTGTTGAAAATATATCATATCCATAGCCTTTATTATGCTATGACGCATTAAGAAATTAATGCAATGGCCCTATTCCTATCAGCGGTAACTATCAATTTAACCAGCACATTTTAATTTCCCTCCTGGAGTCATGAAAATATTTCTAATAATGTTACAACTCATTGGTGCAAGTGGTGTTTGCAACTAAGTGAGCTGCTATAAAGTTAAGTCTTAATCTTCATGAGACATATCAAATGTGAAGAGGGCAATCAACATGACAGAATAGCATATATTAAAGCAGTCGCATTTTATACTCATCTATATCCACCATTCCCCTCCTCATAAAACAAATATTTTGTTTTATTATAGAAATGAAAGGGCGAATAAAGATTTATGAAGTCCTATTCTGGTTAGATTATTTTAAACCACAGATGAAATGGAACTTATTTATTACCTCATTGCCACCTTCTTTATACCACAGAGCAAATTCAAAACTACATTCTATCCTGCAGATTCCTATGCCACACATGGTGATTTATCACCACCAATTTTGAGAGGTTGAGAACAATGAGAGATTGAGCAGGTTGGGACTCTATTCCTTGGAGCGCAGGAGGATGAGGGGTGATAAAATCATGTGAGGAATAGATTGGTTAGATCAGGGGTTCCCAACCTTTTTCATCTCATTTACCCCTGGCAACTTTAATAGCACATAACAATGTTATTTCACTTATTTATGAACAACTAACGATGAACAGTCAGTCAATGAGAAAAACTATGTACAAATCCAGAATCAACAAATTTACCCCCTGGGGGTAAATTTACCCCAGGTTGGGAACCCTTAGGTTAGATGCACAGAGTTCCTTGCCCAGAGTAGGGGAATCGAGAACCGAAGGACAGATGTTTAAGGTGAAGGGGGAAAGATTTAATAGGAACAAGCTGCCAAAGGCGATAGTTGAGGCAAGGACTATTGCAACGTTTAAGAAACAATTAGACAGGTACACGGATAGGACAGGCTTGGAGGGATATGGACCAAATGCAGGCAGGTGGGACTAGAGCAGATGGGAAAGTTAGAGGGCCTGTTTCCACACTGTATGACTCCATGACTCTAATTTAAAACATTATTTCTTGGTCAGGATCAGGGTGTTGCCAGCAAGGCCCTCATTTGTCACCCATCACTAATTGCCCTTGAAGGTTTGGTGGCTAGCTGCTGCCTTAAACTGTTGCAGTCCTTCTGGAGAAAGTGCTCCCATTTTGTCAATGTATATGGAGTCCGAAACTCATACACCATGGAAACAGGCCCTTGGGTCCAACTTGTCCATGCTCCCGAAGTTGTCCATATGTCTGTGTTTGACACATAACCCTCTACACCTTTCTTAGACATATACCTGTCAAATATATTTTAACTGTTGTTATTATTGTGGTCCAAGACTTCCACTATTCTAAAGTGTTATTTTGGATTGTATAAAATGTGTGAATTTTACAATTGTCTGATACTGTTGGGATTATTGTAGGTATGTTACAATACTTACCTTGAGCGGCACTGCAGTTCTGCCACTCCCTGTGTGCGCGACTTTGGCGCCTTTCAGAGGGGGGCGGGTTTAAAATGCCGTTTTTCACCAGACCATTCAAGTCGATCCATCTCAGGGGATTTCGCCGCTAAAGAGAAATCGCTCCGACATTTGTTTTATGAAGGTATTTTTAAATTACACTAGATCATTTATTCGCTAGAGTAATTTAAAAATCATCTTCTAACGGGAAGGATTTTACGTAGGGAAGGAAAGAAGATACACAGTTTATTTTTACATAAAAACGTGGTTCTTAGGATGCATTTAATCAAATTTTCATGTTGCGAAATGGGGACAAAAAATATATACGAACCAGTAGTATTTTTCCCGCCGACTGTGGGTTAAATTCACCGAAAACCGCAACGTTCCAATCCACCGCGTTCCACTAAAACCCACTCGCAAGTTGATTTAAATGGCCATTAATTTACAGAAATTAAACACTAAATTCCTTCCATTTGGCCTATAAATTCATGAAAATTAGATTTAAAAATCATGTTACATTGTGTCAATGTAATTTGGACACTTAGGTAATTTAAAAATGTTTATCTTTTCTTAAGAAATGGATAGATGTTTAGTTCTAGTAATTGAATTTTGTAATTAGCTACAATTAGGTAACTAACTAATTATATGCTTTAATTTCAGGTCATCCAAGTAAGATTGTTTTATATTTGTTTCAGAATGCTTCAATCTATCATAACTGAAAATTTCATTGAGCCCTTAATTTTTAAGACATTTATGGGCTTTTGACAGTCCTAGATCACAGCTTTTAAGTCAATGGAAAGGCAATGGGGTACAAGATGCTAATTTCCGAGTATGAAGATGACCATAACTTTTTTAATACTGAAGATATGAAAGTGAATTTGGTGTCAAATTAAACTTCTTTTTATGCTTTATCTGATGGGATAAATTACAGACTTGATTTTTTAAATCTCAAAATTTTGTAACATTGCTAATTATTGCATAATTTGGTGAATATATTCCAAATCCTCTTCTGCTGTTAGATATAAAATCTATTCTCCCATTTGGTTTTAACTTTTGCCCAACCTCGGTGATTACCTCTGTATGCAATCATAATTATTTACCATAATTTCATATGTTCTTTCATTTACAGTTCATAGGTTTTCTGGCAATTTTACAGGCATTTTGAAAAGAACTATGGAACACTTTAAATCACAGCCTGAACATCTACAACACATGCCTTAACATTGGATTCCAGTGACTTGGCTACTGATTAACAAGAAATGTTTTTAATGAAAATAATGTGTCCATTTATTTTTCAAGTGGGGCTTCTTAACCTCGGGTTAAAATGACAAAATAGTAAAAGAATCCTCAACAAACAATGAAGCATTTATAAGAGTCATGGAGTCATACGGCACGGAAACGGGGCCTCCGACACAACTTGTCCATACCGACCAAGATGCCCCATCTAAGCTTGCCCCATATAGCAGCATTTGTATGCTGTTTGTTGATTTACCAAATTTCCAGAAAAGGTCCAGTAATCAATAATCAGCAACAATGTCATAGCTTACCTAAAGTGTGAAGAACATATGTACACCGATAACAGTACGTAATAGCTAAAGAGTTGTTTTCATCATGTAACCCAACGCATATCTACGGTAGGCATTCAGCCGAGGTACTTTTTCAAACCCCAACTTCTTGAAGTATAAATCAAAAAGCAAAGATGCAAACTGTACAACATGTAAGGGTTGCAGTATGTGAAGACATTCCAGCACTGATTTCATGTATTCCTTGTTGCTGGTGAAATCCAGGGATTGAATTTCAACAAACTGAGGCCAGTGCATGGTGATGCACTCACAGTGTTCGGTCGCTGTGGCAGCGACTGACAGTAGATTGTTTATTCCATGCAGCAATTTCAAAACTACATTTTACCCAAGAGATCTCTCTGCCACATATGATGGTCCGACGAGACCATTGTTATTTGAGCTGGATCGCGGTGATAGACTGCGATCTTCATCGAAACATCGAAGTCAATGCGAGATTAATGCCCGAGGAAGCGAACACTGACATATCTAGCACTAGAGTATAAAACTCTTTACTTACGGCTCTGCCTCTATGCTGCAGTCGAGCGCCACGTAGTTACTGGGGATGTATCCTTGCCTGCCCTCCTCCCCTCGCTTCAGCGAGCGAGCCAGCCACCAGTTGTCCAGTGACTGATCGGTCACCTCCAGCCTTTCGCCGGCCTCGAAGCTCAGGTCCTCGGGCGTGCGAGCCGAGTAGTCGTACAGTGCCAAGTAGGTCCTGCGTAGCTCGGCGAACTGAGGCGCCGGCGCCGGCGTCGGCTCCGGGGGCAGCGGACGCCCCAGCGTGGGATATCTGAGGATCTCGGCAATGGGCAGCTCCGTCTGGGGCTTGGGTTTCTTGAAGACACAGGGGCAGATGCACTTGAGCCAAACACAGTGAGTGCGGATGCAATTCCCCATGGCGCTCCCGCGGCTTCTTGTCTATTCTATCTCCGCAGAGCAAGGCATTGAGAGCAGCAATTTGGAAACGGCCGTCTTTGTTTTTAAAGTTGAAGTATTTTTAAAATAAAAAAGGAATAAAGCCAAGCAAGAGAAGATCTTTTGCAAGTTCCATTGGCCGCTCCACGGGCAACGCGCTCCGCGCTTGGATATCGAACCAGGAAGTGTCCCTGCCTGGAATAAGGTAGCAGGAATCTGAAACTTTGACATCGACGAGACACTCCTTTCCAGTTTCGAACAGCCTCGGTTAGGTGACGTCCCCCTGCACCATGAATTTCACTTCATTTCCTGGTCTGTCTGTGCCTTCTAAGCACACATTTTCCGAATGAAACTTCTAAAGCAGTGGATTGAACGTTAACCTGCAACTATTAGCTTTTGTGCAGAAATGAACTGCAGATGCTGGCTATATGCCGAAGATAAACACAAAATGCTGGAGTAACTCAACGGGACAGACAGCCTGTTACTCCAGCATTATGAACGTTTGTAGATTGCCTTTGTTTATACAAAGGACCAGAATTGTATTTTTGCACGAATATTAGTGTTATTAATGTATTGATTTTTGATTACTGTATGATATGAATTGATTTTTGATTATTGTATGATATGTATGTACCACGTTAACAGGCCTGTTAAACTGCCGTAAGTAAGAATAACATTTCCCATTGTCGGTATATTTAATAATTAAACTCTCTAGTCCTTTGATTGTACTTCTAACCAATAATGTCTATGGGGTTTGGTAATTGCACTCATTCAATGTGCATTTTGAGTTTGCAATGGAAACAGAAACATAGAAAATACGTGCAGGAATAGGCCATTCGGTCCTTTGAGCCAACACTGCCATTCAATATGATCATGGCTGATCATACAAAATCAGTACCCCGTTCCGGCTTTTTCCCCATATGCCTTGATTCCCTTAGCCCCACGGCGACTGTCATAGTTGCAGCAGATCGCTGAAAAACCGGCGACAACTTACAACATCCTGTCGACACCTATGAGAGCACCTACGTCAAGCTACGCTCATTGGTGTCAAACCCACTGTCGGAAAAAAATGTTCAACAAGTTGAAAATTTAGTAGCGACCAGAAAAACGCTTTGACCTTTTGCGCGGCTGAGGAGACTACTCCCGGCGAACATGTAGCGACAAATTAGTCGCCTGTAGTTGCCTAAAAAATCGCCTAAGTGGGACAGGCCCATAAGAGCTAAATCTAACTCTCTTGTGAAAACATCCAATGAATTGGCCTCCACTGCCTTCTGTGGCAGAGAATTCCACAGATTCACAACTCTCCGGGTGAAAAAGTTTGTCCTCATCTCATTCCTAATGGCCTACCTCTTATTCTTATAGAAACTTACAAAATTCTTAATGGGTTGGATAGGCTAGATGCAGGAAGATTGTTCCCGATGTTGGGGAGGTCCAGAACAAAGGGTCACAGTCTAAGGATAAGGGGGAATTCCTTTAGGACCGAGATGAGGAAAACATTTTTCACACAGAGAGTGGTGAGTCTCTGGAATTCTCTGCCACAGAAGGTAGTTGAGGCCAGTTCATTGGCTATATTTAAGAGGGAATTAGATGTGGCCCTTGTGGCTAAAGGGATCGGGGGTATGGAGAGAAGGCAGGTACAGGATACTGAGTTGGATGATCAGCCATGATCACATTGATTGGCGGTGCAGGCTCGAAGGGCCGAATGGCCTACTCCTGCACCTATTGTCCATGTTTCTATGTTTCTATCCTTCTAAATTCCAGCAAATACAAGCCCAGTTGACCCATTTTTTCATCATACTTCAGCCCTGCCATATTGGAAAATAACCTGGTGAAACCACGCTGCACTCCCTCAATAGCAGCAAATGTTGAAGATACAAGTGTCAGTATTTACCGTAAGAAGTTTCTGAACTTTACCCCCAACTGCAGTCTGAATATAATACACCGCCTCAAAATACCACAATCAATCGATCGGGTTGCTGCTGCCAAACTTATGGCAAGTTCCAGCACCCGCGGAGTCTCTGGCGAGTAAGGAAGGGAACACCAACTTTATGATCATTTGAACACCATGTGCCTTTAGTTTCAGTGTGCCCAACTTTGGGTGGATTCATCCTGTTAAGATAATGCATTAGTATCAGACCTTGCAAGGTGCACTTTGACATTCTGGATGGATTCAACAATGTTATTAAGCCTTTCTGGGCATTTAGGGAAGTGTTGAATAGACTGAGATGCACCAATACATTGTGGAAAACCAAAGATAGACACAAAAATCTGAAGAAGGGTAGTGACTCGAAAAGTCATCTATTCCTTTTCTGCAGAGATGTTATGTTACTCTTTTATGTCTATTTTTGGTTTAAATCAGCATCTGCAGATCCCCCCTACACATTAGAAACAGAAACATAGAAAATAGGTGCAGGAGTAGGCCATTCGCCCTTCGAGCCTGCCCCGCCATTCAATATGATCATGGCTGATCATCCAACTCAGTATCCTGTACCTGCCTTCTCTCCATACCCCCTGATCCCTTTAGCCACAAGGGCCACATCTAACTCCCTCTTAAATATAGCCAATGAACTGGCCTCATCTACCTTCTGTGGCAGAGAATTCCACAGATTCACCACTCTCTGTGTGAAAAATGTTTTTCCCATCTCGGTCCTAAAATACTTCCACCTTATCCTTAAACTGTGACCCCTTGTTCTGGACTTCCCCAACATCGGGAACAATCTTCCTGCATCTAGCCTGTCCAACCCCTTAAGAATGTTGTAAGTTTCTATCAGATGCCCCCGCCCCAATCTTCTAAATTCTAGCGAGTACAAGCCGATTCTATCCAGTCTTTCTTCATATAAAAGTTCTGCCATCCCAGGAATCAGTCTGGTGAACCTTCTCTGTACTCCCTCTATGGCAAGAATGTCTTTCCTCAGATTAGGAGACCAAAACTGTACGCAATACTCCAGGTGTGGTCTCACCCAGACCCTGTACAACTGCAGTAGAACCTCCCTGCTCTTATACTCAAATCCTTTTGCTATGAATGCTAACACACCATTCGCTTTCTTCACTGCCTGCTGCACCTGCATACCTACTTTCAATGACTGGTGTACCATGACACCCAGATCTCGTTGCATCTCCCCTTTTCCTCATCGGCCACCATTCAGATAATAGTCTACTTTCCTGTTTTTGCCACCAAAGTGGATAACCTTACATTTATCCACATTATACTGCATCTGTCATGCATTTGCCCACTCACCCAGCCTATCCAAGTCACCTTGCAGCCTCCTAGCATCCTCCTCACACCTAACACTGCCCCCCAGCTTCGTGTCATCCGCAAACTTGGAGATGTTGCATTCAATTCCCTCATCCAAATCGTTAATATATATTGTAAATAGCTGGGGTCCCAGCACTGAGCCTTGCGGCACCCCACTAGTCACTGCCTGCCATTCAGAAAAGGACCCGTTCACTCATACCCTTTGCTTCCTTTCTGCCAGCCAGTTCTCTATCCACATCAATTCTGAACCCCCAATACCGTGTGCTTTGACTTTGCATACTAATCTCTTATGTGGGACTTTGTCGAAATCCTTCTGAAAGTCCAGATATAACACATCCACTGGTTCTCCCTTATCCACTCTACTAGTTACATCCTCGAAAAATTCTATAAGATTCGTCAGACATGATTTACCCTTCGTAAATCCGTACTGACTTTGTCCAATGATTTCACCACTTTCAAAATGTGCTGCTATCCCATCTTTAATAACTGACTCTAGCATTTTCCCCACTACCGATGTTAGACTAACTGGTCTGTAATTCCCCGTTTATTCTCTCCCTCCCTTTTTAAAAAGAGGGGTTACATTAGCTACACTCCAATCCTCAGGAACTACAGAATCTAAAGAGTTTTTGAAAAATTATCACTAATGCATCCACTATTTCTGGAGCTACTTCCTTAATTACTCTGGGATGCAGCCTATCTGGCCCTGGGGATTTATCGGCCTTTAATCCATTCTATTTACCCAACAACACTTCCCGGGTAACCTGGATTTCACTCAGTTCCTCCATCTCATTTGACCCCCGGTCCCCTGCTATTTCCGGAAGATTATTTATGTCTTCCTTAGTGAAGACAGAACCAAAGTAGTTATTCAATTGGTCTGCCATGTCCTTGTTCCCCATGATCAATTCATCTGTTTCTGACTGCAAGGGACCTACATTTGTTTTAACTAATCTTTTTCTCTTTACATATCTGTAAAAACTTTTGCAGTCAGTTTTTATGTTCCCTGCCAGTTTTCATTCATAATCTATTTTCCCTTTCCTAATTAAGCCCTTTGTCTTCCTATGCTGTACTGAATTTCTCCCATTCCTCTGGCAGGCTGCTTTTTCTGGCTAATTTGTATGCTTCATTTTGTTTTGATACTATCCCTGATTTCCCTTGTTATCCACGGATGTGCTACCTTCCCTGATTTATTCTTTTGCCAAACTGGGATGAACAATTTATGCAGTTCATCCATGCAGTCTTTAAATGCCTTCCATTGCCAGTCTATCTTGGCCAATTCACACCTCATACCCTCAAAGTTACCTTTCTTTAAGTTCAGAACCCTGGTTTCTGAATTAACAATGTCACTCTCCATCCTAATGAAGAACTCAAACATATTATGGTCACTCTTGCCCAAGGGGCCGCGCACAACAAGACTGCTAACTAACCCTTCCTCATTACTCAATACCCTGTCAAGAATAGCCTGCTCTCTCGTTGGTTCCTCTACATGTTGGTTTAGAAAACTATCCCGCATACATTCCAAGAAATCCTCTTCCTCAGCACCCCTGCCAATTTGATTCACCCAATCTATATGTAGATTGAAGGCACCCACTACTACTATTAGGTGGCCTGTACACAACTCCCACTAGTGTTTTCTGCCCCTTATTGTTTTGCAGCTCTACCCATGTCGATTCCACATCCTCCAAGCTAATATCCTTCCTTTCTATTGCGTTAATCTCCTCTCTAACAGCAACGCCACTCCACCTCCTTTTCCTTTCTGTCTATCCCTTCGTTATTTTATGAGGAGCAACGATGAGGGATTACGTGAAGAAGCCCCGCCTGGGGCTAGAACGGCATACTTCAAAGCAGTGGCATGAAAAACACAGAACATAATAGCCGGAGTAAGATAGTAAGGCTCAACATAGATTTAGAACTACCAGATGATCATTTATTTTATGAGGGTCGGGAGTGCAGGGCACGTAATCCCTCTTCGTTTATTAATTTACTATTTTACTTCAGAGTCACGTGAGTGACTACGTGAAGATTTTGAAGCTTCTGTGTTTTTTATGTCGTAGAGTCATTCCATACGACAGTCCGGCTAGGTCAACACATACATGAGTAAATAACCTTTTACCAGATCAGTTTTAGTTTCTTTTCATAAATCTTTTAATGATAAAAGAACATATAATAACCCCCTTTTTTACATCTGGGGAAAACCATTACAAAGTGATAAAAGATATAAGTGATAACATAATCGATAATATAAATCGATAGCGAAACGAAGCAGGTGATTATAGTGAACCCAACACCGCGTGTCCAAAGCCTGTCATTGTGCGAACAGGTTTATCGTAAAACTTTGAAAAAGTTTCTTCTTTACACCACCCTGCGGTTTCTAAAATGTGTTCGAGTGGTACGTCCTGTAACTTCGCCGCGTACGTAGCTGCTGCCCTGGTGGAGTGAGATTTGAACACATCAGTGTCTACTCCTGCTAAAAGTAACACCTGTTTTAACCACCTTGAAATTGTTTCTACTGATGCTTTTGTGTGTGGTTTCTTATGCGTAATCATTAATGCTTTTTCATCACCTCGAAGAGTCTTGGTAACTTTTATATATTGAGTCAAATGTCTAACTACACACAACGTTGGATCAATAGGGTAAGCTTGAAACATTACCTTCGCTCCAGTTCTCCCTGGTCTGCTTTGTTTGATCAGATCGTAAACGTAAAACACAATGTTATCTGAAGCCACATGCATACAATCTAAACGTAGCATTTGTAATGTTTGCACACTTTGTGCTGATACCAATGCCATTAACATTACTAATTTAAATGTTAACTTTTCCAATGATATAACTTCGATTGGAGTCCATTGCCTAAGTAAAGTAAATACAATGCTGACATCCCAAATTTCTGTATATCTTGGTTTGGGTGGATTTTTGTTAAAGATTCCTTTCATACATCTGGATATTAATGGATGTGATCCAATTGATTCCTGGTCAGAAATTTGTCCTAAATAGGATGATAAAGCACTACGCCCACTATTAATGGCACTATAACTTAAGTGTTGCTCAAAATGCAACTCAGCAAGGAACTCCAATATGTTTGAAATGTTCACAGTATAATAAGATATATTTGATTATCTACAAAAAACTTCCCATTTCTTTATATGTGTCATATATTGTCTCTGAGTGCTATCTCGCCATGATGCGACTATAACATCCATAGTTCTATCCGACAATCCAAGCCCTTGTAGTGGTCTGGTCAAAACCTGCAGATTAACAAATTCATATAAACATGTAATGGATGAATTTCTTTAGTTACTGGTTTTATTAACAAATCACTGCTGCTAGGAATTGACATATATGGTTCTTTAATCATATTTAACATCAACGGGAACCATGGTTGTGTCGGACAACAGATCAATGTCTGGTAACCCATATTGAATCACAATTTTACTGAAAACTACTGGGTTCAACATCCATTCTGTGTTGTCTTTAAACACCCTAGATCTGTTGTCTGCCACTACATTGTCTTTACCTGGGATATAACTTGCGGAAATCCAAATTTGGTGCTTAATATACCATTGCCATATCTGATTGACCAGACAATCACATGATACCTATCTGACTCCACCCATGTGATTAATATATGCAACAGCTGTGTCTAATTGTATCTGTATATTAGGCTTTGCCCCCAATAACTCTAAATAATTAATACCATATGTTTGGAGAAACATTTCCTCTTGGACAGCCCACCTTGAGCACTTGCATCTGTTTGTAAAAATACATCAGGCTGCTGTATTGAAATAGCAGCTTGTGGAACATTTTCAATCCACCATTTGCCATTCCAATAAAGCAATTGCATAGGCCTATCAAAATGGCCTGTTCGCTTTTTCATTTTGTCCAATGTTATGGACCAAATTCTACTGCAGGAAATGCTGCTACTAGTTTACCAATAACCTTGCTACTTCTCGGATGGAGGGATAAGGTTGTGAATCAGGTCCCAACATACCGTTAATCTTGGCGTTGGCAAAGTTACTAACATGGTAACCGAGTTGATCACAAACCCTAAATAGTTCATTGACTGTGCTGGCTGCAGCTGGGACTTAATTGGACAAGGTTTTCAAATAAAGTTTTAGTTGCTGAAACTGATTTTCCAGCTGATTCCTGATTATTACTGACAATTAAAATGTCATCCAGATAAACCATAGTGATGCGCTTTTGTGCTCTTAATTGCGCTAAAGCAGGTTTCAACAGCTTTGTGAAGAGCCTGGGAGCTGAACTTAAGCCATTTGGTAAAGCTTTAAATTGCCACAGCTGTCCCAGCCAATTAAATTTTAAATACCTTCGAAAAAAATCGATGTATTGGTACTGAATAGTACGCATCCTTTAAATCAATTGTAGACATATAACAACCTGCTGATATCAAATGTCTTGCAGTGTTGAACGTTTCCATCTTGAAATGTTTATACTGGACAAATGTATTAAGGTTTGTAAGGTCCAGAATAATTCTGCAACCACCATCTTTTTTATTTCTCGGAAAGATATTTGACACAAATTGGTGTTTATGCTCAACAGTTTTTTCAATAACACCTTTTTTAAACAATTTGTCAATTTCCACATTAATTTCTGCTTCCTCAATAGCAGAAAACATGAAACCATAAGCAGATTTATTTTGTACCGGAGAATTAACACCACCATCTTTTTTATTTGTACTGGAGAATTAACACCACCATCTTTTTTATTTCTCGGAAAGATATTTGACACAAATTGGTGTTTATGCTCAACAGTTTTTTCAATAACATCTTTTTTAAACAATTTGTCAATTTCCACATTAATTTCTGCTTCCTCAATAAACATTTCAAGATGGAAACGTTCAACACTGCACCTTCTTTAAATGTTATTGTAGCTCCTGAAACTGTTTGTAAAATAAACCGGTTAGATGTGATGGCAAGCCATTCATCATAAAACATTTGTAATCTCCCTCCAACTGGAGATTTGTCCACAGTTTCTTTAAAAATAGAATAAAGTTTTTGTACCTCTCCATATGAACGTGGTGGTCTCCTTCTCACCGTATACGGGTGAACATTAGGCTGTGTTGGATGGTAATATTTTCTTACCATATTCCTGCCTCTGTTTCCAAAATCAAATCCCCTTATTGACGAAAAATACCTTTTTTGTCCAAAAACGAAAGGTCTCATGTAGCTAATAGATTTAGCCTCTTCATCCATTTCTCTTATTTGTTTAGGCAGATTTTCTCCAAATAGATAACCAGGAGCTTGAACACCACTTGATCGACACAGACCTGCAAATCTCGGATGAAATATGGGCCGAATCGCAATTTTCCTCATACAATTAATTTCATAAAAGGAATTGCACAACAAGCCCAAAGTATCTCTCTGGATTTTTATCATTTCTGTCCCTTCCATTTGCCTTCCAAAAGCAGTAATGGCAGCTGAAATCAGTTTGAGGATTCTTTGAAACCTTATTTCTTGTCCTCTCATGACTAAAGTCATAGGCGTCCATATAGACGAATTAACCATGAGGTGCAATTTTCCGGTGTTTTATATAATTCTGCTGTTTCAGCCATCACAGAATCTTGAAGTTGGTGAGATACCATATAATTAATACTGGCAGCTAGGTTTTCTTCCATAGCCTCACCACTTCCTTCAGGTATAGCAAAATCTTTTGCCACATCAGGCACATATGGCCTTTTCTTTTTTATTTGTGGTGTGCACTCATAATCCACATCACCACTTTCAGGGTCTGACTTTTACACCTGGAACTTCATCAAATGAGACTTCCTCCACCCTTAGTCCTGGGTCAGGAGTTTCAAATTCCCAACTTGGCACATAGCCATATTCTGGATATTCAAACCCCTCAGGGTCATTTTGGGAAATTTCTGGGTACTTTGACCCTTGTCTCATAATATTTTGGAACACTCTCTCCATATGTTCCATTTTAAGCCATATAGCTTTATTATCCGGAGGACTTTCATTATCAGAGTCATCATCAGAAACCACGGGCCTCACGGATTTCTTTTTACTTTTCCTAGGAACATTTTCCTCCGTGGTTTGTATTTCTGGAGAAATTATAGTCTCACTAACGGGTGAATCAGCGGCCACCGGTATCGGAACCGGCTCCGCACTAATCTCTTGTCCCGACTCTTTAGCTTCTCCCCGGGACGATCTTTTTACCCGTGAAATCTTTCTCTGAGACTTCTCCATTTTTAATTTTTATTATCTAGGCTGGATCAGTACGCCAGCGTGACTCTGATTTTTTGAATTTTTACTTTCATTTTTGCTGGTTCTACATGCCAGCGTAACGTCTGTTTTAGAACGTCCCCTAAAATTTCCTTGCACTTACCTGCGGGTCCGTTCCGACCGCTGCGAGGAGCTGCCTCTGCAGCTCTTGCTTCTGCCGTCAGCGTCGACGTAAATGACGTTCTTGCGCCAGGCGGGGTTTCTTCACGTAGTCACTCACGTGACTCCGAAGTAAAATTTGAATCCCTCCCCCTTGCACCATTTTTCAAGCCACGTATTCATCTGCAATATCCTCCTATTTCTACTCTGACCAGCACATGGTACTGGTAGTAATCCAGAGATTATTACCTTTGAGGTCCTACTTTTAGGTATATCTCCTAGCTCCCTAAATTTGCCTTGTAGGACCTCAACCCGTTTTTTACCTATATCGTTGTTGCCAATGTGCACCACGACAACTGGCTGTTCACCCTCCCCCTCCAGAATGTTCTGCAGCCATTCAGTGACATCCCTGACCCTTGCACCAGGGAGGCAACATACCATCCTGGAATCTCGTTTGCTGCCGCAGAAACACCTATCTATTCCCCTTACAATTGAATCCCCTATTACTATAGCCCTTCCACTCTTTTTCCTCCCCTCCTGTGCCGCAGAGCCACCCATGGTGTCCATGAACTTGGCTGCTGCTGCCTTCCCCCGATGCGCCATCTCCCCCAACAGTATCCAAAATGGTATATCTGTTTAGGAGGGAGATGACCGCAGGGGACTCCTGCACTACCTGCCTACTGCTACGCTGGCTAATGGCCACCAATTCCCTTTCTGTCCGCTTAACGTTTACCTGCAGTGTGACCAACTCACTGTATGTGCTATTCACGACTTTCTCAGCATCGTGGATGCTCCAGTGTGAATCCAACCGCAGCTCCAATCGTTAAATGCGGTCTGCCAGGAGCTGCAGCTGGACACACTTCCTGCAAACGTAGTCACCAGCGACACCGACCATATCCCTGATCTCCCACATCTTGCAGGATGAGCAAACCATGGGGCCGATCTCAACTGACATGGCTTACCCCCAAATTAAATCAACTCATGCACACTATAAAAAGCTTAATCCTTTAAACTGTACCTTTACTAAAAAGCACTGTACCCTTAACTCACTGAACCCTTAACTCACTGAACCCTTAACTCACTGAACCCTTAGCTCACCGTACCCTTAACTCACTGTACCCTTAACTCACTGTACCCTTAACTCACTGTACCTTTAACCAGAAAGCAGAAATGCAAACCTGGGGTTGCTCCCAATCAGCTGCTTATTCTAATCTGCTTCCACCAATCAGCGGCTTCCACCAGGCGATTTCCTTTGAAGCAAAGATACTAGAGGAGCCTCTAGTATCCTTGCTTTGAAGTGTGATGGAACGTTACAGATTGGGTACAGATTGGGTACTCCTCTCGCTCCAACGGCTCCTGAGCCTCTGTGGAGCAAAGCACCGTGCTCGATTTTTAAACCCACCGCCCAGATACTCCTCCTCTCGCTCCAACGGCTCCTGGGCTTCTGTGGAACAAAGCCCCGTGCTCGATTTTTAAACTCACCTCCCGGAAATTCCTCTCGCTCCAAAGGCTCCAGGAGACCCCTGCGGTCATTGTGGGAAACCATGCAGTTAGACTCAGATATTAAATTCCAGGAACTTTCTCATCACTGCACCTTTTCCTCTCTCTCCTTAGACTCTCCTTAAAACAGATTTTTTTGTGCAAGCTGTCGATCATCTACCCCAACATTTCCTTATGGACATTATTCAGACTAGAGGCCTGTGACCTGTTGCATTCCTCAGGGACCTGTGCTGGGACATGCTTTATGTGATATCTATATTACCAAAACTCTTTGGTTGTGCCAGCAATGTATCACTCTGCTCTGCTTTTTCCTATCTTCTTCCAAACGCTAGGCCACAGACTTCCAAAATTCACATATTCTACTCAGATTTTTCACGTCTAAGCCAATAACATCTTCCCATCGCATTCTGACCTATATTTTAAAAGTTATTCATGATTTAAAGTTTCAAAAATAGCCAAAACTGCTTTCTCAGAGAGCGTCCAGTCACAATGCCTCTCACAGTGCACCAATCACAATGGGCTCTCAAGCTGCTTGCGACTGCACAATGACATCACAATGGGACGTTGCCAACAGTAACAATGGGTTCTCAAGATGTGGCTGCCTCTCAGAGTAGACTAATCACAATAGGCTCTGAAGCTGTCCAGGCCCCTGGCACTGCTCTACGACCTGCGTAAGTCCTGGGGCAGGGAATGGGAGTGAGGGGAGGAGGATGTGGGAAATGAGGAGGAGGGAGATGGGGTAGGGTCTCTACCCCCTCCCTCTCTGCCCCTCTCCCTCTCTACCCCCCTCCCCCTCCCTCTACCCTCCCTTTCTAGTCCTCTCTCCGTCTCTACCCCCACCAACCCCCTTCCTCTCTTCCCCCTCCCCTCCCTCTCTAACTGCCTCCCTGTCCCTCAATACACCCCTCCCCCTCCCTCTTTAACCGCCTCCCTGTCCCTCAATACACCCCTCCCCCTCCCTCTCTACCCCCTCCTCCCTCTCTAGGGAGTATTGGGACCTATGGGCGAGTGGTGGAATATTGCGTTCGGGGACCAGCCCTCCCCTGTGATACATGCAGTTCTGATCACATCATCACAGCAAGGATGTGGAAGCTTTGGAAAGGGTCCAGAGGAGGTTTACCAGCTTGATATCTAGATTGGAGGGTATTAGATACAGGGAGAGGTTGGACAGAAAGGGGTGGAGCGCATAGGATAGCTTCAGAAAATTCTCACACTTTGTGTTTTAACCGTGTGGTAGTCACAGCTGATTGCCCAAGAGGGTTCTGACGACTTTGGGTGAATAGAATAACAGTGTGGGAAATGATATGCTCAATTCCACTATTAGCTCCTCACCAAGTCAGGCAGCTTATGTCCATGTGCACCAAGACCTAGGCAATTGTCAGGCATGAGTGGCATGTAGTACCTGCATTACAAAAGTGCCATGCTACAGGCATCACCTACAAGAGAAAGTCTAGCCACCTATCCTTAACATTCAACAATATTACTGTACCATCCTTTAGTCTGTTACCATTAATATCCCATGGTCACCTTTGAAGAGAAACACAAATGGACCAGCTCCATAAATATAGTTCACTAGACCAAGTGCAGACCCATTGGGTCTGTTCCCCCAACGTGAAGTACCGGGGAGGGGGGGCAGCATGCGGCGTCACACACACAAACTACCAACCCCCCTGCACACACGCTAACTACCCCCTTGAAATTATATTAATATTATTAATTTGCTCCTTTTACCCCATAACGGCCCCATCTACTGACGCATAGCCCCCAACTTACAGGCACTTCTAGAGAGGGAGGGGGGGGGGTGGGGTAGAGAGTGAGGGCAGAAAGAGAAGGGGAAGAGACAGAGAGAGAAGGGCAGAGACAGAGAGAGGGGAAAGGCACAGAGGGAGAGGGGGTGGTGGGAAGGAGAGGGGAGGGTGGGAAGGGAAGGGGAGAGGTGGGGGGGAGGGGGAGGGGGAGGTGGGGGAAGGGGGGAGGGAATGAGAGGGGGAGGGGGTGAGAGGGGGAGGGGTGAGAGGGGGAGGGGTGAGAAGGGAGGGTGAGTATGGATGGGAGGAGCGAAGGGGTGATGGGAAGAGAGGGGGAGAGAGGGGGGAAGAGGAGGGGGGGGGTGATGAGGGGGGAGATGGGAGGGAGATGGGGGGAGAGGAGGGGGAGGGGAGAAGGGGGGGTTGTTACAAAACTAAACTCACTGTGGAATGAATCCATTAACGGAGCCACTCTGCTGATGGATTATAAGTTGTCCCTGCCTTCCCTCTGGAAGCCTCCTCGTCCCCATCCGTTGCCGAGTTCCCAGAGCCCTGGTTAAACGCGAGGGCCACTCACAGTTAAGTTTGTGAAAGCAGCCCCAACAGAGACTGTGAGCAGCAGCAGGGTTCACTACAGGAAGGACCATTGCAGCTATTGTAGCGGATGGCTGCTTGTTTCCTCACACCCTGGCCTTTACCCCACCCGCCCATCGCCTTATCTCTTCTCCCCTGAAGCAGATCGGTCAGGCACAGTTGGTGCCGACTCTGACATTGTTAAACTTGCAGAGGCCGCGCACTGACTCCAACACTCCTGATGTTTAGCTGAAAGTCGAGCCGGTGTTCAGCCCCAGAGAAGGTGTTGAGTAAATGTCCAGTGTCCGTTTCCTTGTATTTCCGCATTTTGAGAACGGTGGGGGTTGGAGTGAGCGGGTGGGCGTGTGAGTCCAGCTGTGAGAGGCATGGTGCGAGCGCAAGGGCATTGTGATGTCCACAACTGCTGATTTAAAGAAAACAGTAAATTTTGTGAAGGATTTTATTGAAAATGTGTACAGAAAAATGACTAAATTTAATGAGGAGTGGATTTGCGAATGTACAAGTAAAATCGCTAGCGAAATGGTAAAAACCTCGGCGTTTTTGTGTCTTATTTTCGCGGAGTAACGAATCAAAGGCAAAATCAAAGGCAAAATGCCATACACCCACACACACACAGAGTTTTGAAAGTATATAGATAGATTGAACATGAAACATTACAGCACAGGAATAGGCCCTTTGGCCCTCATTGGCCATGGTGTTCATTATGTCCTATTAAACTAATCTTGTCTGCTTGCATGTGATCCATATCCCTACAAAAAACAGGGGCCCACACAAATCCCTGCAAAATGGAGTCTGGAGAAGGGCCTTGACCCAAACCATCACCTATTCCTTTTCTCCAGTGATGCTGCCTGACCTGCTGAGTTACTCCAGCAAAAAGCTTTTAGTGTCGATCTGCTGCAAAATTGTTCCTACAAATCAAAGATTGGGTGTGCTGCAACAGGTGCCTCGCCTCCTGATGTTCAGGTTATTTGTACCATCTACCAGACGCAAATGAAAAGCACAACCAAATACCAAGATTGCATCATCCAGCAACAAGCCATTCACTAGCTTGCTACCAACCTACTAGGCTGCACTACCATTCCACCCACATCTGGAAAACTGTGGCTGCAGTGTTAACCAAACGTGCACTATAGTTATTCACCCAGGATACTCTGACAGGACTTCCCAAGTCCACAAACTCTATCAGCAAGAACATGAACACCACTGTCTGTAAAGTTCCCTTCCATTTGCACATCATCCACACTTGGAAATGTATTGCTAGCCTTTTCATCATCACTGGGTTTAAATCCAGTTACACCCCGTCTAGTAGAGCATTGGGGATGCATTCACCAGAAGATAAACAATGATTCAAGAAAGTGCTCATCAGCAACCAGTCAAGGAAAGTTAGGATTAGTAACCAATATTGGTTTTGTCACTGACCCCCAGGTTCCAAAAGTGGATTTTTTTTTAAGTGATGAGAGCTGACATAATTTAACAATAATAAATCATAAGGTATTTGCTAGGTCTACTTAATCTTAAAAGCTTGTACCTTGCATCATCCCTCCTTCGTACTGCCCATCCAAGATATAAGGTCCACCCCTAAGCATTCTAAGACCCCAAAACATGAATATGACCTACATCTGCCCATCACAACGAACCAACCTGAACTTCAAGACCCCCTTTCTTTACTGACTAGTTTTCTGACCAGCCTAACAACCTTCAACGAGACTTTCACCTAACAATCTGTGAACCAGGCATGATCTATGTGTTTTTCTCTGTGTGTATCATGGTATGGTAGCATGGTGACATTTCCAAACCAGTAATTCTGAGGTCTAGATTCATGGCCTGGAAATCTGTTGAACTTGCTGTGGTGGCTGGGGACATTAAATTCAGTTAATTGAAAATAACAAATTTAAAGGGGTAGGACCAATAATGGGTACCATGTAACCACCGAATTGTCACCATCTGATTCACTATTGGAAGGAACACTTCCATCCTTTGGCTAATGCCATCCCAGATCTAAAAGGTGTTGTTTACCTTAATCTCTCAATACATGGATAAATACATGGACAGAAACCACTGGGTGGCGCCAGCAATGGCTATCTCGCTAACATTCTGTCTGTCCCTTCCTTCTTTGTTGTTTTAATACTATGTGTTAAATGTATATTTTTAGCATTCTTAGTGTTCTTTAGCTTGTTTTATGTGGCGGGTAGGGGGTTCGGGGGATTTTTTTAAAATCTTGCCTCGACGGGGATGTGATTTTTTCCCGTTTTGTTTCTCCGTCCCCTCTGCGGCCTAACATTGAGGAGTTGGCAGCCTTTGCTGGAGACTGACTTCGAGAATTCCAACTGCAGAAGCCTGCGGGACATACCATCATGGAGCGGGCGATCCCTTTGCCAGGGCTCAACCTCTGAGCTCCAACCGCGGGAGCCTGTGGACTTTAACTTTAACATCGTGGAGCTCACGATCTCTGGTTAGAGACCGACTTCGGGAACTCCAAGCCGCAGGAGCTTCGACCACCCCGACGCAGGTACTTCAATCGCCGCAATGCGGGAGCTTCGATCACCCCGATGGATGGTTCAACTGCCCCGTCCATGGGAGATTAAAGAGGAAGAAGATTGGACTTTATTGCCTGCCATCACTGCGAGGAATCCGGGGAATTTGCTGTGGTGGATGTTTATGTTAACGTATTATCTAGTTGCTTTTTCTTTAGTATGACTGTATGGCAATTCGCATATCACTGTACCTTAATTAGTTCACGTGACAATAAAAGACCTTTTAAGCTTTGAAATAAGAATGAGGGATGCATGCTGACTAGGCCATTTCTCGGGAATGAATAAACATTGCCATTACCATCAAATGATAAAGAGAGGAGGTGTGAAATGTGAAATCACGGATAGGGGGGTGGGAGAAGGGGAAAGGGAACAGAATAGTTTGATGTTCATGTTGATGTTCATCCAGGAGGGGCACAGGGAAGAGAGGAGAGTGAAAGAGGGAGGGGTTAGTAACCTGAAATTAGAAATTCCAATGTTCACACTGTTGGAATGTAAGGTAACCAAAGATGATGGTGTCGTTCCTCTAGTTTGGGATGTTTTTGTACTCAAACTCTCACAGCAGTAATGTAGGGTGTCTGGGTTAATACTTGTGAAAAATGTGGCTATTGTATCTTAAATTGCACCTGAATGAGATATATGAATTTTTGTTTGTTCACGAGTCTGTAGACTGATAGTACAAAACTGAAGTAAGTTGATGCATGAATAAAGATTAAAAGTTCGAGAAACCAAATAACATTACCACAATTTATTAATGTGACAAACGGATCTTCAAAATGAAGAAAAAGCTTAAAACAGTGATTTTCATGATGACAGTTTTAGATCATGTGACATAAATCATTCCATTCAGATGAACATTATCAAATTTTTCATGCATATTTAGAAATTCAGTGACTGCATTGATTATTATGTGTTCTTGCTGTACAGATATGGTTCATTACATCTATTTTGTTTTATGTTTATATTTAACTTACAAAGGCAATTAGCATGCAAGTGTGGTAATGAACTAATATCTGGAACCAACTTTTCTAATCTGATTCAATTAAGGTTGCAAAATTATAATTTGTCTCTTCAATGGTGCCCAAGTCAGGTGACTCTCTGCATGATGATCCCAGAAGCGGATTTGTGATCATTCATTACAATCGCTCCACTCTTTTAAACATCTACTCCAAAAGACATTTCTGGACATTATTCCGCACTAAAAGTTATTCCCTTTATCCTGTATCTGTACACTGTGGGTGGCTTCGTTGTAATCACATATAGTCTTTCCACTGTCTGGATAGCACACAACAAAAAAGCTTTTCTCTGCACATGACAATAAACTAAACTAAAATCTATTAATGTATTGTTAAATTATAGTTCAAATATTTAAAAACTCAAATTTGTAAGGAACTGAAAGAATTTAAATACTATTGTCTGAAATTAAGCAATGTGGCTGAGGTCAAGCTGCTAGGAAATATATTTTAATTGTTGAAATGCTAAGCATTCAAAGACAGCTACGAATTTATTTTCAGGTTTGTTGCTAAAATGTAAAGGGCCTGTCCCACTTAGGCGATTTTTTATGAGACTACAGGCGACTAGGCTATTGTCACATGGTCGCCGGGATGTCACCTGTATGAGCTCTTCATTCGCCCAGAGTTGTAGAGGCTTTCTGGTCATTGCAGAATTTTGAAATGTTCAAAAATTTTCGGCGACTGTTGTCTTGACTCCAATGGGGGTAGCCTGATGTAGCATGATGTTGGTGCTGTCGTCAGGATAATGTAGGATGTCGCCAGGATGATGTAGGACGTCGACAGGATGACATAGGTAATTGCCGGTGGTGACATCGGTGAATTCCATTAAAGTTATATTATAGATAATTTAAATGTTAATGTTATTATAATATTTTTGTATGCACAGTTGTATGTTAAAGTTATATTATAGATAATTTAAATTTTAATGTTATCATGCTATTTTTGTATGCACTGTTGTATGTCGTAAGGGCGTACAGTCGCTGGTTTTTTCGGTGACCTGCAACGACTATGACATTTGCAGCAGTCGCCTAAAAAAATCGCCTAAGTGGGACAGGCTCTTAATGCAGTTTAAGTGCTGCATACAAGTCATAACAAAAGCAGCATCACATAATGGTGTTAAAGATATTATAAGCCTTTTCTGTATTTATAATGAAAGGTAAAGTAATTTCGTTGAATGCTATGTTTTGTAAGATGTATTGTGCAGTTGGTATCATACTTTTGAACATGGAATTTAAATTAAGTGCAATTTCATTTTGATTCCTCTGCACACATGACAGATAAGTTTTAACATTCAATACCATTCCTTAAAGTAATCAGTAGCATGCATATGCAAAACAACAAGTTTTCATGATGCAAAACAACAATATTTTCTTCAAAACAAATTTATCTACCAGGTAATTTCAGTAAAAAGGTAATAGGTTATCAAATATAGACACTGGTCTTGAAGGGATTCCTTATTGGTTTGTTAATCTGTCCTTTTGTGCAGGCTTGTATATATTTTATTTTTTTAATAAATGATCACAGAATTCTTTATTATCATTCAAAATACAGTCATTGAGATTATCAACTCACAACTGTACCTATTGCATTGGATTGGTTTGGTGGATCAGAAATCCTGAGAAGGATGACTGCATTATATTGGAGGAATATAAACCATTAAACTTTTCTGAAGGCAACTGCAAATATATTTGATCTACTTCTTGAAGCTGTAGTACAACACCCCCTGAGGCATGATCGATATTTCTTTCTTTGTAATCATCATATGTGTATAGAATTGGGTTGCCATTTTTATATAGTGCAACTTGAACACTTTTGCCTTTGACATGGACATGATATGAGAAATAGTAGATGCCAGGTACCTGACATGTAAAAACTCCGGTTTTTGGATCATAGATGTTGTCTTGATTGAATTGTATTCTGTCAAAAACAATTGGCAATCCTGGTGTAGAGTATGGTACGGAGAGAATAGCTTTAAAGCCCTGACCAATGTTTAACACTCGTGATGTAGCGGAGGTACCATATCTGCTGGATGGTACATTTATTTCTACAGCTGGACCTGGTGGCCCTGGTGGGCCAGGGGGGCCAGTGGGGCCTTGAAGTCCTGGTGGTCCTTGTATTTCCATATCATCAGCTGCTTCATTGAACAGAGTTCCAAACATGAAAGTGTTGAATCGTCCTGATGGACCAGGTGGACCTGGATCTCCTTGATTTCCTTTGTGCCCCGGAAGACCTCGAGGCCCAGTTAAACCTCGATCACCAATAATTCCAGAAAGTCCCTCCAATCCATTAAAACCACATTGACCCAAAGGCCCTCGAAAACCAGGAAGGCCTCTTATTCCCAACTCGCCATCTCTACCCCTGGGTCCTTCATCACCTTGTGGACCAGGTGGTCCTTGTGGTCCTTGTGGCCCTCGGATACCTTCTTCTCCTGGAATTCCTGCTACTCCGGGAGAACCTGATGGTCCTTCCTCACCTTGTATTCCAGGAATTCCTTGCAGCCCCATTTCCCCAGGATCTGCAGAAAGCCCTGGATTGCCGTTTGAGCCTGAAAAACCTTGCTCTCCCACTGGACCTATAGGCCCCGGTGCACCTTTGAGCCCTGAAACACCAAGTTCTCCATTTACTCCTGGATCTCCTTTCTCACCAGTATTACCAAAGACCCTGGGGCCAGGATCACCCTTAACTCCTGGCAAACCTGGTCCTCCAATAGCTGGTGAGCCAGGTTTACCATTTACACCCTTTGCGCCTGGTTGGCCCCTTATCCCAGGAAGCCCTCCCACTCCTTGTTTACCATCTGCTCCTGCTATTGTGATCGCTATACCAGAAGGACCTTGTATTCCTCTTTCGCCTGGAAGTCCTGGACTTCCAGGATCACCAGAGTTCCCTATATCACCTTTCTCTCCCACACTGCCAAGAGTACCAGGCATTCCTGGTGTTCCTGCAATTCCTTCTCCAGAATGTCCTGAATTACCTCGTGGCCCTGGATAACCCTTTTTTCCTGTGATACCAGGCAGACCAACCCCAATATTGCCTTCTTCTCCACGCAAACCTGAAAACCCTGGTTCTCCATTTGTTCCATTTTTGCCTTCTGGTCCTGGAGAACCTGGCGGTCCTTGAGAACCTGGCTCACCATTTTGTGGTATTGCCATTGTACCCGGCGCACCATGTAGTCCTTGCAGACCATCCAGTCCTTGTAATCCTTGAGGGCCTATGTCACCAATTTGTCCACAAGGTCCTTGTTTACCCTTTACTCCCGGTAATCCTGGATTTCCTGCTTTTCCCACAATTGCTACTCCTTGTATTCCTTGGTGTCCATCTAATCCAGGCATACCTGGTGGCCCTCTATTCATCATGCCATTTTGTCCAGGTGGACCTCTTGGTCCAGGTAATCCTGGAGGGCCTCTGACTCCTATAAAAAGAAAAAAAAATACACTATTTATAATATGCCAACAGGATTGTGAATTTGGTACCTTTTATCATAATATTATTAACAACTAATCTAAAACCACATTAAATTCCAGAGGCTAGTTAGAAAGTAGTTGCACCCGCAGTGAGTAGCTGAGGTGAATTGTACAGCTACATTTAAGCAGAAGCTGGGAAAACATATTAGGGAGGAAAAAATAGAAAGTTATGGTGTTACTGTATGATGTAATATTAGAGTAGCCGTCTGTGCAGCACCATTTTCAGTGACAGCTTCTTCCTATTGTCTTCCTTTTTAGTATCATATTATCTAATAAATGTTCATCATGAATTGCAATTGACAATGCTTTGATAACTGAGAATCTACACTGGGTTTGTTCAAATATTAAATCAGAGCTTGTCATGGCTCTTGGAATTAAGCAATATCAGGCGTGCAATTCTGTGAATGTTGTCAATGGAACATAAACTTACATGGGCTGTACAAGATGTGGCGAATCCAATCCAAATAGTTTCCCCAGTTGGGTAAACAAAGATCACTCGACTATGCTTTAAACTTTAAATGAATCTTCATAAGGAGATATTAGGAAAGTCCACAGAACATAGAACAGTACAGCCAGGGCCGGCCTTATGAGGTGCGGGGCCCAATTGGGAAACATTTTCGTAGAAATATAAATAAATAATTATAATTGAGTCATGTGTTGTGAGTCACATGACAATTCGGGGAGAGTTCCTTTCACAGCGTGTGGGGACTCTAGCCAGGGGTAAAGTTGCGGGAGCGTTGAGAAGGAAAGGATCGGGTTCATGCCAGTAATACTCACTCACCGCTGCCGCGGCGCTCCGTGCGCGGAGCCACCGCATTTTGGCCGGGGAGGGAAGCAGCTCGCGTGGCTACGAGCGGCCGCCTTCACCGGACAGCGGAACCGACTGCCATCTCAGCGCCTTCTGCCGCCCGCTCACCTCTGGCAGTGCTCTCCGTCTGAACAGTGAGGGGACCAGCTCAAGAGCAAAGATCATAGCGCGGAGTGGGTCAGCGGGTGATGGATAACAGGACAGCGGGCGTTGGAGCTTACTCCCGTGTCAGCGCGAACAAGGGATCAATTGATGTTACACGCACTGACATATGGAGTAAGCTCCACCGCCCGCTGTCCTGTTATCCATCGCCTGCTAACCCTCCCTTGAGCTGGATGATCCCCGGCCGACCCCCTCCTTCTCAACCCTCCTGCCCTCCCCACAACTTTACCCCTGGACAGACTACCCACACGCTGTGAAAGAAACTCCCCCCCCACCCCCCCAGCAGCGCTGTCCTTTTACAGCCGCTTCCCACTTTACAGCCGCTTCCTATCAGCTGCTAGCAATGAGGGATAGACTTGGTTATATCTCAGTACAGCAACAATGGAATAGCTCAGCAGGACAGGCAGCACAGCGACTCTGGAGAGAAGACCCTTCTTCAGTCTGAACTGAACTCTCGTCGGTGAGGGTCTGAAGAAGGGTCTCGACCAGAACCACAACCCTCTCCCCACAGCCCCTGCCTGTCCCGCTGAGCCACCACAGACAGGGAGTTGAAGGTAGACACAGGGGGGTCCACCTTCAACTTCAGAGCCAAACAAAAAACACAGAGTGCTGGAGGAACTCAGCGGGCAAGGCGGCACCCGCGGAGGGAACGGACCAGGAGCCGCCACGGGCCAGGACTCTTCACTTACCCCCCCCCCCCAACAGAAAGGAACCGCAGCCATCACCGCAAAACGTCTAAGAAAGAACTGTAGATGTTGGAAAATCAAAGGTAGACAAAAATGCTGGAGAAACTCAGTGGGTGTGAAGCCCTGTCCCACTGTGCGAGTTCACTCAAGAGCTCTCCCGAGTTTAAAAAAAAATCAAAACTTGTGGTAAACACGTAGGATGAACGTAGCGGGTACGTCGGAGCTCGGAATGTTTCAATAAACTATAAACAATAGGTTCAGGAGCAGGCCATTTGGCCCTTCGAGCCAGCACCACCATTCAATGTGATCATGGCTGACCATCCACAATCAGTACCCCGTTCCTGCCTTCTCCCCATATCCCCTGACTCAGCTATTTTTAAGAGCCCTATCTAGCTCTCCCTTGAAAGTATCCAGAGAACCGGCCTTCGCCCGCCCTCTGAGGCAGAGAATTCCACAGATTCACAACTCTCTGTGAGAAAAAGTGTTTCCTCGTCTCCGTTCTAAATGGCTTACTCCTTATTCTTAAACTGTTGCCCCTTGTTCTGGACTCCCCCAACATCGGGAACATGTTTCCTGCCTCTAGCGTGTCCAAGCCCTTAACAATCTTATATGTTTCAATGAGATCCCCTCTCATCTTAAACTCCAGCGTGTACAAGCCCAGCTGCTCCATTCTCTCAGCATATGACAGTCCCGCCATCCCGGGAATTTTTTTTTTTTTAATGTTTTATTTATTAGAGGTAAATACATCAATGTACATCACATATATCTTGTTACAATCATTGTACCCCATAATTTTATGGCTTTTAAAGAAAAAGAATAGAAAGAAAGAGAGTGAAATAGGTGAAAAGAGTTGTGATAGTGATAGAGTGTGCCAAAAGGGAGAATAAACCCTTGGTCAAAGAATTAGAGAAAGGGGGTTAAGAGATAGACCCTAAATAAAAAAAGGAAAAGGAAAATAAAAATCAGTTACTCTGTTATATATATCACGCAAAAGGAATCCACCAACTCCATAGTTTTTCATCCTCCCCTACCAAGGCCCGAGATACTCCTGCACCCTATCTTTGTAGCAGTTCTATAAATGCAGACCACGTCTGAAAGAAGCATTCTGATTTTCCTTCCAGGCGGAGTCTCATACCTTCCAGATGTAGTGTTTCAAACATAGTTGAAATCCACATATTTAATGTTGGTATAGGAGCATTTTTCCAGAATTTTAAGATTAGTTTTTTTCCTATTATTAAGCTGTAATCAAATAAATATTTTTTTTTGATACGCATTTAATTCCGGACTACCTTCTGTAATTCCGAAAATAATCCATTCTGGCTTTGGTGTCATTTTTATTTTAAACACTTTTGTGAAAATTTCAAAGATTTCAATGCAAAACCTTTGAATTTTTGTACAAAAGATGAATGAGTGTGCTATTGTAGCTTCTTGACAGTGGAGTTTATTTCGGTTTTATTGACATGATTTCACTTTTATTCCAATTTATTCTGTAACCTGAAAATGAACTGAAATCCTCAATTAAATTTAAAATATTGGGTATAGTGATATGAGTCTTTGTGATGTACAAAAGTACATCATCAGCGTATAATGATATTTTATTGTTTGAATATTATGTCTTATATCCGTGGATATTCGGATGAGTTCTAATACTTTACGCTAGTGGTTCAATTATGAGGGCAAATAACAATGGTGATAATGAACAACCTTGTCTATTACCCCTTGACAGTTGAAATTTCGTGGATAAAATATTATTAGTTAATATTCTGGCCATTGGCTTATTATATATTAATTTAATCCATTGAATGAAATTCTCTCCCAGTTGAAATTTTTGCAATACCTTAATTATATACTTCCATTCAACGTGAGCGAATGCTTTCTCTGCATCCAGCGAAATAATTGCGAGATTTGGATCTTTACTTTGATGTGAGTGCATTATATTAAGCAGACGTCTCAAATTATTAAATGAATGTCTCTTAGGGATAAAGCCCGTTTGATCCGGATGTATTAGTTTAATGGCGTACTTACTTAATCTTCTTGCTAATATTTTTGCTAATATTTTTTGATCTGTATTTAACAACGCGATAGCTCTATAGGATCCAGGTTCTTCCTCATCTTTATCTTTCTTAAGTATTAATGTAATTGTAGATTCTGCTAGTGTATCAGGTAATATTTGTTCTCTGAAAGCGTGTGTGTACATTTTCTGTAGACGAGGACTAAATATATCGTAAAAACTTTTATAGAATTCATTACTAAATCCGTTGGGACCTGGTGTTTTTCCATTTTTTAATGAGAATATTGTTTCTTCTATTTCCTTATTTGAGATTTGTGCTCCCAATTCCTCTTGTTCCTGCAATTCTAGTTTGGGAAGATTGCAATTATCCAGAAACTCAGTGATTGTGTTGGTGTCCGTTGTCGTTTTGGATGTATACAAATTCTCATAAAATTGCACAAATCTTTTATTAATTTCATTCGGTAATGTTATTACTTCCCCTTTGTCTGATTTAATCTTTGAAATTGTGTTTTCCTTTTCTCGTTTTTTTAATTGGCGTGCGAGAAGTTTATGAGGCTTCTCCCCAAATTCAAACTGTTCCTGTCTTGTAATTTGGAATAATCTAATAACTTTCTCTGATAGTAATTTATTTAATTTGAATTTTAGTATTAATATTTTATTGTGTTTATCCATGGACGGGTCTTTAGCATTATCTATATCCAATTGTCTAATTTGTTCCTCTAGCTGCCGTTGTTCATTCTTATATTTTATTCTGAAAGGCTTGGTATGAGATTATAAACACCTCTAATAAAAGCTTTGAAAGATTCCCATAATAATGTAGGTGGTGTGTCAGGCGTATCATTTATTTAAAAAAAAATATCCATTTGCTGTCTTAGATATATACTCCCTTGCGGGTCTTTTAAAATTTGGGGGTTATACCTCCAGAATGATGTATTCTTAGACATGCCTTCTATTTTTTAAAAAAAGGTTAGGGGGGAATGATCTGAAATCGTATTTGAGTGGTATTTTGGGTTAAGAGTATACGGAATTAATTTTGTGTCTACCAGGAAATAATCTATATGTGAGTAAGTCTTGTGTACCGATGAATAAAACAAATATTCCTTGCCTGTTGGATTTGCAATCCTCCAAACATTGGTTATATTTGTATTTTTTATATATGTGTTTAAAAGTTCACTCGTTTTAGATTTCGTATCACCTCGCTGTTTTTGACTGGATTTATCTCAATAAGGATCTAAGACACAGTTAAAGTCTCCCCCAATTATAACATTCTGGTAATTATATTCTGTAATTATATTCAAAATTTTATTTAAAAAATGCGGATTATCAAAGTTAGGCGCATATATATTTACCAATGTGATTGGGATTGCATGGATCTCACCGGTAACTATCAAATATCTACCATCCTTATCTGTTAAGGTATTTTTCTGTTTAAATGGTATATCTTTGCGAATCATGATTGACGTGTATGACGAATGAAAAGTTTGACCTATCCAGTTGGCCCTCAATCTAACTTGATCTTGAACTTTAAGATGCGTTTCTTGGAGGAAGATAACATCTGACTTAAATGCTTTCAGCTGTGCTAAAATCTTACCCCTTTTAATATGTTCGTTAGCCCCCCTAATATTCCAACTGCAAAATGAGATTCCTCCCGATTTATTTTGTTTAGTGTCTTGCATTTTAACCATATAACCATGTAACCATATAACAATTACAGCACGGAAACAGGCTCTCTCGGCCCTTCCAGTCCGTGCCGACCATTTGTTTTCTCCTAGTCCCATCTACCTGCACTCAGACCATACCCCTCCATCCCCTTCATGTCCATATACCTATCCACTTTACTTTTAAATGTTAAAATCGATCCTGCCTCCACCACTTCTACTGGAAGCTCATTCCACACAGCCACCACCCTCTGAGTAAAGAAGTTCCCCCTCACGTTACCCCTAAACTTCTGTCCCTTAATTCTCATGTCATGCCCTCTTGTTTGAATCTTCCCTACCCTCAATGGGAAAAGCTTATTCACGTCAACTCTGTCTATCCCTTTCATCATTTTAAAGACCTCAATCAAGTCCCCCCTTAACCTTCTGCGCTCCAAAGAATAAAGACCTAACTTGTTCAACCTTTCTCTGTAACATAGTTGCTGGAACCCTGGCAACATTCTAGTAAATCTCCTCTGTACTCTCTCTATTTTGTTGACATCCTTCCTATAATTAGGCGACCAAAATTGTACAATACTCCAGAATTGGTCTTACCAATGCCTTGTACAATTTTAACATTACTTCCCTACTCCTATATTCAATGCTCTGATTTATAAAGGTCAGCACACCAAAGGCTTTCTTTACCACCCTATCTACATGCGATTCCACCTTCAGGGAACTATGCACAGTTATTCCTAGATCCCTCTGTTCCACAGCATTCCTCAATTCCCTACCATTTACCATGTATGTCCTATTTTGATTTGTCCTGCCAAGATGTAGCACTTCACACTTAACAGCATTAAACTCCATCTGCCATCTTTCAGCCCACTTTTCCAAATGGCCCAAATCTCTCTGTAGACTTTGAAAATCTACTTCATTATCCACAACACCACCTATCTTAGTATCATCTGCATACTTACTTATCCAATTTTCCATCCCATCATCCAGATCATTGATGTACATGACAAACAACAGTGGACCCAACACAGATCCCTGAGGCACCTCACTGGTCACCGGTTTCCAACCTGACAAACAGCCATCCACCATTACTCTCTGACATCTCCCATTCAGCCACTGTTGAATCCATCTTGCTACTCCGCCATTAACACCCAAAGATTGAACCTTCTTATCCAACCTTCCATGGGGAACCTTGTCAAAGGCTTTACTGAAATCCATATAGACAACATCCACTGCTTTACCCTCATCAATTTCCCTAGTTACCGCTTCAAAAAATTCAAGAAGGTTTGTCAAACATGACCTTCCAGGCACAAATCCATGTTGACTGTTCCTGATCAGACCCTGTTTATCCAGATGCTTATATATATTATCTCTAAGTATCCTTTCCATTAATTTTCCCACCACTGATGTCAAACTAATAGGTCTATAATTGCTAGGTTTATTCTTTGAACCCTTTTTAAACAATGGAACAACATGCGCAGTATGCCAAATTCTCCGGCACTATTCCCGTTTCTAATGACATTTGTAATATTTCTGTCATAGCTCCTGCTATTTCTACACTAACTTCCCTCAATGTCCTAGGGGATATCCTGTCAGGACCTGGAGACTTATCCACTTTTATATTTTTCAAAAGTGTCAGTACTTCCTCCTCTTTGAATCTCACAGTTTCCATAGCTACTCTACTTTTTTCCCTTACCTCACAGAGTTCAATATCCTTCTCCTTGGTGAATACCGAAGAAAAGAAATTGTTCAATATCTCCCCCATCTCTTTTGGCTCTGCAGATAGCAGTCCATTCTGGTTCTCTAATGGTCCAATTTTATCCCTCGTTATCCTTTTGCTATTAATATAGCTGTAGAAACCCTTTGGATTTACTTTCACCTTTCTTGCCAAAGCAACCTCATATCTTCTTTTAGCCTTCCTAATTTCTTTCTTAAGATTCTTTTTACATTCTTTATACTCCTCTAGCACCTCATTTACTCCATGGCTCCTATAATTATTGTAGATATCTCTCTTTTTTCGAAACAAGTGTTCAATTTCCCTTGAAAACCATGGCTCTTTCCAATTTTACTTCGGAGTCATGTGAGTGACTACGTGAAGAAGCCCCGCCTGGCGCTGGAACGGCATTACGTTGACGCTGACGGTAGAGCATGAGCTGCAGAGGCAGCTCCTCGACAGCGGTAGGTACGGGCCCGCAGGTAAGTGCAGTGGAAAACACTTTCAGGGTCTAAAAAACTCCGTGGCTGGTATTGAACCACCAGGAATTAAAACTAATTTAAAAGTAAAAAATAAGTAAAAGTTAAAATAAAAGGAAATACTTTATATAAAAAACAACAGAGTTTTAAAAGACGTCCTAAGGGAAGCGATTGGAACGGGAGATTACAGAGCCGGTTCCAATACCTGTGGCCGTCAAAATTACGTTAGGAAGACTTTTTAGTCGCTCCACAAACTTTTAGCAGGGGGGGGTGGGGAATTTTATAAAGTCAGAAAGGCCATAATTTAAAAAAAATAATAAAAGGCCTTCAGACTAAAAAAGCTTTATGGCTTGACAAAATAATGGAAAAAAGATTCCAAAAAAGTAAAAATAAAATAAATAAAGAATTCAAGCCAAAAAGGGTTAAAAGGCCCAAAGATATTCCCTAACCTACCCTAAGGGGGTTTCATATATTAATATATATGATGAAATATTGTGGGAATATCTACCTCAGATATGTTTGAAGGTAGTCTCCTTGAGGGAAAAACTCAAGGGCAGTAAAAATGAAATGGAAACTGACCCTAAAAGTGCACTGATAGTGGTGGCTGGTCATGAAGTACCCACCACAGCACAATATATATATATATATATATATATATATACAGGTGTAGGTACAACACCTGACTAAGAAGTAAGGCCATGGAAAATAACCATGGAAACCAAAATTAGTTGGTCTCTCACTAAAGCTGTTATGGTTAAAACAGCAGAATAATAATAAAACTTTTATGTTTTATTCAAGTACACTTAAGCACCAAATATATATAGAGGTGTACTTAGGTACGATGCCCGAATGAATGAGGCCATGAAAAGTAAAACATGGAAATTAAAAATTAATTGGTCTCACCAAAGCTGTTATGATTGAAACTGCAGAATATGATAAAACTTTTATGTTTTATAAATATATTAACAGTGAATCCGTTTATGATAGCCATGTCTCAATTATATGAGATATAAGGAAATACGATTTCAAAGTATTTCAAACTGGTGCATGGCATTACTATTCAATGGAAAACAAAAAAACATTGTGCAAATAACCAATACATTTAAAATAAAAATAAATTGCCATCAGTTTGTGGAGCTCAATGGGACCAAATCTGCACTCTAGATTTGCAGATCAATACAGATCAGGGTATGTTAAACTTTTGATTATTAAGGAATAAAACCTGCCTTATGATAAATCAAAAATATTGGTTACAAAAGAACAGACTATTGGTCTTTAAACTTTGGGGGCAAAAAATTATGATCCAATATAAAGATTTAATAATGGATCAAAACAAAGGCAGAAGTATGATAAATAAATATAATCCAACATAGACTTATCCGAAACTCATATAATTGGGAAAAGAAGGCTTGAAGTACGTTGAAGAGGTGCAAACAACTTGTTACAAAATAAGTTCATGAAATCTCCGATTGTGGGGGATTACAGGTGTATTATGATCATTAATTTAATATAACTAAGGACTACAAAAAATTGTAGAAGGGATTGGTTCACCTGTATAAGAAAACCCCCCCAAAAAAAAAAATTGATCTTAGGTTTGCACCCAAAGTAACTCCAATAAAGAGGAGTACGTACATATATATTATAAAATTACCTCAGTGTAAAGATGTGATGGTATAAACCATATAAAACATCATTTTGTATACACTTTCACAGTGTAAAAACATTTTATTAAAATGGAAACATCTTCAACATTGAAATACAGTTGTTATTAACAAATTGTTAATCAAATATTACAGGTGCTTGAAATTAATTGAAATGGGTTAAGCGGTGCAAGTCAAAACATTGTCTAAAGGAATAAAACCAGTTCAAGGCTGTTAAACAGAATACTGGAAGAACAATTGTACTGATAAAAAGATCAGCACTTGCACTAATGAAGACATGGTCATGGTTTATCTTGTTCACATTTAAATTGGAAGGTTATAAAGAGTCAGCTGCAAATTAGTGCTGCAATTACAAGCCTGTTGAAAGGCAAGGACCTGACCCATCACATAAAGCCTATGTTTTAGGCATGCATAAATATTCATAAATTACTATTCTGGATTTAGGAGTAATTCAGCACCATAAGAGATGGAAAATTGTTCCATGATACAAATATGTCTCATTGCTTTGTTGACATACTTTGTCCCTCCATTAGAAAAGGAGCCTAGGTAAAGAGTAAATAAAGCTCCAAAAGAAAGAATACAGAAGCTTATAAGAATATGTATGCCTTTGTGAGAGGCTTATGCAAATACCAAATTAAACATTATCATTATTAAAGTAATGGAAAAAAAAGGTTCACAAGCTGCTTCAACTATAAGCTTAGCAGCTGTTGCAAGCTGAAGCAAGTATTAACAGATGATGGACAGCTTCTGTGAATATTTGGGTAAGATAAGAATATTATCTATTCTTATAAAAATAATTGATACGTCTCTTGTTGGGACTATGGAGAATAATACCAGGTAATTGCAAATGGATTGTCCTAAGAAATTTCTCCAAACATTTGTATTAATTATTGAAGTATAAGGAGTTATGGATTAAATATTGATTGTTCTATTATGGAAGTGTCCATGTCATATCAAGGTGAACAATACCACGGCTGTGGCATATATTAAATCACATAAGATAATAAAATAATAATCATGGGGTTATCTGAGTAAACAGATGTGGCATATTCTAAAATGTTTTAGTCCAGCTGTTTATCTCTAAGAAAGAGACAATGTTATCGGAGACAACAAATAAGGGGGGGAAATACATTTGTCATTAATATGGATTACTTACGATTAATCTGGTTGTATACAGATTAAATCACCGATCTTTCAAATGTTCTCGTGGGTAAACCAAAAACAGGAAAGGTGGATGCTTTTCTCTCAATTACATGAGGAAAGATGTTCTTTATGTTCCTCATTTTTTTCTGATAGGGCAGTGTCTGATGAAAATATAGCAGGACACTGCCAGAGGCATTTTGGTGGCCCAAAACGGATCCTTCATGGTTTCATAAATATTGAGTGATGTTGAACCACTTGTGATGATTCATAGTTGCAGTAATTTATTGTTGTACAAAGGCATCCATGATATGAAAATATGAATTTGACTATCTGCAGGTTGACCAGACCATTACAACAGTTTGATGGTCAAAGAAGTCTATGAATGTTTAACTAATATAACAACATAACAATAAAATAATTATGTATAAAAGAAGTGTTATATCTGCAATTTGCAGAAATAAGTTTTTAAAAAACCCACAATATTTTGTTATAAGAAATTGGAAGTCTGTGTAGACAGTAAAGTTATTTGTCATATTAGATATATGTGAGTTCCTTGTGGATTGCATTTTTTCTGAGTATCTAATTGATAGAGCCAATAATAGGGCTCAGAGTGTTTATCATCCTATTTACGGACAATATACTAACCAAGAAATTATCGGGTTCATTCATAATATCCCGATATGAAAAGGGATATATATGTAGATATAAATATAGATATATATATGTGTATATATATATATAATCTGTCCAAAATTGCAATACATATGTCGGGTGATCAATATAGCCCTGAATTGCCTTAGCAATGGACTCCAATTCTATCAATGATTCAAAAAAGTTAACATTGAAAGTAATAATGCTGATGACTTTAGTATCAACATAAGAGTGCAACCATTGCAAATATTACGTTATAATTGCATGTGGATACAGATTACATTATCATATATGTTTATGAATTTACCAAACAAAGCAGACCAAGAAGAGCTGAAACCAAGGTAAACCTATAAGCATATCCTGTCGGCCTTAAATTGTGTGTGTGTGTGAACATTGATGAAATATGTTGAAGTAGGTAAGAGTCTCTGTGGTGATGAGACAGCACTACTTATTACACACAAAAAAAAACACATTAGGTTTCAGTAAAAACTGATGGTTCTAGAGAAATGTATTCTAGATGGTTAAAAATTGAATAACACTCAGTGGAACTAGACACTGAAATGTGGAAAATCACTCTGTTAAGGAGGTAGATACATTCACAGGAATGGCACAGGATGAGCTGCTCGAGCAAAGATGCAAGGCCACAGGAGGGTGTAAAATAAATATTAAATTAAATGGAACCAGTCATGGTGTCAGGATTGGACACGGAGTGTTGGGTTCTCTATAATTGTTGCTTTGTTCATACCATCAAATTATATATATCAATTGATATTTTGTGATAAACTTACCTTTCAATGAAAAGGGCATTACTTTTATTCTTTTATAACATGAAATAATTTATCACATAACTTGAGGCAATGTTTGGAGGAAGAAATGTGTTATTTTGCTCATTACTGGGTTGAATGAGCCAGAGTGTCGTATGGAATGAGTCTACGACGTAAAAAACACAGAAAGCTTCAAAATCTTCACGTAGTCACTCACGTGACTCCGAAGTAAAATATTAAGATTAAACGAGAACTTACCAGTTCGAAGTTTGATCATTATTTTATGAGGAGTAACGATGAGGGATTACGTGCCCTCCACTCCCGACCCTCATAAAATAAATGATCATCTGGTAGTTCTAATTCTATGTTGAGCCTTACTATCTTACTCCGGCTTTTATGTTCTGTGTTTTTCATGCCGCTGCTTTGAAGTATGCCGATCCAGCGCCAGGCGGGGCTTCTTCACGTAATCCCTCATCGTTACTCCTCATAAAATAACGATCAAACTTCGAACTGGTAAGTTCTCGTTTAATCTTACTATTTTTACTATTTCCTTTCAACCTAACAGGGACATAAAGATTCTGTACTCTTACAATTTCCCCTTTAAATGTCCTCCATTTCTCTTCTACATCCTTCCCATGAAACAAAGTGTCCCAATTCACTCCTTTAAAATCCTTACGCATTCCCTCGAAGTTAGCCTTTCTCCAATCAAAAATCTCCACCCTAGGTCCAGTTCTGACTCTCTCCATAATTATATTGAAACTAATGGTATTGTGATCACTGGTCCCGAAATGCTCACCAACGCATACCTCCGTCACCTGACCTGCCTCATTTCCTAACAAGAGGTCCAGCACTGCCCCTTCTCTGGTCGATACCTCTATGTACTGCTGCAAAAAACTATCCTGCACACATTTTACAAACTAGAAACCATCCAGCCCATTTACAGAATGTGTTTCCCAGTCTATTTTTGGAAAATTGAAATCTCCCACAATCACTACCTTGTGCTTACTACTAATATCTGCTATCTCCTTACATATTTGCTCTTCCAATTCTCGCTCCCCATTTGGCGGTCTATAGTACACCCCTAAAAGTGTTGCTACACCGTTCCCACTTCTCAGTTCCACCCAAATAGCCTCCCTAGACAAGCCCTCTAATCTATCCTGCCAAAGCACTGCTGTAATATCTTCTCTGACAAGCACACCTCCCCCTCTGGTCCCTCCAATTCTATCACACCTGAAGCAACGAAATCCTGGAATATTTAGTTTCCAATCACAGCCCTCCTGCAACCATGTTTCACTGATTGCCACAACATCATATTTCCAGGTGTCAATCCAGGCTCTAAGTTCATCCACCTTACTTACAATGCTCCTAGAATAAAAATGTACACATTTTAGAAACCCACCATCCCTTATTCTCTGTCTATTATCTTTTTCATCTTTCTCGCCTACATTTTGGGTCCGAGTGCTTCCCTTCTCTGCCTCTTGCCCCACACCCTGACCCCTAGCCCCCTCTACCCGAGTTCCTCCCCCCAGCCTTTCTAGTTTAAAGTCTCCCCAGTAGCCTTTGCAAATCTCCCAGCCAGGATATTGGTCCCCCTCGGGTTCAGGTGCAACCCGTCCTTTGTGTACAGATCATGCCTTCCCCAAAAGAGGTCCCAGTAATCAAGAAACTTGAATCCCTGCCCACTGCACCAGTCCCTCAGCCACGCATTTATCCTCCACCTCATTTCGTTCCTACTCTCACTGTCACGCGGCACAGGCAGTAATCCTGAAATCATTACCTTTTTGGTCCTTCTCCTTAACTTTCCCCCCAACTCCCTAAATTCTCCCTTTAGTACCTCGTCACTTTTTCTGCCTACGTCACTGGTACCTATGTGTACCACAACATCAGGCTCCTCTCCCTCCCTTATCAGAATCTTTTGGACACGTTCTGACACATGCGAGACCCTGGCACCAGGGAGGCAAACTACCATCCGGGTCTCCCGACTGTGTCCACAGAATCGCCTATCCAACCCCCTAACTATAGAGCCCTATTACAATTGCCCTCCTCTTTTTGCTACCCTTCTGAGCATCAGGGCCGGTCTCTGTGCCGGAGGCCCGGCCGCTGTTGCTGCCCCCAGCTAGGCTGTCCCCCCCAATAGTACTCAAACCCGAGTACCTATTTTCCAGGTGTACAGTCACAGGGGTACTCTCTAGCCCCTGCCTCTGCCCCTTGCCCTTCCTAACTGTGACCCACTTGTCTGCCTCCTGTGGTCTGGGAGTGACTACCTCCCTGTAGCTCCTCTCTATGACCTCCTCACTCTCCCTGACCAGACGGAGGTCATCGAGCTGCTGCTCCAGGTTCCTAACACAGTCCTTTAGGAGCCCCATCTCGACACACCTGGCGCAGATGTGGACGTCTGGAGGGCTATCAGATTCCCTGACCTCCCACATCTGACATCCAGAACAGTACACTGCCCTGGCCTTCATACTCCCCCCTTACACATTTTGATTAGGTTTAGTACCTATGTATCTTGTGGTGCATCCATACCTCAGGTCTTTAAGCAATGGGGGAACAGTCAACCTACCAAGTTCAGTTTGTGGATTTCTTTTGCGATTATCCTTGAATAAAAAATACACCCATGTGATTAATTGGGATAGTAAAAAAAAAATAGTAAAAGTGAAAATACAGTGACCGAGCTTGTCAGCACTGTAATAAGTGGCCCACCTGTTGGTGGGAGAAAACATTGTATCAACTTCCGTTGTCGATGTTAATAAACAAGTAGTTTATTAGTTTAAGGGACAGAGGTTTCGGGGTAACGTGAGGGGGAACCTCTTTACTCAGAGGGTGGTGGCTGTGTGGAATGAGCTTCCAGCAGAAGTGGTGGAGGCAGGATCGATTTTAACATTTAAGAGTAAAGTGGATAGGTATATGGACGTGAAGGGAATGGAGGGGCATGGTCTGAGTGCAGGTAGATGGGACTAGGGGAAAACAAATGGTCGGACTGGAAGGGCCGAGAGGGCCTGTTTCCATGCTGTAATTGTTATATGGTTATATGGTTATATGTTATATGGTTAAGTAGCTCCGTTCCCTCAATAAGTCATAACATATCCGTACTAGAACCGAGCCGATTCCAAATCAACTATATAATACCTAATTGCAGTACATATATCCATTTCATTATTCCCAAATATATCTAACTGGTTTATCAACAGAATGTTAAGCATCAGTTTTTACCTCGATAATTATCAGCTATTGGTTGAAGGGGCTACCTAGGGCAGGCTTCTGGATCTGAGCCAGGAGCCCGTCATCCCCCTCACAACCCAGTTATAAATCTGCTTAAAACTTATTAAGATATTAAGTTATAGATGTTAGATTGTAAATCAGCCCCATACTACCGATCTGGTTAATGTTCATTATAATTTCTATGATAGTATTCTATGTTTTAAGTGTTAAAAGTGTTATTTCTATAACATTAGGTTATTCAGTTAAAAATTTTAAACCACGGTAATTGCTCTGTTCAGATTATATTGTAAAGCTCTGTATTCAGTGTTTATCTTTTTCCACTTCACTTGGAACCCAGTATGTCCTTGAATTAACATTCCTCGATAAGCCGTCGAGTCTAAACACAGGGAGAGTTCCATCTTCTGTTGAACACATTTCATGTTGAAATAGTAAAGAGAGAGAGTGTCCATACAGTACAGCTTTTCAAGTTACTTATTCTCTTCCACGATGGTTAAGGCATATTTATATGTGCTCTCCGGATTTGTAAACGATTTTTGCTGATCGTTGTAAGAAATGCGCATTCTCGCGGGAAAGTAGACTCCATATCTGACACCCTTCACGCCTTGGAGCGCTTGCTTTATCTTGAAGAACAGATTTCTTTTTTGGACCACTTCATAGGGGTAATCTCTAAATATTTTAAAGGTTGTCTGCTCGTATTTCAGTGGTACTCCATATTTGATATTACTCATCATCTCTTCCACGCCAGAGATGTCCCGAAATTTCACAATGATCTGACGTGTGTATTCTGAGCCTGTTTCGGATTTTTGCTTGAATCTCGGAATTCGATGTGCCGCTTCAATTTTCGGAAGGTTAGGAAGATTGAGAGCTTCTTTAATTAGATCCGCAGCAAACTCCCAAGGGTTATCTCCCTCGGCTTCCTCGGGTACTCCTATTAGCCTTAGATTAAAGCGTCTCGAACGAGTTTCCAAGTCTAGGCACTTATCCGAACATTTTGCCAGCTGTTTTGCGGTGAGGTCGTGCTGTGTCTTCAGTTTCTTCATATCCTCGGCCATTCGTCCCATCTCTTCCTCCATCTCTTTCATTGTTTTCACATATGAGGAGACAGTCTCATGCACTGCAACAAACTTCTTATTAGTGTCTTCTTCTCCCTTGTCCATTCGCTCCAATAGTTCAACTCTCACATCTTCAATTCTTTTATTTATGGTGTTGATCGAATCCTGCACAGACTCAATAACTTTCAAATTGCCCGTATTCGTATTCAGCATTAGCTTATCTGCCATCTTTCATCATTTTTTCCATGTGCATTCCGTCCACCTTTTCATCTTTCAGTTCTCTTACCGTTTGGTTTAAGTCTTCCAAATCTTTCTCCTTATCTGCCTTATCTGCCTTAGCTCTTTTAGACCTTTCGGAAGGCAGTTTTCCTTCGAGCACCTTCAAAAGTCGATTCTCCAAGCTCTTCAGGCTCTATCTCAGTGCTGCAGTATATTTTTGAAATGCATCTCTGAGGACTCTGAGCAGAAATCGGATTCTGCATTTAAAGGGTTAAATCCAGAGTTTAATGCACAGCACTTAATGTTGACATGCCATCAGCAGAGCATTCAAGGCCTCCAATAACCTTTCTTAAACGGTCCCGATCTCTAAATCCAGTTTTAATGCAAAAAATCGCAAATTTTCGGGAGCGAAGCTATGTGTGGCGACTGTTACCAAAACATGGCGCCACCGGAAGTCCCATCCTGGGAATTAACCTTGTAAACCTACGCTGCACTCCCTCAATAGCAGGAATGTCCTTCCTCAAATTAAGGGACCAAAACTGCACACAATAATCCAGGTACGGTCTCACTAGAACTCTGTACAAACTGCAGAAGGACCTCTTCACTCCTATTCGATTCCTCTTGTTATAAAGGCCAACATGCCATTTCTTAGCGCTAACGGCAGGTACTCGGGAAACGTGGCAACTTGTGAAGATTTTTCAACATGTTGAAAAATATCCACATGTAAATGTAAATGTAAATGTAAATGTAAATGTAAATGTCCACACTCAGGATGTAAAAATGTGATACTTTTTAACATGTAGTAATACCTTAGTAGCTTGTGAGTTTACCGTAGTAGGACCTCGTGTCCTATATCACTATTTCATGTTCATGATGGAAATAAGAATACTCTGTATATTCATTACCTTTGAATTGGAGTTTTCCCATAATCCTCCCATAATTTCTGAGTTACATTTCAAGTATCTATCAGACATACAGAATGTTGCAAGGTAATATCTTGCCCAAACTCAGTTGTATCTTTCTATCTCAATAAATATCACAAAATATGCCATTGTTTCAGCCACATTATGACAAAATATAGAATGTAGATCATTTGTTATCAGAAATCCCATCACAGAAACAACAGTATTTAAAGAACATTTGTTTTACTAATTTATGAGCATGTACCATAGGTTTATCCATATCCAACAAAAATGTTGTGATAATTGCATAAAATGTATTATTGTCTAAGAAATTTGGTGTGGAATGATAATCCATCTCAGTACTCATTTAGGCAAGTCCCAAGCTATAGATACTTTTCCCCCACCCCCAATCCCCCTCGCCCGATCTTCATTGAACCTACCATTTGACCGATCTTTTACTCAGCTGCTGTAACGTTTCCTTCCTATCAAAATCTCTGTGTAGCATCTCTGTCCCTATCTTCCAATTCCCATTTTGAAATAAAATACAACTTCGTCAAATATTTCGCAGTAGGATTGCTAAATAAATGCAAATATATGGTATTTTATTCCCCCCCCCTTACCACCACACAAGAAGCGTAACTTGAAGCGTTTGCATTTATTACTATTCATCACTATTTATTGTAATGTACTGTATCTTAAAAAAAAACTACATCAACCATGTGTGAAAATTACACTGAATCGAACGATGATTGAAAATGCGTGGGAGTCGACTAATCGCGATCCTGCTGCGAAATTTTAAAGTCGAAACTGTATTTTATTTCAAAGTGGGAATTTGAAGATAGGGACAGAGATGCTACACAGAGATTTTAAGCTCTTGGGTGAACTCGCACAGTGGGACAGGGCTTGAGGCAGCATCTATGGAATGAAGGAAATAGCCGGGTCTGAAGAAGGGTCTCGAACCGAAATGTTGCATATTTCCTTCGCTCCATAGCTGCTGTCTCACCCGCTAAGTTTCTCCAGCATTTTTGTACACCGCAAAATGTCAATGATTCCGGGAATGCCGAGAGAGCTAGAGAGAGAGGTGGGGAACGGGAGAGAGAGAGAGAGGGAAAGAGAGAGGGAGGGAGAGAGCGACAGACGGGGAGACACAACATGGGTCATTAGGTAAATTGAATGACTAACCTGCACACCAAGAACCTCACCAAGAAGTTCGCACTCATGATGATGAGTTTTAAGAAATTCTCAATGTGTCAACAATGCATATCAATCTACATTCCTCAGTAAAATGTAATTATGTTTTGAAGAAGTGCTAATGACGCCGCGTGAATTGTATTCAAAGGAACGCAGCATCATTAATACTTCGTCTAAAACACAATTACACATTTACTGAGGAATGTGGATCAATGCATTGATGACACATTGGATAACTACTTGTTAATTACTAGCTGTTAACACATTGGCTGTTAACACTGCAGTGGTTTGCATCTGATGACCGTACAGCACTTGAATTCCATTTACAAAACCATATATGTTTTGTTAAATGTTTTTTTTTTAATCTTTATTTAACAAAGCGAATTTGTATTTCCATATGAAATATGGAAAATTAACGCGGGGCCCCCCTTGGATGCGGGGCCCAATTTGGAAAAATCAGTCCAATCGGCCTAGGGCCGGCCCTGAGTACAACACAGGAACATGCTCTTCGGTCCATAATGTCTGTGTCGAATATAATGCCAAGACCATCTCTTATCTACCTGCACTTAAACCACCAGGGCTGCCAACTCTCACGCTTTGAGCACGAGAATCACGCATTTGAAGAAACTCTCATGCCCTCACACTGATCAGAAATTTCTCACGCTCTGTGGTGAGAAATTCTGTGATCAACGAAAATGTCAAAACTCAGATAAACTGCATGGTCCGCAGGTGTTGGAGAGCCGGGGCAGAGGGAGGGATGGAAGCAGATGTATCGGCGGGAACAGATGTGGACGGAGAGCTGGGGCTGTCGAGTGTTTGCGGGGCTGGCGAGTCGCTCGCTGCAGCTCCGGCCATGGAACAGTGCAAGAGTCCCGGGCCAATCGGAGGCGTCGGAAGCGTTGCGCTGCTGCCGTGAGAATCTCTGTGCCGATGGGGCAGAGTCTCTCAAAGGGTGGTGGAGAGAGAGCAGAAGGAGACACGGACCGGGAGGAGAGAGAGAAGGGCTGAGAGGAGAGAGGGGGAGAGACAGAGGGGGAGTGAATAGGGAGAGAGAAGAGGGAGAGGGAGGGGGGGGAAGAGAGGGGAGAGAGTGAGGTGGGAGAGGGGGGAAGAGAGAGGGGTGAGAAGAAAGAGGGAAGAGAGAGAGGGGATGGAGACGGAGGAGAGGGTAGGAGAGAATGGGAGAGAGGGGGGGAGAGAGAGACGGGAAAAGAGAGAGAAATGGGGGGCAAAGAGAAATAGGAGATAGAGACAAAGAGAGAGGGGAGAGTGAGCAAGGGGGAGAGTGAGGTGGGAGGGAGAAATGGGGAGAGAGAGGGGGAGAGAGAGGATGAGAGAGGAGGAGAGAGGGAGGGGAAGAGAGAGAGAGGTGAGAGAGAGAGGAGAGAGAGAGAGAGTGTGTGTGTGGAGAGGGAGCGAAAGGGAGATGGAGAGAGAGGGGGAGATAGAGAGGGAAGAGGGGGAGAGAGAAGAAAGGGGGAGAGAGAGAAAGAGAGAGGGAGAGGGAGAGAGAGAGACAGGGAGAGAGAGAGAGCGAGGGAGAGGAGTGAGTTAGGGGAAAGAGAGGGGAGAGAGGGGGAGAGAGGAGAGGGGGAGAGGGAAAGGGGAGAGAGAGGAGAGAGGAGAGAGGGAAGAGAGAGGGGGGAGAGAGTGAGGTGGGAGAGAGGGGGGAGAGAGAGAGAGAGAGAGAGAGAGAGGGGGAGAGAGGGAGGGGGAGAGAGAGAGGGGAGAGAGGAGAGGGGGAGAGAGAGAGAGGGAGAGGCAGAGGGGAGAGAGAGAGAGTGAGAGAGAGAGGGGAGAGAGAGGGGAGAGAGAGGGGGGAGAGAGAGAGAGGGGAGAGAGAGAGAGAGAGAGGGGGAGAGAGAGAGGGGAGAGAGAGAGGGGAGAGAGGGGGGGAGAGAGAGAGAGGGGAGAGAGAGAGAGAGAGGGGGGGAGAGAGAGAGAGAGAGAGAGAGGGGGAGAGAGAGAGGGGGGAGAGAGAGGGGGGAGAGAGAGAGAGAGGGGGAGAGAGAGAGGGGGAGAGAGAGGGGGAGAGAGAGGGGGAGAGAGAGAGAGAGGGGGGGATAGAAAGGCAGGGCTGCCAACCATGCATTGAGCGTGAGAATCACGCATTTCGCCAAATTCTCACGCTGATCACAAATTTCTAACGCTCTGTCGTGAGAAATTCTGTGATCAATGTAAATTTCAAAACTCATATCAACTGCATGGGCCATGTGAGTTGGAAACAGAAGCAGCGACGGGGACAGATGCGGATGGGGAGCGGAGCTAGCGAGTGTTTGACGGGCTGGTGAGTCGCTCAATGCAGCTCCGGCCATGGAGCAGCCTCAGTGCAAGGCGTCGGAAGCGTTGCGCCGCTGCCGTGAGAGTCTCTGTGCCAAATTCGCCCAGGTGACCGGCATGGATCAGGCTGCGGCTCGGTGCATCCTGGAGGACAACCAGTGGCTGCTGGAAGTAAGTACCATGCACCGGGTAGAAACGGCGGAAGATAGTGGAGACTTCAAATGGGGGTGGTTGGAGAAAGCATCCTGCTTGCCTGCTAGAATTTCACTTACAGTAACTGCAGGAAAAATGTTCCCGGTGTTGGGGGAGTTCAGAACCAGGGGTCACAGTTTAAGAATAAAGGGGGGGGGGGGCAGTTAGGACTGAGATGAGGACAAACTTTCTTCATACAGAGAGTTGTGAATCTGTGGAATTCTCTGCCACAGAAGGCAGTGCAGGCAAATTCGCTGGATGTTTTCAAGAGAGAATTACATTTAGCTCACAAAATCAAGGGATATGGGGATAAAACAGGAAAGAGGTACTGATTCTGGATGAATAGCTATGATCATATTGAATAGCAGTGGTGGCTCGAAGGGCCAATGGCCTATGCCTGCACCTATTTTCTACATTTCTATGCTTGAGTATATGGCAATAAAACTCGATCACTTGAATTTGAAGCATTCATGCATGGTGGAGGTATAATATGGTCATAGAGTGATACAGTGTGAAAACAGGCCCTTCAGCGCAACTTGCCCACACCCGCCAATATGTCCCAGCTATGCTACCTGCTTTTGGTCCATACCTCCAAACCTGTCCTATCCATGTATCAGTCTAACTGTTTCTTAAATGTTGGAATGGTCCCTGCCTCAACTACCTCCTCTGGCAGCTTGTTCCAAACACCCACCACCCGCTGTGTGGATAAAGTTACGCCTTAAAAAGTAACCTCTTAAAAATACTTCATACAAAAAACATTGAAATCATACTTCTACAATGCACTAAAACATGATTATAATACATCAAATTTCAAAAAGTTCCTACCCTGGGAGGGGGAACACCCTTCTTCCACACCCTCTCCCCACTTGGTTGCTCCACTCCCTCACCGGGTATCCCCAAGGCCAGTGATCAGTGATCGCTCAGCCTCCCCACTTTCAAAAATGCTCCACAGCCCCTGGTTCAGATGGAGAACACTGCCAGATGTGAGCAGGGAACTGAGGCCAGTTGTCCATGATGTTTGGATCCCAATGCTCAGCGCTTCATGTTTCGGAGTTGACTAATGTTATTGATTTGTAATTAGCCTGATGACTTCAGGACAGTTTGTTACGAAAATGAATAAAATGGTATCAGAATACATACAGCTGAGTGAGTATAATTTTATGGATAGGAATTGTGTTCAACCAATTGATGACTTCTTTGACAAAGTGACTAGCATGTTAGATAACAAGGAAGCCAATGAATGTAGCAAATGTTGTTATCCATAATTTGGTCTGTGAAGTGCCCCATAAAGGATTACTGCATTAGCTAAGCACCTGTGGACTTGAACGTAATAGTCCAGCGGTCAGATATATGGCTTTTATATGTGGGCCAGATATATTGTCAGTGCAAAGGGGCTAGGAGCAAGGTCAAGTGTGCATCCAGAGTCGAGGTCTGGAATAGTACTAGGTGTGCAGTCAAAGCTGAGACCAGGGGTGTGTTCAGCACTGGGAACCTAAGCAGGTAAGTAGCTATGATCAGGGTAGAATAGGGGGCCAGGTGTAGGGCTGGACTCAGGGACAGGAATGAGAGAAGGTATGCAACTGGAGTCAGGGCCAGAAGTAGTACCGGGTGTGCAATGGGACCCAGGTTGGCCAACATGGGCCAAGTGTTTGATTATAATCTGATTTCCATAATCCAATTTAAAGCATATATATATTGCATTCAAGTGTAAGTTAAAAGACTCGCTACAGTATGCACCATATTACACAATTTCAAGCTGAAAAATGCAAAAGTTCGTACCAATGGGAGGGGGGGACACCCTCCTCCCACCCCCCCGGTCGCTACGCTCCCTCGGGCTTGGTCTTGCAATTTCGCACTCCCAACTCTCACCCAATGTTGGCAGCACTGAAACCACTTCCCTTCATTCCCTGCATATCCATGTGCCTATCCAAAAGTCTCTTAAATGCCATGATCATGTCTGTTTCCACCACCACCCCTGAGAGCATGTTCCAGGCACTCACCACCCTCTGTGTAAAAAATCCTCGAGTTAGAGCCATGAACTGGGGGAGGGCAGATTTTGATAATGTTACATTGGATCTGGAAGAGGTAGATTGGGAGAAGCTGCTGAATCAGAGTTGTTTAAAAATGAGCTGGTAATTCTTCAGAATCAACATCCCTGTGAGGGTAAGAGGCAAAGATAGTAAGTTTTTGTGAACCTTGGCTAACAAAGAATATTGAAGGTTTGATCAGGGAAAAGAAGGCAGTGTATGTCAGATATAAGAGATTGTTATTAAATGAGTCTCTTAATGTTTATAGGGACTTTGGAGAAAATAATAAAAAAATGAAGAGGACATAAAGAAACCGTGAAATGGCCATGGCAGGTAGGATTAAAGCGAATCCTGAAACATTTCAGAAGTACATTAGGATCAACAGAGTAGCTCAGGTAGCAAAAGGTCCCCTCAGTGACTAGAAAGGAAATCCATGCAAGTAGTCAAGGGATATGAGTGAGATACTATAGGAACACTTCTCATTGGTATGCACCAGGGAGAAGAATGCGGAGGCTAAATCCTAAATGGAGACTTAAGGGAGGGCTATTCCAATATTCTGCAGCTTGTTTAAGTCAGGAAGGAGCAAGTACTGAAATAATTGCAAGAAATAAGGTTGAATAAATCCTCCGGCGAGACAGAAAATATCCGAGGAGGTCAAGTGCTGCAAGGGTGGAGAATGCTGGGGCTCCGAAGAGATATATGTATTTTCATTAGATGTTTCGTAACAATTTGTCCTGGTCCAACGATGGCAGGACCTTTACTATGATTCTGGTAGGATTCTAGGGAGTGTTGTAGAGCAGAGGGATCTATGAGTTTAGGTACATAGTTCCTAGAAAGTACAGTGAAAGTGAAAATCACAGTGAAAGTAGTAACACATATAGTATTTTCAAAAGGCTTTCGGCACAATGGCCCTTCATCAGTCAGTATTGAGTATAGATGTTGGGAGGTCATGCTACACAGTTTTATAAGACTTTGGTGTGGCCACATTTAGAGTATTCTTTTTAGTTTTGGTCTCCATGTTATAGGAAAGATGTTGGCAAGTTGGAAAGGGTGCAGAGAAGATTTACAAGGTGATTGCCAGGACTCTCATGCCAGAGCTATTGGGATAGGTTGAACGGGCTAGGACTTTATTTCTTGGAGCGCAGAAAGATTAGGGGTCCCCTTATAGAGGTGTACAAAACCATGAGTAAATGCAGAGTCTTTTACCCAGAATACGGAAATCGATAACTAGAAGACACAGGTTTAAGGTGAGGGGCAAAAGATTTAATAACAATCTGAAAGATAACTTTTTACACAAAGGGTGATGGGGATACAGAATGAGCTGCCGGGGGAGGTGGTTGACGTAGATACTATCATAACATTTAAGAGACATTTGGACAGGTACATGGATAGGATAGGTTTAGAGGGTTATGAGCCAAACGCGGGAAGGTGCGACAAGTGTAGATGTGGCATGAGGTTCGGCATGGGCAAGTTGGGCAGAAGTGCTGTTTGACACAATGGCTCACATTGACCACCTTAGCTTTATACTTGCCTGCTGGGGATGTGTGTGTGCTTTATGTCATACTCAGAACAGTTTGTAATTTTGAATTGGTAAAGATGGGATGGCTTATTTCCATTGCATATGAATTCATTTCAGACTCACCCACATGCTCCAAATTTCAGTTTTGGAAGTCTGGCCTTTGCTTCCATTATATGATTAACATAATTTTCTACTTTTTTTGTTTTTTTAGTATGTCCAAATGTGTGTTTTTAATGTTTTTCGGTGAGTCTTATGTGGGGGGTGGTGAGGGGGGGTAAGGGGGAAACCGCTTTTGGTCGCCTCCTCCACAGAGAGGCGACTTTTTACATGTCGCCTCCCTTGCAGCCTAACACAAGGATCGGTGCAGCCTTTCCCGGAGACGGGCCTTGGAGCTTCAGCAGCGGGCGCATCATGGACTTTTTCATCGCAGAGTGGGCGAGCCCTTGCTGGGGGTCGCCAGAAGGGAGTGCTCCGATCGCTGGCCCACGGCAGCCTGATGTCAGAAGGTCTGCGGAGCTTACAGCTGGTGCAGCATCCGGAGCTTGGGATCCCTCATTGGGGACCGTGGAGGAGAAGAGCTCCGACCGCTGGCCCACGGCCTACATCAGCTTGAAGCCGCAGTCTGCGGTGCTTCTAACCGCGGGCACGGCGGGGACTTATAGAGGTGTACAAAACCATCCAGAGTGGGATCCCTCATTGGGGACTGTGGAGGAGAAGAGCTCCGACCGCTGGCCTGCGACCTACAACATCTTTTGAAGCCGCAGTCTGTGGTGCTTCTAACTGCGGCGTGGCGGGGACTTAGACCGCCAGCCTGTGGCATACACCATCTTGAAGCCGCGCATCGATTCGGGACTTACCTTCCCTGCACATCTGGCTGCCAGCAGCGACGACTGCGGAGGTTTGTGGTCCTGACCACGGGGGAAAATGGAGGAGGACTGACTAAACTTTGTGCCTTCCACCACATTGATGAATGCTGTGGTGGATGTGGGGGAGCTTTCTAGAGCGCTAGTATGGGTGTTGTGGGCTGAAGGGACTGGTTTCCAGAGGGCTAGTATGGACATTGTGGGCCGAATAGATTATTGGGCTGGCAGCTCAGTCACAAGACTAGCATGCTGGCAGCTCACTCTCTCACAGCTGGTCAGCTGGCAGTTGACTCACGGCTATTCCTTGAAATTCCATTTCAAGCAGGGTGCAAGGCCACCAAATTCAAATGCAGTTTCATACCATTTCAAGCAGGGTGCAAGGCCACCAAATTCAAGTGGAGTTTCATACCACTTCAAGCAGGGTGCAAGGCCACTAAATTCAAATGCAGTTTCATACCATTTCAAGCAGGCTGCAAGGCCACCAAATTCAAGTGCAGTTTCATGCCATTTCAAGCAGGGTGCAAGGCCACCAAATTCAACTGCAGTTTCTTGCCATTTCAAGCAGGGTGCATGGCCACCAAATTCAAAAGCAGTTTAATGCCATTTCAAGCAGGATGCAAGGCCACCGAATTCGAATGCAGTTTCATGCCATTTCAAGCAGGGTGCAAGGCCACCAAATTCAAATTCAGTTTCATGCCATCTCAAGCAAGGTTAAAGGCCAACAAATTCAATTGTAGTTTCATACCATTGGAAGCAATGTGCAAGGCCACCAAATGCAAGTGCAGTTTCATACCATTTCAAGCAGCGTGAAACCACCACAAAACCACATAAAACACCACCTAAAAAACACATAAAATCCACACTCACAGTTCAGTAGGCATTCAGTGTGTTCAGTTGGTTCACAGCTCAGACAGAGAGTCGCCACCTCTCTCTCCCCCATCTTGCAGAGACTGAGCCATGCCCACACTTCCAGGTTGTATAGTCCCTCCCCCTCCCACCGGAAGGGGCTTGGCCTTCATATCGTGATTGACAGGAGAGAGAATATCAACATTTATTAAGCACTAATAACTCTTTTATTTTTCATCAATAGGAAAAATCCTCTGCACCTGATGAGTGGAGGGGGATTCTGAGCAAGATGGCCAAAAATCACAACCATAAGTGGTAGCATTTTTTCTAAAATCAATATACAGTGCAAACAGGGTCAAGTTTAGACTTATAATTATAAACTTTTTCAAACCAACCAACCGCCACCACCTTTGCTTTGCTTTTTCAAACCAACCAATCACCACTACCTTTGTTTTGCTGTTTCAAACCAACCAACCGCCACCACCTTCGCTTTGCTTTTTCAAACCAACCAACCGCCACCACATTCGCTTTGCTTTTTCAAACCAACCAACCCCACCACAATTGTTTTGCTTTTTCAAACCAACCAACCCCCACCGCATTTGTTTTGCTTTTTCAAACCAACCACCACCACATTTGCTTTGCTTTTTCAAACCAACCAACAACCACCACATTTGCTTTGCTTTTTCAAACCAACCAACAACCACCACATTTGCTTTGCTTTTCAAACCAACCAACAACCACCACATTTGCTTTGCTTTTTCAAACCAACCACCACCATCATATTTGTTTTTTCAAACAACGTTAAGGGCACTCACAGGTCAGTAAAACCACTCACAGTTTAGTAGGCATGTGTTCAGTGTTATTCACAGCTCAGACCGAGAGTTGTGACCTCTCGCTCCCCCATCTTGCAGAGACTGAGGCAGTCCACACTTCTGGGTTTTATAGTCCCTCCCCCGACCTATCTTTAGCCAATTTTGTTAAAGATGGAATTAATTTGCACTACATTCACCCAGCTTACCCTTGAGCATTCATACCAACAATTCTCATTATATTACTTTCTCCAATTATATTATGCTCTCTCTCTATATATATATATATATATATATAAACAAAGTTCACACATCTCATCGCATACACCAGTTTCTAATCCAACCCCTTGATTCTGAGTATCCTTTTTGCCTTGTACCCGCTGCAGTGATGCAGTTTCTGTTCGTGTCTGTTGTGTCAGATTTATTCATTTATATGGTCACCATATCTTCATTGTTTCTCTCAGCACAGTTAATTTAGGACTTTAACTGATTTTTACATTGATTCAAAGTTTCAAACTCATACCATGAACTGATAAGCTTTGTTCTTTGACACACTCAAATGCCATGCTAATTGGCAATTTAAACTCTGTATTTGTAAGTAGCCATGATCATATTAAATGGCGGTGCTGGTTCGAAGGGCCAAATGGCCTACTCCTGCATCTATTTTTCTATGTTTCTTAGTACCCTTTACTTATATGTAACTTGCACGATGCAGAATACTGAGAAAGAAACAAAGAGCTATATGTGCAACTGGTTAATAAATTCAAACTGCTATGCTACCCATGGGATACATATGTACACATCAATCAACATAAATTTCCAATACAACTCAAAGCAGCGCAGAAGTACAATTAGTGCCTTTTCTGAAAAATCCACCAAATAGAAAGATGACCCTTTATTGTCATTCTCGCAACATCAAAGCTCTGATCATGCACAACCAGTTCCACTGGGCAGGCCACATTACACACATGCCGGCATGTCTTTCTCCATAAACAACCTCTTTACTCCCAGCTTCATTTTGGCCAAAAGGTTAGTTAACAGGTCAAAGAAAACTCTTTAAAAGAATTCTCACAATCTCTCTGAAAAAATAACGTCATAGATTCTTGGATATTAACCTTTGTCCCCGGATCACTCAAAATTAAAAAATGTTAAAGGAATGTCCAGGAAGACAGCACCTTATACCTCTATGATGGTGACATGCAGAGGACCTGTGCAAAAGTGGAAGCGCACAATGTCCGACCACCATCCCTGTCAAGCACCACCTGCCCCACCTGAGGCAGAGTCTGAGGTTCTTGTGTAGACTTCACCTTAAAACTGGAACAATAATGTCATTGTCATTCTCAAACCCAAGGACTGCTTAAAAAGGAAGAGAAAACTACAGCCAACTGGGAAGAAAGGGGGATGTTGGGAAGCTGGAACACTGCAGGCTGACATGGGAACATTGAATGGTAAGCAATACCAGTGATTTACCAGCAGATGGTGCTGTTGTACTGTACGAAAATCAATTGCCAATTTTGTTATAGACCAAAAAGCTGGAGTTACTCAGCGGGACAAGCAGCATCTCTGGAGAGAAGGAACGGGGGATGTTTTGGGTCGAAACCTTCTTCAGACCTATCTTTAGCCAATTTTGTTAATGTGGAATTAATTTGCACTACATTCACCCAGCTTACCCTTGAGCAAAACTGCAAAATGTTGGGGTGAAAGCCACTTAATGTTACACTTTCTGAAGCCTTCTGTGCAAAAACAATTTGTCTTTTCATCTTCCATCGCTTAAACATATATGTTACAAATCGTATATTTCCTAAATGGTGTTAATTTCACAAATCATGTTTGATTTAGAAATAAGGAGCCGTAGATACTTGTTTGCAAGAAGGGTCTCGACCCGAAACGTCGCCTATCTCCTTCGCTCCCTTAGATGCTGCTGCAACCGCTGAGTTTCTCCAGCTTTTTGTGTAAGGAGCCGTAGATACTTGTTTGCAAAAAAGAACACAAAATGCTGGAATAATTCAGCAGTCAGGCAGCATGGATAGGAAATGGGAAAATCCAGGAGAACATGGATAGGAAATGTTTCAGGTCGTTATCCTTCTTGCAGCCTGAAGAAGGGTCCCAACCTGAAACATCACCTATTCTTGTTCTCCAAGGATGCTGGCTGACCCGCTGAGCTACTCCAGCAGTTTGTGGCTCATGTTGTTTAATAGTAAGATTAAACGAGAACTTACCAGTTCGAATTTTATGGATTACGTGAAGAAGCCCCGCCAGGCGCATGCACGTCATACTTCAAAGCAGGGGCGTGAAAACACAGAAAACAAATAGCCGAAGTAACATAGTAAGGCTGTAAGAAGACTAGAACTACCAGATGATCTCTTAGATTATGAGGGTGGGAGCGGAGGGCATGTAATCCCTCAACGTCACTCCTCATAAAATAAGGATCAAACTTCGAACTGGTAAGTTCTCGTTTAATCTTACTATTTTACTTCGGAGTCACGTGAGTGACTACGTGAATATTTCAAAGCTCTGTGTTTCCATGCCCTGGATGCACTCCATACGACAATCTGCTTTGGTTGACACAGTGGTAAATAAATAATATATTGAACATTGCATGAATTATTCAATAACTATGTTAAGAATGATAACAAAAAACAGTAATAACCCATCTGTCCCAGGGGGAAATTACAAACAATAATCAATATAAACAAAGCAACAGAATTAAATGGAACCCAAAACAGCAGGCCCAAACCGTGGCACTGTCTGAACAGGTTTGTCAAAAAACCGAGAAAATGTTGACTCTCTAGACCATCCTGCGGCCGCGAGGATTTGGTCTTGCGGCACGTCCTGAGCCTTCACCGCGGATGTAGACGCCGCCCTGGTGGAGTGAGATTTAAACACATCCGTGTCGACTCCAGCATAATTGAGAACCTGTTTCAACCATCTAGAAATAGTTTGTACTGACACTTGTTTATATGGCTTTTTGTGACTAAGGAGCAGTCCCGTCTCAGAACCTCTGAGACTCCTTGTTAACGCAATATATTGGGTTAAATGTTTAACTACACATAACATTTGGTCAACAGGATATGCTTTAAAAGCCACCTTGGTTCCTGACATTCCTGGTCTGCTTTGTTTGATTAAATCACAGACATAAAATGTAATGTCATCGAGAGAGAAATGCATACAATCTATTCTTAACAAGTGTAATGGTTTTACACGTTGTGCTGAAACCAGCGCCATTAGCATAACCACTTTAACAGTTAATTTTTGCAAAGATAATGATGTAATTGGAGCCCATTGCTGAAGCAGTGTGAGAACTATACTGATATCCCAGATTGCTGTGTATCTGGGCTGAGGAGGGTTTTTGTTAAAAATTCCTCTCGTAACCCGTGATACTAACGGATGAGACCCGATAGGTTGTTGTTCTGAAGACTGCCCTAAATAAGAGGACAAAGCACTGGGAGCAGTGTTAATAGCACTGTAACTGAGGTGCTCATCAAAATGCAAATTAGCAAGGAACTCCAACACATCACATATGCTAGCAGTATCATAAGGTATATGGGATTGTACACAGAACATCTCCCATTTCTTTATGTACACCATGGATTGCTTTTTAGGCTATTTCTCCAGCCTGCAGTGATAACCTCCATGGTCCTGTTCGATAATCCAAGCCCTTGGAATGGTCTGGTCAGAACCTGCAGACCAACAAATTGATACGGTCATGTAATGGGTGACTTTCTCCCGTAACCGGATGCACCAACAAATTACTGGAGCTGGGAATCATCATAAATGGCTGTGCCATCATTCTCAGTACCAATGCGAACCATGGTTGTGTTGGCCAATCTGGGACCACCAAAATGCCGGTGGCGGAGTCACGATTTATTTTGATGAGACATTTTGCGATCAGGCAGAATGGAGGAAATGCATAAAAGAATGAGTGTCCCTAATGTAACGAGAACGCATCCACAGCTACTGCACCTGAATCTGGCTCCCAGGAGACATATTTAAGCAACTGGGGATTCAGCCGGGATCAATATCTGGCAATCAAAATCGAGTAACAATCGTTTGAAATATTTTAGCATTCAACATCCAATCTATATTGTCAGTAAACTTTCTCGACCTAAGGTCTGCTACCACATTGTCTATACCTGGTAGATAGATGGCTGAAACCCAGATGTTCCTTGAAATACACCAATGCCAGATAACGTTAGCCAAGTTATCACATAACACTGATCTAGCTCCTCCCATATGATTAATATATGCCACAGCTGTGGTGGTATCAATCTGGAGTTGAACGTGTAAATCAGTCATGGTGGAGCAATATGCTTTTAACCCATAAAATGCCCCCAATAATTCCAGAGAATTAATCCCATGTGTGTGGAGAAGCAAGTCTTCTTGTTCAGTCCATCTACCCCCACAGCTAGACTCTGTGTCCGTAGCCCCCCCCCCGCCCCCCCCCGCCCCATCCGAGAGCGCTAACATCAGTCTGTAAGAGCACTGCAGGTTCGTCCACCAAAATGTGATTGGTGGCTTGACTAACAATAACAATCCACCACTGCAATTCTGCTAGAGCCGTGGTTGGTAACTGCATAACCCGATCAAAATGGCCTGCATTTCGGTTCAATGCTTGTTCTCATGCTCCTTCCAAATGTTGATAATGCAAAGGTCCGAACCGTACTGCAGGAAAGGCTGCTACCAATTTCCCAATGACCTTGGCAACGTCTCGGATGGAGGGATAAAGGTTTTGTGTAAGGCAAATAGAGACATTAACAATATCGACTACCTTGGATGTTGGTAATGTGACTGTCATATGAACTGAATCAATAAGAAAACATAAATACTCAATTTGTTGGGTTGGCTGTAACTTGGACTTAGTTGGATGGACCAAAATCCCCAATGATTCAAACACATTTTTGGTTGCCGCAACCGATTCATCAGCTGACTCTGTAGTGTTGCTGACAATTAAGATATCGTCTAAATAAGCCATGGCAATGCGATTGTGGGCCCTCAATAGCCCCAGCACAGGTTTGACCAATTTAGTAAATAGCCTAGGTGCTGAACTTAGGCATCCATTACGCAATGCTTTACATTGCCACAACTGTCCCATCCAATTAAATTTCAAGTACCTGCGATAATGAGCATGAATTGGCACCGAATAACAGGCATCTTGGAAATCAATGGTGGCCATATAACAACCCTGTGACATCAGCTGCTTTGCAGTAACGAATGTGTCCATTTTAAAATGCCTATAGAGAACTGAAGCATTTAATTGAGTGAGGTGCAGAATTACTCTACAACCGCCATCTTTTGTAGGGCTTGGAAAATTTTCAGACACAAATTGTTGAAGATGATGAATGGCTTTGTCAATCACACCTTTTCGGGATAATGCTCAATCTACACATTTACCTGCTCAGTCTCTGGAGCAGAAAACACCAACATTTTACTAGGCTTGTGCTGGTGAGGTGGATCTATCCCTGAGATAAACTCAACGGTAGAACTGGACACAGTATTTAGTATAAACATATCAGACGTTTGTTTATACAGCACCATTTAGTTTAAAACAATTGTAATCTACCTCCAATAGGAGGTTGCACACCAGAATTCTTAACCTGAACATAAAGTTCCTGTACCTCTCCAGTTGGCTTGTAAGGCTGTTGTCTGGCCGTATTGGGGTTGTAGGCAAACTGCCGTGGTGGATATCCTCGCTGCCACCCTGGTCTCCCCCTGCAGGGCCAGCACACAGACCCTATGGTTTTTGCCTCCTCGTCAATATCCCAAATTTGTTACACGAGATCATTACCAAAGAGGAGGTCAGGTGTTTGGACATTGGTTGCCTTACAGAGCGCAGCAAACTTTTGAGTCAGTGTCAGCCAGATGGTTGGCCCGATGCCGATTTTTCGAATACAATTAATCTCAAAGAAAGCATTGCACATCATAGCCAACATGTCTTTTTGTAATTGAGTTAACACGGTCCCTCGGACCATGGTGCCAAATGCAGTGATCGTAGCCGCCACCAGTTTGAGGACGTGTTGGTAACGTATCACCTGACCCCTCATAGGAGTCATAGGTGCCCATATTGCTGGGTTCACCGTAGGCACTTCTAACGACGCATAGTTGACAGGTGTTTTGTATTTATTACTGGTCTCTTGGATGACCGATAGCTGTAGCTGGTGAGAAACTAAATAATTAATGTTATTTGTAAGGTACACCTCCATTGCCTCACCAGTTCCCTCTGGAATAGCAAAGATCATCGCTTTGTCCGGGACACCTGGAGCGTGGCTCTTGTGCTCTGGTTTTTGCACATAAGCAGGGACACCAGACTCAGGGTCAGCTGCATCCTGCCCCGCATCTCCCAATTGGTAATCCAGGGAGGCATCCCCCAGTCCTATACCAGGCGCTGGAAGGAACTCCCCTTGGCGGCATTGCATATAGTCCCCTTCATAAGGGCCCTGCTGCGCAGCAGCCTGGGGAAGTACTGGGGCCTCAGCCCCTTGGTGTATCAGAATCTGGAGCATATTCTCCATGTGCTACATGCTGCCCCACAGTTATTTAGTACCTGGGGGAGAGTCACCGGCTTGATCAGACTCGTCTGATAATACTGGCCTGTTTGATTTTCGTTTAGCCTTCCTGTGGCTCTCAGCAGGCTCATCCTGCTCAGTTTGAGGAACTATCCTAGAGGATTCGTGATTGACTTCAGCTGCTGGTGAAACGGCACCCGGTATCGGAACCGGAGTTGCCGCGCTTATCTCCCAACCCGATCGAAAATGCGAGTCGCCGCTGGACCCACGCTTTGAGCGAACCCTCCGTCCGGACCTATCCATCTCTAAAACTCCGACTGACTACTCGAACCAGCTTTACGGAGTGAAATACCCTGCAGGGAAAGTTGTTTAAAACACTTACCTGCAAGTTCTACTTACCGCTGGTGGAGCTGCGCCCTCCAGCCCGTTCAGTGTGACATGCGCGGACGTAATGACGCACATGCGCCTGGCGGGGCTTCTTCACGTAGTCACTCACGTGACTCCGAAGTAAAATTTGTTGCTCTCTATGCCATAAGCTATAATTTCATTTGTGCTTCAACTACCTCTGCTCTAAGAATTAGGAAGCTAAGCTTCTGAGTCTTCTTCACTCTATAACTGAGCAGGAGTATAACTTGCTTGGAATGAGGCATCATTTTTGTTGTTCTGTTTGCTGCACCTGTCTGATGTATTGTGTCCTTCTCCATGAGAAGTATTTGCTTATCACAGTCCTCCATCTCCTCACACAAATTACCGCTGTGGTCTCTAATGATTCCTACACTTTCCCTTGTTATCCACCTTGTCTTTAATATTCAGCAGATAGACAGTAGTTGTAGTTGTAGATACTGTAGTTGTGTGGTCAGCAGTCGTGGTTGCTAACAAGATGGCGCCTGCCTGCGGCGACTTTTGCGGAGCACCAGAACCGAAAAGAATTACCTACAACTTCTATCAACTCACCTGCATTAGGGAAATGGCAGTAATCAGTGCTGTTTCAGACAGGCTGCTTGGGCAGCTGAAAGCGCTGGAAATTTTGCGATCTCCCGCATCTGCGGGAGCCCCGGACTTTAAACTTTCCCACGCTGGCTGTGAAACTCCCGACCCGACTGAGGATCCCAGGTACGGCACCTGGAAACCCCGGGATGACCTCCAGAGCCGACGGGCTGGATATCCCAGAAAAAATGAAGCTGGAGCTGCTGACTCTGAGGGAACCCCCGTTCGTTACGGAGCTGGAGCTGCCGTCTGTGAGTGAATTCCCATTCCAGCGCTGGTCCGCAGAAACAGCAGATACAGGAAACACAGTACCTGGAAACAAAGGGGAAGCCTCCATTGTGTCCAGAAACGTGGCCGGCGGGCAGGACTTCAGGTCAGACTGAAACGCATGGGACTTCGGCCCCCTCTACCTACTATCCGACTGGCCAATGTACAGTCCCTTGAAAATAAAGTGGAGGACTTAAGGGCAAGGCTGCTCTACCAAAGGGAGCTGAGGGAATGCTCTGTGTTCTGTTTCACAGAGACATGGCTCACCCCCAGTTCCCCAGACTCAGCGGTCCAGCCTGAAGGGTTCTCCATCCACCGCATGGACCGTACACTGGCATCGGGGAAAGGGAGAGGAGGGGGTTTCTGCCTCATGGTCAACTCTGCGTGGTGCTCAGACGTGGCAGTCCTGTCCAACTCCTGCTCTCCACACCTCGAACATTTGGTGGTGAAGTGCCGTCCCTTCTACCTACCGAGGGAAATCACCTCCATCATCCTGACCGCAGTCTACATCCCACCCCAGGCAGACGTCCGCCTGGCACTGGAGGAGCTGCACGCCGTGGTCAAAAAGCACCAGACGTCTTACCCCGAGGCGTTTACCACCATAGCTGGGGACTTCAACAAAGCAAACCTCAAGAAATCGCTCCCTAACTTCCACCAACATGTTTCCTGCGGCACCAGAGGACCAAACACCCTCGACCACTGCTACACCACCAGCAAGGATGCCTATCGCTCTATCCCTCGCCCTCACTTCGGTAAATCCGACCATACTGCGGTGCTGCTTCTTCCTGCAAACAGGCAGCAATTAAAGAGCGCACCCCCAGAGGTGAGGACTGTACAGAGCTGGTCGGAGGGGCAGAGAAACAACTCCAGGACTGTTTGGAGTCTGTAGACTGGGAAATGTTCAGGGACTCAGCAACGGACCTGAATGATTACGCCACAGTCGTTACAGACTTCATAAAGAAATGTGTGGAGGACTGCATCCCAACAAAAACCTTGCTCGGACAAAACTCTGAACATTAATACCCCTCCATCTGTTATTTGCATTTTATTAATTTTTTGATTAATGTGTGTATTTAAGTATATAATTGTAGTCAATGCCTACTATGTTCTGTTGTGCTATGCAAAGAAATAATTTCATTGTCCTGTCAGGGACATATGACAATAAACTCTTTTGACTTTGACTTTGAACCACTGCAGTTCGCTTACCGCCACAACAGATCAACGGTGGATGCGATCTCGCTGGCTCTCCACTCCGCTCTGGACCACTTGGACAACAAAAACTCATATGTCAGGCTCAAAAACTCATATTCATTGACTACAGCTCGGCATTTAATACAATCATCCCCTCCAAGCTGGTTACCAAACTCTCAGAACTGGGTCTCTGTGCATCCCTCTGCAATTGGATCCTCAACTTCCTCATTCACAGACCACAGTCTGTCCTTATTGGTGGAAATATGTCAGCCTCGATAACAATCAGTACAGGAGCACCTCAAGGCTGAGTGTTCAGCTCCCTGCTGCACTCACTCTATACCCATGACTGCGTAGCCAGTCATAGTGCGAACTCCATCATAAAGTGCGCTGACGACACCACTGTTGTGGGACGTATCACTGATGGAGATGAGTCAGAGTATAGAAGTGAGATCGACCGTTTGATCAAATGATGCCAGCACAATACCCTGGGTCTCAACACCAGCAAAACCAAGTAACTGGACTTTGGAAGGGGTAGGATGGGGACCCATCTCAAGTGCTTCAAATTCCTGGGCGTGTATATCGCTGAAGATCTCTCCTGGTCCGATGACACTGATGCAATTATAAAGAAAGCACATCAGCGCATCTACTTCCTGAGAAGATTACGGGGAGTCGGTATGTCAAGGAGGACTCTCTCAAACTTCTACAGGTGCACAGTAGAGAGCATGCTGACCGTTTGCATCGTGGCTTGGTTCAGCAACTTGAGCACCCAGGAGCGGAAAAGACTGCAAAAAGTTGTAAACACTGCCCAGTCCATCATCGGCTCTGACCTCCCTACCATCGAGGGGATCTATCACAGTCGCTGCCTCAAAAAGGCTGCCAGCATCATCAAGGATCCACACCATCCTGGCCACTCCCTCATCAGGTAGAAGGTACAGGAGCCTGAAATCTGCAACATCCAGGTTCAGGAATAGCTACTTCCCCACAGCCATCAGGCTATTAAACTCAACTCAAACAAAACTCTGAACATTAATAGCCCATTGCGCTTTATCTGATTATTTATGTGCGTATATATATATATTCAATGGTATATGGTCACACTGATCTGCTCTGTATTTATTTATGCCTACTATATTCTGTTGTGCTGAAGCAAAGCAACAACTTCATTGTCCTATCTGGGACACATGACAATAAGCTCTCTTGAATCTTGAATCTCTTGAAACTAAACTAAACTCAGCGATTCAGGCAGCATCTCTGGAGAAATGGAATGTGACATTTTGGGTTGGAACCCCACTTCAGACTGAAAGAAGGGAAAGGCTAATTTTATCTTCTTTATTCAGCTCTCAATGTCCCTTGGCATCTAGCATTGCTTAGACTTGTTGGCCTCACCCTTCAGCATTACAGGAACACGCTGACCCTGAAATTTCACTTTTTCTTTTAATTGTCCCCGACTGGTTGTCTGCAGACTTGCTTGCAAGCAGCTGTTCCTGGTCCACTTTTGTCAGTTCAGTCTTATTTTGAAGTCATTTGGCAACCTGTGCAATTTGTGAGTGTGAGCTTATGGCACTGCTCAGTCTGCAAGAGGCCAATGGACCCTACAAGATGCTAACTTTGAGTATTTGTTTGGTAGATTAATGTTGGTAGGTTAATTTAGTTTAGTCTAGTTTAGCTTAGTTTTAGTTTTGTTTGGTTCAATGTAGTTTAGAGATACATGATGAAAACATGCCCTTTAGCCCACTGAGTCCATGCCGGCTATTGATCACACATACTAGTTCTATATTATCCTATTTTTGCATCCTACACACTGAGGACAATTTACAGAAGCCGATTAACCTGCAAACCTGCATGTCTTTGGAAGTAGGTGGATGAATGTAGTGGTGATGTTATGTCATTTAAAAATGCATGAACTGATCTTAATGACAGTCCTCCAGCAATTTCCAAAAAAACATTGGAGCCTGTATTCTTCCATGTGTGACATTGGTGCTGTTTTCCAGATTAGATACAATTTGTGCCTGACTTCCAGCAGCCACTTCAAACAAAATGATCATTCTCTTTAAAAAAAAAACTGCTTGGAATCCCTCAGGAAATTATGAATTTGAGCTCTATGCTTACACGATTAAGAGTGTTGACAGAATTGTCTATAAATCAGTAATCATGGTGATCGGTCAGCACCTTACAGATTTAATCCAATGTGCGCATGTTAATTGAACTATATGATTGTTCCCCTTGTTTTTGAGGGTTTTCTAAATTAGTTCCTATTAACAATATGAACATCTCACAGATATCCTCTTGTATCTCCTCTAGTGAAAGTTTGGCACTGGTTGGGTTTAGTATTGAATTCAAGTTGTTTATTTCATCACAGGGAGCATTACAGCTAAGTGGATCCAATCCCCTCCCATATTCTTACACATGCAATTCCAACTGGGCTTCCAATTGCTAAATGTGAGATAGTCACAATATTTTCGGAGACAATTTACTCTATTGCGATGTAAACATACCATTCATTTCAGAGACGGATAGGCAAATGGATGCAAAACAAACACAAAATTAAAGATAGCATTTTCTTCTCTCAGGTACAATAGAATATAGATTAAACAACACATTAAATGACAATAGGAAGCAAGGAAGAAATACAAATTACAAGATTGGTTTTCTACATCCATGTCAATAATGCAAATAATAACAATCATGCAGGTCAGAGCATGTGTTTTGAAAGGAGCTAATGTGTCGGGCTACAAATCTCGTAACTTGTCCCATAACACTGAAAATTATACAAATAAACAGTTCAACCAGAATTTTGGCAAGAGATGTTGCTTGACTTCTTGAATACTTTCTGGATTTTCTCTTACATTACAGAATTCCAGCATCCTTTGAATTTTATTTTAGGATAATATCCCTTAACTTTTCACAAACAAATTACTATGTTGACAGAAAATAATAAAAGGATTATTTATCAAGAACTGCAAAGAATAATGTCAAAATATGTCTCCTATATTTTACCTTTAATATAATGATCTTTAAAATAATCACAGTTCTAATTACCTTTCCTTCAACTTTTTGATTTGATTTTTTTCTATATCACAGTTTGCTTTTACATCTTATAGTTTGCCTATGACCTTTCTCAGCTCCACATTTGCACTTTCAGTTACCTATGAAATTATAATGTCTTCACAGTGGAGGCTGTAGAATGGGATATCAATCATAGTATGATCAATGGATTGCTAATATGGACAAAATAGCATCTTGTGAAGACTTCACACCTTTAGATAGTACATTCTTTCACGAAGGTAGTTCGAAACGGATTGACATAATTTTTAAAAATCCTATTTTTGTTCAGATTATCACTTCTCAGTCCATCCCTTCAAGTCAAGTGGCATTGAAGTAGATTCTTCAGTTTCCCAAAAACATGCTAATTCATTTATACTCATTCTCCATTAATTTTATCCTCTTCATATTCTCCTCAACTTCTCTCATTTCTCTCCAGGGACAATTCACAATGGCCAATTAATCTCCCATGTTAGGGGTGAGAGAGTGAGCAGAAAACTCTCCACAGGCAGCACCAGAGGTCTGGACTGAACCTAGACTGCTGGAGCTGCACAACATCACCTTTACCAGCTGAAACATTGGCCGTATACTTTTTGGCTTTGGTTGAGCCAGTTTTGCACACCTAGTCCTTACTTCTGGACCAGAGATAGCAAATAATCAAAATATCAATTTTCTATTTTCCCATCATTTTGAAGCACTTTTGTGACAGTAAAATCTCACATTTGTTGCATTGTGATTTAATAACAATAATCAAACGTACCACAATAATTTGTTCCTGAGATGATAGTCACAGAAGCCAGCAGTAGAAATGAACTGATTCCCCCTCCTGCCATCTTTGCAGCCTTAGCTCTCTAAAGAATTAATATATATTGTTAGAATACGCTTTTTAAAGATCCTTTGAATGAAAGGAAACGAGTCAAATACATTTAAATTTGCTTAAATAAAGTTAATAAGTCCCAAGACATTACCTGTGTTGGAAACTACTTCCCAGTTTTGGGTAGACAGACATCAGACACAACTAACTTGATATGATGGCAAGTTGTTTTATTTATATGGAGCTTATTCACAGAGTAAATTACCAAGAATTCTTACTATGTAATTATGAGTGTGCTGAATATGTTACTTCTTATGGACAAGTCAAGTCAAGTCAAGCTGCGTCAAACAAAGTTGACTTACCTTTTTTGGCAGTAAGCTCCAGGTTGTGCAAACCCCAACCCAATGGGTTTGTCTTGACAACAACCATGTCTGGCTGCACCCTGTGGCAAACAATTGTGCATTACTCATATCAAGGTTAATTTAATCCAATGGTACTATGTGTGCAGAACTATGTGCAATTATGGCTGGCCCATTACACAAAGGGTGTCGAAGCTTTGGAGAGATTGCAGAAGAGGTTTACCAGAATGCTGCTTGAATTAGAGAATACAAGAAAACATTGGAAAAACAGATTGTTCTCTCTGGAACAGAAGAAGTTGAGGGGAGATCTAATAGAAGTCTAATAAAATAATAGATATGATAGACAGTCAGAACCTTTCCCAGGGTTGAAATGTCAAAAACTGGAGGACAGCTTTAAGATGCGAGGGGCAAAGATTAAAGGAGATAGGTGGGGCAAGTTTATTTCACAGAGAGCGTTGTGGGTGCCTGGAACGTGCTGTTGAGGTGGACGTGAAGGTGGATGGTTTGCATTTAAGAGCCTTTTAGGATATGCAGGGATGAAAGGCAAATAGATCATCTTCAGGCAGGGGAAATTAGTAATCTTGGCATTTAGTTCAGCACAGATATTGAAGGCAAAGGGCCTGTTCCAGTACTGTACTGTTCTGTGATCTATTTTTAGTAATGAATATAACATTACATTTATCCACCTTTTTGATCCCAAAGCCTGACATTCTGGGTACTTAATCCTTATTGCATTTTTGCGCTCTTTGCTTTTTTGTTTATTAGTTATGATTTGCTCAGTTGAATTTTGAAGGTCAGGTGTGGAAAGGCCATTTCTAATTCTGCTCCATCATTTGCAAATAATTAGGTCTGCATATGTCACTGAGTTCAGACATATACAAATTAATGAGCACAAGGAATGGAATTTTCCAGGTAGGTGAGGATGGCGAGACAGCAAGCTAAACAAAGTAGTGCATCAGTTCCAACCCCATTTCAGCACCCAATACAGCAAGTCTAATTTCTGACCCTTGGTTGAAGAGGGCATCAAGATTACTCGGCTAATTCGATATTGAGTTTGAATTTAGTTTATTGTCATGTGTAAGGAGGTACAATGAAAAGCTTTTGTTGCGTGCTAACCAGTCAGCTGAAAGAATGGTATGTGATTACAATTGAGCCATTTACAGTGCATAAATACATTATAAAGGGAATAACGTGAATAACATTTAGTGCAAGATAAGTTCAGTAAAGTTGGATCAAAGATAGTCCGAGTGTCTCCAGTGAGGTAGATAGTAACTCAGGACTGCTCTCTAGTTGTTGGTGGGATGGTTCAGTTGCCTGATAGACTGTAATAGTTTGCATAGACTTTTAACAATTTCCCCTGCAACATGCAACTTTTTGCTCAATTTCATATTTCTTACATTTCATTTATTTCTTATGACATAGAAATAAACCATAGGCCCATGAAATCTATGCCAGGTCTCACAGAATTCCCATAATTACCATTATACCACTCATGTGTTGTGACCTTTTTGACTTTATACTTTAGAGATACAGCGGGGAACCAGGCCCTTTGGCCCACCGAGTCCGCACAAGCAATCCGTGTACACTAGTACTATCCTACACACTAGGGACAAATTACAATTTAACCAAAGCCAATTTTACTTCGGAGTCACGTGAGTGACTATGTGACGAACCCGTCAGCTGTGCATGCGCGTCATTACGTCTAACGCATGGCGCTCTGACTGGCTGGTGGCGAGTCACTCCACCAGCGGTAGTTTTAAAAGGCTTCCAGGTAACTCAGTCTGCGGTCGTTTTTCTTCTTCTGTTTTACAGCAAGAAGGTCATGGAAAAGGTGAAGACTCGATGGGTTGCAGAGAGAACTGTTTCCGAAGACTGTGGCAGTGCGGTCAGCGGGCGGCAGTCCGTTTCACCGTCGAGGTCGCTGACTCCACAGCCAGCGACCCCGGGCTCGGTGCCCATGGACAGCACTGTGGCTACCCTGCGGGTCGGGAAGGCCAAGTGCAAGTCCAACAGGCCAGTGGACTGATGAGTCTGGCCGGGAGTGTTTGCCTCCCCGAGCGGGAAGTGTCGGCGGATGCCTTTCCCGCATGGAGCATCTTCTGGAGAAAAACCTGTGCTGGCTCTCTTAAGAGAGCAGAAACACATAGTAATGGCTTATTTGGATGATATCCTCATTATAGGGAAAACCATGGAATTGGCTATGTTGGCGGTTTCAGCCACCAAATTCTTGTTTGAACAGTTGGGGTTCCTAATTCACCCTGAAAAATCCAGGTTGACTCCATCCAGGGTTATGGGTTATTTGGGATTTACTATTAATTCCAATCACCTGTTAGTCACTTTGCCTGAGGGCAAGAGATTGAAGTTAATAGAAGCCTGCAATCATCTTATCACACAGCAGCTGCCTTCAATTCGACAAGTAGCTAGCTTAATTGGGAAATTGGTGGCTACATTTCCAGCTGCCAAATATGGGCCTTTGCATTATCAGCAATTTCAAAGAGCAAAGGTGCAGGCACTTAAACATAATTCAGGCCACTTTGACAGAACGATGCAATTACCGGATGAAGCCATTGATGAGCTACAATGGTGGAAAGCCAATATTGGCCATTGTTCTGGCAATATTTCAATTGAAAGCCCTGCAATTGTTTTACAGACTGATGCAAGTTCTCTGGAGTGGGGCGCCACTGACACCGTTACAAGCTGTGGTGGCAGGTAGAATATGCATGAGATATCTTTTCTGCAGCTGCATGGTGTTAACTATTTGGAGTTGCTCACAGCCCTTTACGGTTTGAAAGCTTATTGTGCACACATGCACCATGTGCACGGTCAAATACAGATAGATAACACCACAGCAGTGGGTTACATAAATCACATGGGTGGTATCAAGTCAGTATCCTGTGATAAATTGGCATGTCTCATTTGGAAATGGTGTATTGTTCGGCATATTTGGGTTTCAGCTATCTACCTCCCAGGTTGATTCAACACAGTGGCGGAAACCAGGTCACGTAAATTCAATGACAACACAGAATGGGTGTTGTATCATAGAGTGTTTACGGATATTATTTCTAGGTATGGAACACTGGATATGGATTTTTTCGCTTCAAGGCGAAACCATCAATTACCCAAGTGTGTTGCATGGGAACCAGACCCATGGGCAGTAGCAATAGATGCATTTTCGCTACATTGGGGTGCAATGTTTTTCTATGAATTTCCCCAATTTTGCCTTGTTAGTCGCTGTCTGCAAAAAATTCAGCAGGACTCTGCCTCCGGCATTCTGGTAGTCCCTGACTGGCCGACTCGGCCCTGGTATCCTCTGGTTCTGAGCAGGGTTGTAGAACCTGTGTGGAAGGTTCGTAAAGGCAGGACGTTGTTAACAAACCCGGTGTCTGGTGAAGTACATCCTCTGCATTATCGGCTCAATTTATTGATTTGCAGGTTTTAAGAAGACTGTTCCTTGGACTGGGACTTGCTGATCGCACGATGCATGTGCTAACTGCGGCGTGGAGAGGCAGTACTCAGAAACAATATGCTTCATATATTAGGAAATGGGAAGTGTTCTGTGCACAGGCCGACATTTCTTATGAGGCAGTACAGATGTCTAATGTTCTGGAGTTCCTCTCAAAATTGTACTTTGATGACAAATTAAGCTACAGTGCCCTCAATAGTGCCAGAAGTGTGCTATCGTCATACCTGCTGCCACTTTCAGAACACCAATCAGTGGGGTCTCACCCATTCGTGAGGGGAGTCTTCAATTCAAATCCTCCTAGGCCCAGATATTCAGAAATTTGGGATGTAGCGGTGGTGTTAGCTTTACTCCGGTCATGGTCTCCGCCAACTTCCCTGCCTCTACTCCAACTCACGTATAAGGTGGCTATGCTGATGGCATTAGTTTCAGCACAGAGAGTCCAGTCCTTGCATAAGCTTCGTTTAGACAGGATGCTCACCTCTGCGGGTAGTTTCACCTTCTTTGTGTATTAACCCATAAAACAGAGTAGACCAGGTACCTCGGGATTGAAGTTACAGTTCATGGCATATCCTTTGGATCCTAATTTGTGTGTAGTTGCTCACCTCTGGCAGTACATTACCCTCACCAAGGGGCTTTGTGGGTCTTAGTTAGCATTATTGATTAGTCACAGGAAACCACATAAGTAGTTCTCAACTCAGACTATTTCCAGCTGGTTAAAGCAAGTTTTAATAAAGGCTGGGATTAATACTAAAATGTTTACATAGAAACATAGAAACATAGAAATTAGGTGCAGGAGTAGGCCATTCAGCCCTTCGAGCCTGCACCGCCATTCAATATGATCATGGCTGATCATCCAACTCAGTATCCCGTACCTGCCTTCTCTCCATACCCTCTGATCCCCTTAGCCACAAGGGCCACATCCAACTCACTCTTAAATATAGCCAATGAACTGGCCTCAACTACCCTCTGTGGCAGAGAGTTCCAGAGACTCACCACTCTCTGTGTGAAGAAAGTCTTTCTCATCTCGGTCTTAAAGGATTTCCCCCTTATCCTTAAGCTGTGACCCCTTGTCCTGGACTTCCCCAACATCGGGAACAATCTTCCTGCATCTAGCCTGTCCAACCCCTTAAGAATTTTGTAAGTTTAAATCTCATTCCACCAGGTCTGCAGCTACGTCGGCGGCGAGGGCCATGGACGTCCCGCTAGACCAGATTTTGTCGGCTGCAGGGTGGTCCTCACCACACATGTTTCAGACGTTTTATAATAATCCTTTAGCCGGAACGAGCATGTTTGCTAACTCAGTTTTAAGTTCACGTTAATGTCCTCTCGGGCAGAAGGGGAACTGTTGTTGGTTTGTTATTGTTAACTACACATTAAATTCAATTTGTTCATTATGTCATGTCTCCACAGTTTTGTCCACTCTTCTTGGTCAACTATACAGTGTGTGACGCATGGATTAGTTCCACGGCATGGAGTCACAGAGCTTTAAAATCTTCACGTAGTCACTCACGTGACTCCGAAGTAAAATAGTAAGATTAAATGAGAACTTATCAGTTTGAAGTTTGATCTTTATTTTATGAGGAGTTACGATGCGGGATTACATGAACTCTGCTCCCAAACCCCTCCTCATAAAACCAGCTGGTAGTTCTAGTTTCTTCAATCTTACTATTCTCAGGTCAATGTTCCTGTCTGTGACCACACCGCTGCTTTGAAGGTTGATGCGCATGCGCGGCTGACGGATTCTTCACGAATCCCTCATCGTAACTCCTCATAAAATAAAGATCAAACTTCAAACTGGTAAGTTCTCATTTAATCTTAATATTAACCTACAAACCTGCACGTCTTTGGAGAGTGGGAGGAAACCGGAGCACTCAGTGAAAGTCATAGGAGCAGAGGTAGCCCATTTTGCCCATTGAGTAACTCTGCCATTCAATTATGGCTCATCTATCTTTTTCTCTCAACTCCATTTTCCTGCCTTTTCCCCAGTCATTGACACCCTTACTAATCAAGAATCTGTCTATCTTCGCCTTAAAAATACCCAAAGACGGCCTCAACAACCATCTGAGGCATTGAATTCCACGGATCCACCACTGACTAAAGATATTCCTTCTGATCTCCCTTCTAAAGGTACTTTTTTTTTCTGACGTTATGCCCTCTGGTCCTAGACTCTCCGACTAGTGGAAACATCCTCTCCACATCCACTCTATCCAGGCCTTTCACTGTTCGGTGAGTTTCAATGAGGTTCCCACTCATCCTTCTAAACTCCAGAGAGTACTGGCTCATGCCATCAAATGCTCGTGATTTGTTAATCCAGTCATCCCTGGGATCAATTTTGTAAAACTCCTCTGGACCCTTTCCAACACCAGCATATCCTTCCTCAAAACTGCTCACAATACTCCAAATACACTCTGACCAGTGCCTTAATAATCCTAAGTATTTCACCCCACTTTTTTATACTCTAGTCCTCTTGAAATAAATGCTAAAGCCCCTGTCCCACTTGGGCGACCTCCACCGCGACCTCTGGCGAGTTTGCCCGCGACCCATAGTCGCAGCAAGGTCGCCATGAGGTCGTAGGAGGTCTTCGTCACTCTCCTTCGTGGTCGAGAGTGGTCTCCGCATAGTCGAGGCTTCAGCTAGGTTGCGGCGTATTTTTCAAGATGTTAAAAGTTGACCGCGACCAAAAATAGGTCGCCGTGGGAAAAATCTATATTTTTTAGTCGTAGGTCTAGTCGAAGCCGGTCGTGATGCTAGTCGAAGGTGGTCGAAGGTAGTCGAAGGTAATAGCTCCGTGGTGAAAAAAGGGTCAGTAGAAAAAAAAAAAGTAATTTAAACAGCAGAACTTCACCTCTTTCACTCCAAGGCATGTTCATTCAAAGCTGGGGAGTTTTTTGGAGAGGAGACTTGGGTTTTAGAGATGGCACCAAAAAGGCAGCAGTGCAGGGGGAGGGCACAACCCTAAAAAAAACCATGCCATGTTGGTGTTGCCCACCCAGGAGGAGGTGTGGCAGGAGGTGATGCCACAGGAGGTGATAGTGCAGGAGGAGGTAGCCCTGCATAGACCCCTGGAGGAGGAGGCGAGGAGGGTGGTGGTATATGTCCCCACCACCACCCCATTCTTCACTGCCTCATTTGAAGGCAGCAAAGCAGCCCTTTCTCCTGTGTCTGACACAGCATCAGGCACAGCATCAGAGGCAGATGCCCCATTGGTGGTGAGGGAGGGCTGGAGGAAGATTATGCCCTACACCTTCACCAGGCAGCAGGAGAGGGATCTTGAGGAATGGTTCCAGCAGAATGCCATCCTGTACGAAAAGGAAAATGAGGGGTACAGTGACAGGGACAAGAATGGCATGCTTGCCATACACTGTCCTACATGTGTGCTTAAAGTTTCATCTTTTGTCAAAGTCCAGCGCCACTCTCTTCCAGTCATCTGGTGTACTGGAACAGTCCATCACATCATCCCCATTCACCCATTGAGACCTCTTCTTGTGCTTCCCCTTCACCCTTGCTCTTCCCCTTCTGCCTTTCTTAAAAGGCTGCTGAAGCAAAAGGGCTACTGCAAACAGCAGTAGTTGTATTTTTACTAACATCCTCCAAACTAGTTCCTTCCTTCCTGGGAGGCATTTTTTAGTGAGAAAAAATGCAGACATGACATCATTTTATCAGGTGATCATTTGAGCTGTAGACACTCATCACTGGTCGTTGTTGGTTTTCGGTGTGGTCCTCTGAGGTGGAAGTGGGTCGTGCTCATTCACAGACCAATTTACCAGAGACCATCCTCGAGTAAAACGTACATGGTCAAAGCCAGTCTTCAACATAGTCAAAGGAGGTCTTCTTCATAGTCGAGGGAGGTCGGCAACATAGTCGTAGGAGGTAGTACACATAGTCGTGGAAGGTCATAGGAGGTCGTAGATCACTGCGACCTTGATTCTTTTTTAGGTCGTTTAAGGTCGCCAGAGGTCGCGGTGGAGGTCTCCTAAGTGGGACAGGCCCTTAACGTTGCATTTGTTTCCTTACTAGCAATTCAACTTGCAAATTAACTTTTTGGGAATCCTGTAACAGCACTACCAAGTTCCTTTGTACCTCCAATACATATAAGGACTGGACAAGCTAGATGCAGGAAATTTTTTCCCAATGTTGGGAGAGTCCAGAACCAGGGGCCGCTGTGTTAGAATAAAGGGGAGGTCATTTAAGACTGAGATGAGAAAAACCTTTTATACCCAGAGAGTTGTGAATTTATGGAATTCCCTGCCACAGAGGGCAGTGGGGGCCAAATCACTGGATGGATTTAAGAGAAAGTTGGATAGAGCTCTAGGGGCTAGTGGAGTCAAGGGATATGGGGAGAAGGCAGGTACAGGTTATTGATAGCGGAAGATCAGCCATGATCATGATGAATGGCGGTGCTGGCTTGAAGGGCCGAATGGCCTCCTCCTGCACCTATTTTCTATGTTTCCTTGTGATTTCTGAATCTTCCCATTTAGAAGATATTTGACGCATTTAGTCCTAATACCAATTAATTTAACAAGGCATACACTGTATTCCATTAACCACTTCTTAGTCCCTTTCCTGGCCGTGTCCTTCTGCAGAGTCCCTGCTTTCTCTACACAACCTGCCTCTCCACCTATATTCATATGATCCGCATACTTGGCCACAAAGCCTTCAATTCCCTCATCTAAATTCATTGATATACAATGTGAAGAATCGAGGCCCCAGAACTGATCCCTGCGAAACACTGTTAGTCACTGGCAGCCAACTAGAAAAAGCCACTGTTATGTCAGGGGTTATGGGTAAAAGGCAGGAGAATTGCGTTGAGAGGGAAAGATAGATCGGCCATGATTGAAAGCCGATGTAGACTTGATGAGCCGAATGGCCTAATTCTGCTCCTAGAATTTATGAACATTCCCACTCTTTGCCTTCTACCATTCAGTCAACCTTTTATCCATGCTAGTATCTTCCCTTTAATACCATGGCACCATGGCACAGCAGCATTCAACCCTCCTTAAAGTATGTGGATATATACTTGTGAACGTTCATAATAGAGATATCAGTGCATTATAATGAATCAGTGCCATGAATTTAATGATTGGTGGGGCAAGGTTCAAGGTATTTTATTGTCACGTGTACCAATTAGGGTACAGTGATATTTGATTTACCATACAGCCATACTAATACAAAGCAACAAGACACACCACTACATAAACGTTAACAAAAACATCCACCACTGCGGATTCCCCACATTCGTCACAGTGATGGAAGGCAATAAAGTCCAATCTTCTTCCCTCTTTTTTCTCCCTTGGACGGGGCAGTCAAATTATCCGCAGTCGAGGTGATCGAAGCTCCCACAGTCAGCGGTCGAAGCCCCCCGCGTCGGGGCGATCGAAGATCCTGCGGCTTGGGGTGCCTGAGGTCAGTCCCTAATCAGGGGCCGCGAGCTCCACTATATTAAAGTCCACAGGCTCCCATGGTTAGAGCTCCAAAGTCGATCCCTGGCAAGGGGATCGCAAGCTCTATGATGGTAAATCCTGCAGACTCCCGCGGGTTGGAGCTCCCAAATTCAAGTCAAGTCAAGAGAGTTTATTGTCATGTGTCCCATATAGGACAATGAAATTCTTGCTTGCTGCAGCACAACAGAATATAGTAAGCATAAATTAGCAATGTTACAAAATGTTGAGATTTAAAAAATCAAGTCTGCAATTTAAATATCAGATAAAGCTTAAAAATAAGTTTAATTTGACACCTAATTCACTTTCATATCTTCAGTATTAAAAAAGGTTATGGCCATTTTCATACTCAGAAATTAGCATCTTGTTCCCTATTGCTTTTCCATGGACTTAACACAAAAGCTGTGATCATGGACAGTCAAAAGCCCATAACTTTCTTAAAAATTAAGAGAACTGAATGACATTTTCAGTTATTATAGATTGAAGCATTGTGAAACAAATATGAAACAATCTTACTTGGATGACCTGAAATTAATGCATATAATTAGTTAGTTACCTAATTGTAGCTAATTACAAAATTCAATTACTAGATGTAAACATCTATCCATTTCTTAAGAAAAGGTTAACATTTTTAAAAAGCCTAAGTGTCCAAATAACATTCACACAAGAATTCACAATATAACATGATTTTTAAATCTCATTGTCATGAATTTATAGGCTAAGTTGAAGGAATTTAGTGTTTCATACCCGTAAATTAATGGGCATTTAAATCAACTTGCGAGTGGGTTTTTGTGGAACGCAATGGATTGGAACGTTGCAGTTGCGGTGAATTTAAACCCCAGTCGGCAGGAAAAATACTGCCGGTTCGTATATTTCTTTAGTCACCTTTGCGCAGCATGAAATTTTGATTAAAGGCTTCCCAAGAAGCATGTTTTCATGTAAAAATAAACTGTGTACCTTCTTTTGTCCCCTATGTAAGATCCGTCCCGTTGTCGGCGTTGATGGCATTAAAAGATGATTTTTAATTTACTCCTGCTTTTAATTTTTCCAGCGCTAATTTTAACAAACTTAATTAAACGACAGTCAAAGCGATTTTTCTTCAGCAACTAAAAAGCCTTTTCAAGATTGATTTGAATAGTCTGAAGAAAAAAAGCATTTTAAACCCGCTCCCCTCTCAAAAGCGCGAAAGTTGCGCACACAGGCAGTGGTAGAACTGCAGCGCCGCTAAATAGTAATATTAAACGAGAACTTACCAGTTCGAAGTTTGATCGTTATTTTATGAGGAGTAACGATGAGGGATTACGTGAAGAAGCCCCGCCTGGCGCTAGAACGGCATACTTCAAAGCAGCGGCATGAAAAACACAGAACACAATAGCCGGAGTAAGATAGTAAGGCTCAACATAGATTTACCAGATGATCATTTATTTTATGAGGGTGGGGAGTGGAGGGCACGTAATCCCTCATCGTTACTCCTCATAAAATAACGATCAAACTTTGACTGGTAAGTTCTCGTTTAATCTTACTATTTTACTTCGGAGTCACGTGAGTGACTACGTGAAGATTTTGAAGCTTCTGTGTCTTTCATGTCGTAGAGTCATTCCATACGACAGTCCGGCTAGGTCAACACATACATGAGTAAATAACGTTTTACCAGATCAGTTTTAGTTTCTTTTCATAAATCTATTAATGATAAAAGAACATATAATAACCCCCTTTTTTACATCTGGGGAAAACCATTACAAAGTGATAAAAGATATAAGTGATAACATCATCGATAATATAAATCGATAGCTAAACAAAGCAGGTGATTATAGTGAACACAACACCGCGTGTCCAAAGCCTGTCATTGTGCGAACAGGTTTATCGTAAAACTTTGAAAAAGTTTCTTCTTTACACCACCCTGCGGTTTCTAAAATGTGTTCGAGTGGTACGTCCTGTAACTTCGCCGCGGACGTAGCTGCTGCCCTGGTGGAGTGAGATTTGAACACATCAGTGTCTACTCCTGTTAAAGTAACACCTGTTTTAACCACCTTGAAATTGTTTGTACTGAAGCTTTTGTGTGTGGTTTCTTATGCGTAATCATTAACGCTTTTTCATCACCTCGAAGAGTTTTGGTAACTTTTATATATTGATTCAAATGTTTAACTACACACAACGTTGGATCAATAGGGTAAGCTTGAAACATTACCTTCGCTCCAGTTCTCCCTGGTCTGCTTTGTTTGATCAGATCGTAAACGTAAAACACAATGTAATCTGAAGCCACATGCATACAATCTAAATGTAGCATTTGTAATGTTTGCACCCTTTGTGCTGAACCAATGCCATTAACATTACTAATTTAAATGTTAACTTTTCCAATGATATAACTTCGATTGGAGTCCATTGCCTAAGTAAAGTAAGTACAATGCTGACATCCCAAATTTCTGAATATCTTGGTTTTGGTGGATTTTTGTTAAAGATTCCTTTCATAAATCTGGATATTAATGGAGGTGATCCAATTGATTTCTGGTCAGAAATTTGTCCTAAATAGGATGATAAAGCACTACGCGCACTATTAATGGCACTATAACTTAAGTGCTGCTCAAAATGCAACTGGTAAATGTATCTGTCGCCCCCCATCCGAGAGCACTTGCATCTGTTTGTAAAAATACTTCAGGCTGCTGTATTGAAATGTTTTTAGCAGCTTGTGAAACATTTTCAATCCACCATTGCAATTCCAATAAAGCTTCTTTTGTTAATTGCATAGGCCTATCAAAATGGCCTGTTCGCTTTTTTAGAGCTGGTATTTTGTCCCTTTGAAGGTTTTGGTAATGTAATGGACCAAATTCTACTGCAGGAAATGCTGCTACTAGTTTACCAATAACCTTCGCTACTTCTCGGGTGGAGGGATGAGGTTTGTGAATGAGGCCCTTACATACCGTTAAAATATCATCAATCTTGTCCGTACTAACATGGTAACCGAGTTGATCACAAACCCTAAATAGTTAATTGACTGTGCTGGCTGCAGCTGGGACTTAATTGGATGAATCAAGAAACCTCATTTTTCAAATAAAGTTTTAGTTGCTGAAACTGATTTTACAGCTGATTCCTGATTATTACTGACAATTAAAATGTCATCCAGATAAGCCATAATGATGTGCTTTTGTGCTCTTAATTGCGCTAAAGCTGGTTTCAACAGCTTTGTGAAGAGCCTGGGAGCTGAACTTAAGCCATTTGGTAAAGCTTTAAATTGCCACAGCTGTCCCAGCCAATTAAATTTTAAATATCTTCGAAAAAAATCAATGTATTGGTACTGAATAGTACGCATCCTTTAAATCAATTGTAGCCATATAACAACCTGCTGATATCAAATGTCTTGCAGTGTTGAACGTTTCCATCTTGAAATGTTTATACTCGACAAATGTATTAAAGTTTGTAAGGTCCAGAATAATTCTGCAAACACCATCTTTTTTACTTCTCGGAAAGATATTTGACACAAATTGGTGTTTATGTTCAACAGTTTTTTCAATAACACCTTTTTTAAACAATTTGTCAATTTCCACATTAATTTCTGCTTCCTCAAAAGCAGAAAACATGAAACCATAAGCAGGTTTATTTTGTACCGGAGAATTAACATCTTTAAATGTTATTGTAGCTCCTGAAACTGTTTGTAAAATAAACCGGTCGGATGTGATGGCAAGCCATTCATCATTAAACATTTGTAATCTCCCTCCAACTGGAGATTTGTCCACAGTTTTTTTAAGAATAGAATCAAGTTTTTGTACCTCTCCATATGAATATGGTGGTCTCATTCTCCCCGTATACGGGTGAACATTAGGCTGTGTTGGATGGTAATATTTTCTTATCATATTCCTGCCTCTGTTCCCAAAATCAAGTCCCCTCCTTGACGAAAAATACCTTTTTTGTCCAAAACCGAAAGGTCTCATGTGGCTAATACATTTAGCCTCTTCATCCATTTCTCTTATTTGTTTAGGCAGGTTTTCTCCAAATAGATAACCAGGAGCTTGAACACCACTTGATCGACACAACCCTGCAAATCTTGGATGAAATATGGGCCGAATCGCAATTTTCCTCATACAATTAATTTCATAAAAGGAATTGCACAGTAAGCCCAAAGTATCTCTTTGGATTTTAATCATTTCTGATCCTTCCATTTGCCTTCCAAAGGCAGTAATGGCAGCTGAAATCAGTTTGAGGATTCTTTGAAACCTTATTTCTTGTCCTCTCATGACTGGAGTCATAGGTGTCCATATAGACGGATTAACCGTAGGTACCTTTAATGAGGTGCAATTTTCCGGTGTTTTATATAATTCTGCTGTTTCAACCATCACAGAATCTTGAAGTTGTTGAGATACCATATAATTAATACTGGCAGCTAGGTTTTCTTCCATAGCCTCACCACTTCCTTCAGGTACAGCAAAATATTTTGCCATATCAGGCACATATGGCCTCTTCTTTTTTATTTGTGGTGTGCACTCATAATCCACATCACCACTTGCAGGGTCTGACTTTTGCAGCCCTGATACACCTGGAATTTCATCCAATGAGACTTCCTCCACCCTTAGTCCTGGGTCTGGAGTTTCAAATTCTCAATTTGGCACATAGCCATATTCTGGATATTCAAACCCCTCAGGGTCATTTTGGGAAATTTCTGGGTACTTTGACCCTTGTCTCATAATATTTTGGAGCACTTTCTCCATATGTTCCATTTTAAGCCATATAGCTTTATTATCCGGAGGACTTTCATTATCAGAGTCATCATCCGAAACCACGGGCCTCACGGATTTCTTTTTACTTTTTCTAGGAACATTTTCCTCCATGGTTTGAATTTCTGGAGAAATTATAGTCTCACTAACGGGTGAATCAGCGGCCACCGGTATCGGAACCGGATCCGCACTAATCTCTTGTCCCGACTCTTTAGCTTCTCCCCGGGACGATCTTTTTACCCGCGAAATCTTTTTTTTTGAGACTTCTCCATTTTTAATTTTTTATTATCTAGGCTGGATCAGTATGCCAGCGTGACTCTGATTTTTTGAATTTTACTTTCATTTTTGCTGGTTCTACCAGCGTAACGTCTTTTTTAGAACGTCCCCTAAATTTTTCCTTGTACTTACCTGTGGGTCCGTTCCGGCCGCTGCGAGGAGCTGCGCTCTACAGCTCTTGCTTCTGCCGTCAGCGTCGACGTAATGCCGTTCTAGCGCCAGGCGGGGCTTCTTCATGTAGTCACTCACGTGACTCCGAAGTAAAATGTAAGTTTTGTAACATACCTACATAAATACAGAACAGTTCAGTGTGTCTATATAGCATAGACCATATATATATACACATAAATGAACAGCTAAAGTGCAATAGGCTATTATAGTTCAGAGTTTGTTTGATGGCGGGTTTAATAGCCTGATGGCTGTGGGGAAGAAGCTGTTCATGAACCTGGATGTACCAGATTTCAGGCTCCTGTACCTTCTACCTTCTTCGGGGATTCCCACAGTCGGCAGCTCCAGCTCCTTCCCCAGCAGAGGCCGCCAACTCCAAAATATTAGGCCGCAGTGCGGACACAGATATGATATGGAAAAAAATCACATCTCTGTCGAGGTAAGAGTTTTTTTAATCCCCCAACCCCACCACCCACTTAAAACAAGATAAAGAACACTAAAACATACATTTAACACATACTATAAGAATCAAAGAATAATCTCTTATACATATTTGCATTTACCTTAGAAAACCCTTGTAGGAATATCCACAAAACAATGAAGAAATGAACCACTTATCACATTCCTGGAAAAGTCAGACCAATAAATCATTGAATGACATTTGGTCATTAACTTCATGATCAACAGTCAGCAAAACTTTAAAACTTTGTTTAACTAATCAGTAAACAGTAATAATGAACAAAAAATAATTGTACGGCAATAAAGTAGTTTCGTAGCAATTCAGAGCTAAATGACTCACTCATTATGTAAAATGCTGAAATCAGTCTGCTGGGTTAAAGAGGATTAATCAGATTAATTTTGAATTGAAATTCTTTGATGGTTGATAAATCATGATGTTTAAAATATTATATGGAATAGAAAAGATGTTCCGAAGCTTCTTAATGATCTACAATTCATAGCTCGGTTCATCTTCCTCTAATGTGGGATGTCAGGCCAATGAGCTGCCTTTTGAGGATATGTCCATTCGTCTGGATGTGCAGTCAAAGGGGAAAGCCACTTTTTATACTGATAGAATTACCTAATGTTGCTGATTTAACTTTCACAATCCTTGGGATGCTTTGCATATAAAAAATACTCTTTTTTCATTTGATTGCTACTGTATTGCAACTGAACAGTAGTTATCTCTCTATGATTTCTCCTCATTCGCCCCCCCCCCCACTGCAAATGCTTCAGGAGTATGTATTTTGCAACCAGCATCTGCAGCCTCCTGTGTCTCTATTGTACCTGGTGTATATCATCCAGGTACAATAGACCAAAAAACAAAAGCTGCAGTAGGCCATTTGGTCCTTCAAGCCAGCATCGCCATTCAATGGGATCATGGCTGATCATCCACAATCAGTACCTCAAACAAAACTGCACACAATACTCCAGGTGTGGCCTCACGAGGACCCTGTACAACTGCAGAAGGACCTCTTTGCTCCTATACTCGACTCCTCTTGTTATGAAGGCCAACATGCCATTCACTTTCTTCACTGCCTGCTGTACCTGCATGCTTACTTTCAGTGACTGATGAACAAGGACCCCTAGATCCCGTTGTACACCCCCTTTTCCTAACGATACCATTTAGATAATAATCTGCCTTCTTGTTTTTGCTACCAAACTGGATAACCTCACATTTATCCACATTAAACTGCATCTGTCATGCATCGGCTCACTCACGCAACCTGCCCAAGTCACCCAGCATCCTCATAGCATCCTCTCACAGTTCACACTGCCACCCAGCTTTGTGTAATTTGCAAATTTGCTAATTTTACTTTTAACTTTAAGCCCTTCACCTGAATCATTAATATATATTGTAAATAGCTGTGGTCCCAGCAGCGAGCCTTGTGGTACCCCACCAGTCACTGCCTGCCATTCTGAAAGGGACCCATTAATCCCTACTCTTTGTTTCCTGTCTGCCAACCAATTTTCTATCCATGTCAGCACCCTACCCCCAATACCATGTGCTGTAATTTTGCCCACTAATCTCCTATGTGGGACCTTATCAAATGCTTTTTGAAAGTCCAGGTACACTACATCCACTGGATCTCCCTTGTCCATTTTCCTTGTTACATCCTCAAAAAATTCCAGAAGATTACTCTAGCATGATTTCTCCTTCATAACTCCATGCTGAGTCGGACCAATCCTGCTACTGCTATCCAAATATGCCGCTATTTCATCTTTTATGATTGACTCCAGCATCTCCCCACCATCTCCCCACCATTTTCCTCTTTGGATTCTTAAAGAAGCTTTTACTATCTTCCTTTATATTCTTGGCTAGCTTTCCTTCTTACCTCATCTTTTCTCCCCGTATTGCCTATGGGATGTGATTCATTTATCATATTAAACAAGAATTAGGAGTAAGATTTGTCCATTTGGACTATTGTGTCTGCTTCGTCGTCCATTGGGCTCAAGACTGATCTTTCAATTTAGTGCCATGTTTCAGCAGTAGCCCCATATTCCTTGTTTCTTTTAATCTATCAATAAGCAATTTGAAAAAAATACAATAAGTGTGCCTCCACAGCCCTTAGGCGTGGAGAATTCCAAAGACTTGCTACCTACCTTCTCAACTTAGTCCAGACAACAGACTCTTATTACAGAGAACATAAAACACAGAAAAGCACAGCACAGATATAGGCCCTTCGGTCCACAAGGTCTGTGTTGAACATGGACAAGATAAACTAGGTCTGAAGAAGGGTCTCGATTCGAAATGTCACCTATTCCTTTCCTCCAGAGATACTGCCTGACCACTGATTACCTTTAGCTTTCTGTGGAATTAGAGTTAATGACCAACATACTTTAAATCAAATTTCTGTGAAGAAATTTATGGCTTTTAGCTCACAACCAAGGGTTATTTTACAAGCATGGTTTCGTAGGGATGTTTTTGGAGCTGTAACAATCTTTTTCAGCAAATACAGACCTATGTTTGAATTGAGGACAATCCTCATCACCAACTAAATGTGTTTTGTGGGTGTGTTGTTTATCAAGTAATAACAGCATAACATCACAGAGTGGCATAAGTATTATACTGTAGATGCAATGGCAGCTTATGACAAGTGTTATTTTAAAGAAACCGATGCAATGCACACTAGATACACAGCAATAGCTTGTAAATCAAGAGATAAGAGCACTACTTTTAATGGACTACCAGCATAAAATGACCAATTCTTTCATTAAAAGTCATGAATATCACAGATAAATCTGTGCAATGATTCCAAGGGTACTAAATCAACTGGTTGATGATGAACAACACCCTTTGCTAATGTGCTAGTATCTGCAAGCACAGTTTTGTCTCAAAACTCAATTGGTTGCACATCTTTGCACAGTTGAATATGGATGAAGACTGTCAGAAGGATCTCACAATGAATACATATAAAGGATTCAACTCCTGCACTGCTGCTATATGGAGCCAAAATCTGTCAATTATAGATAGATAATTGCAAGCCATCGAGAGTCACTTATCACTCTAGTTGAGACAGAGTGAAAACAAAAATTGATGGAGGTATTCTCTGCCTCAGAGGGCAGTGGAGGCCAGTTCCCTAGATCCTTTCAAGAGCGAGTTAGATAGAGCTCTTAAAGATCGCGGAGTCAAGGGATATGGGGAGAAGGCAGGAACGGGGTTCTGATTATGGATGATCAGCCATGATCACATTGAATGGCAGTGCTGGCTTTAGGGCCAGATTTCATTTTCTGAGGATTCCAGCATCTGTAGTTCTTTTGCGTCCTCTCAGGTTTTGCTGATGCAGACCTTACCCAAAATTATTAAGGTCAAGTATGTTTAATTGTCATATGTACTGACAACGGAGCAATGGAATTCTTACTTGCAGCAGTTTAATAGGTCTGCAAACACATGCACTCAGATAATAGATAATAATAAACCGGTTAGGATACTTTGGATCTTTCCACTATTGTGTAGACATGAGCCCAAGGGCAGATCGTGCATCCAATGACCATGCTCCCCATAGCAAAGCCCCTTCCCATGTGTTTCGCACCTCATGGCCCTTGAAACAGAGCTCCCTCTACCAGCTGCCAACTCTTTTGTATGTAGTGATAGCACCCTCTTTGCCCTTCCCTTGGGAGCCTTGCCCCTTAAGCCTTGATGCCAGATACCTTTGTGATTAATTTGTGGAATTCATTGGCGCAGAAGGATGTGGAGGCCGTCAATGGATATTTTTGGGTTTATATGCTCTGGAACAGAAGGATGAGAGGGGATCTTAGAGAATCACATAAAATTCTTAAGGGATTGGAAGGCTAGACGCAGGAAAAATGTTCCCGATGTTGGGGGAGTCCAGGGGTCACCGTAAGAATAAGGAGTAGTCCATTTAGGATTAAGATGAGGAAAAACGTTTTCACCAATAGAGTTGTGAATCTGTGGAATTCTCTGCCACATATGGCAGTGGAGGCTAATTCACTGGATGTATTCAAGAGATAATTAGATATAGCTCAGGGCTAACCAAATCAAGGAATATGGGGAGAAGGCAGGAATGGGGTACTTATTTTGGATGATCAGCCATGATCATATTGATGGCGGTGCTGGCTCAAAGGGCAGAATGTTCTACTCCCGCACACAGTTTTCTAAGTTTTAACGCATAGATTCTTGATTAGTACAGGTGTCACGGATTATGGGCAGAAACCCCAGCAGAATGGGGTTGAGAGGGGAAGATAGATGAGCCATGATTAAATGGCGGAGTAGACTTGATGAGCCCAGTGGTCTAAATTCTGCTTCTATCATTTATGAAAACACTCCACTTCCACTTGGTCCTCACCCAAACCTTCACACTCAGGCCTTATCTTCAAGTCTTCTGGTACCTCCTCTGGGCAGAGGGGGGAGGGGGGGGGGCACGTCAGGTACCCAGTCCCCTCCCAGTCGGGTACAGACCACGACCCCCCGCCTCCCCCTCCGCCTCCCCGCCAGAGCGCTGGCTCCTCCCCCGCGCCGGTTGGCTCCTCCCCGGGAGCGTGCGCTCCCGCCCCTCGTAGACGCGCGTGTTGCGGCAGTTGGGTAGTGCGGAGGGAGGGAGGGAGGGAGGGCAGGTAGGTGGGAGGGAGCTGTTGCCGCCGCCGCCACCGCCACCGCCACCGCCACCGTCACCGCCACCATCGCCGCCACCATCGCCATGGCCAGGGCCGAAGATTTCTCGCTGGCCGACTGTGATGTGATCGGCTTTGATCTGGATCATACCCTGTGCCGCTACAACGTGACCGCCACCTTCGCGGTGAGTTTGCCGCGGCCGATCGTGTTTCAGACGCTCCGGGCCAAGTAGCCGGTGCCGGGGCTGGGGAAAGCGGCGGCGCGGCCCGTCACCGTGCAGCCGGCAGCGGGGGAAGCGCCGCGCTCCCCGGGGCCGCTGCAGCATCGATCGCCAAGCCGGGCCACGGCTCTGCATCTCCCGGGGTGTGCAACGTGAAGTTGCCCGGGAGCACTCGGCAGCCTCTGCTCATTTATGTCCTGCAATTGTTTCCCTTGAGTTTCCGCCTTCTGACACCTTGTCGGACAATTTTCTGAAACTAACCCAAATTGTAAACATGTCATCTTTTACCACGCCCCCACCTCCTCCGATCCATGGCAACGCTGGCGTTTCAGCACCGAATACAACCGTTTCAACTTTGCGTCTTGTTCCTGGTGCACATCACCACGCTGTCATGTTTCTGATAGCTGTGATGCGTGGTAATGAATGGGAGGTAATTAATCGGGCTACTACTAATTCCTTAATTCGTGCTACTAATTCCTACAATTCCTTCGAACCATCTCTATCTTGGTTGTTTTGCCCCCACCTGCCCATTTTGGATAATATTTTGAGTAAAGGTAGATGCAAGGGTGAATGGGATTCGGATTGCGGAAGTGCGCTCATCAATCCGGTTCACGTCTCAGCATATCCCACTCTACGTATGCAGCGAATTAATTTGTTTTGAAATGTACTCCAACACAGTGGAAAAGTTGCACACTGCCGGGGAGTAAAGGTGCATTGTGATTCCTTCAGGCGGACAAACCCCTTGCTGATGATGCAGGATAAACTGACAGGGCAGTAATTGGCAGGAATGTATTTGTACGGAATTTTGTGTGCAAAATCTGTTCTGTATTGTCATGCTAAAGTTGTAGTTCAGCACCATGGTTAGAAGTATGGCTAATTTTGGTATATACTGCGCTACATTTGGAATATTTATTTCTTTATTCATTCTATGTGACTTTGTAGGCTAGGGCAGTATTTATTGCTTATTCCTAAATAAGAGCATAAAACATAAGAGTAGAATAAGGCCATTCGGTCCATCGAGCCACTTGATCATAGTGATCGATATTTACCACTCAACCGCATCCTCCTACCTTCTTTCCGTAACCTTTGGTGCCCTTATTAATCAAGAACCTATCAATCTCTGCTTTAAAAGCATCCACTGTTTTGGACTCTACAGCTGTCTGTGGCAATGAATTCCACAGATTCCTCTGGCTAAAGAAAGTCCTCCTCATCTCCATTCTAAAGGTATATTTTTATTCTGAGGCTGTGCACTCTGTTTCTAGACTGTCCCATTTCCGGAATAATCCTTTCCGCATCCACTCTAAGTCTTTCATTATTCCGTAGGTTTCAATGGGATCCCTCCTCATCATTTTAAACACCAGCAACTATAGGCCCAGTGCTATCAAAAGTTCACACAATCATCCTCGGCATCATTGTCCAAAACCTTCTGTGAACCCTCTCCAATGCTCGCACATCCTCCCTCAGATATGGGCCCCCAAAACTGCTCACAATATTCCAAATGTGGCCTCACCAGCACTTAATAAAGCCTCAGCATTACATGTTACATCTCAGCAAATTACCTAAGAAGGTGGTGGTAAGGCTCTGCAACTTTCACAGTGATTGGATAGAAGTCCAGGATTTAGACCTGGTGACGAGGAAAGGATAACAAATGTATTTCTAAATCAGCATGGTATGTGAGTTGGAACTGTATCTGCAGGTGTACCATATACTTTGTCTCTCATGGTTGTAGAGGTCAGTGGTTTGTGAGTGCTGATTTGTAATTTTTGGTGAATTATTGCTGTACATGTTGGAGATGGTAGTTATTCCATGGTGCATTGATGGTGGATGGTGTTAGAGCTGTAAGCAGGTGGAGAGTATTTCATGTGTAGGAAGGAACTGCAGATGCTGGTTTACAGCGAAGATAGATACAAAATGCTGCAGTAGCTCAACGGGACAGGAAGCATCTCCGGAAAGAAGGGACGGGTGACGTTTCGGGTTGAGACCCTTCTTCAGTCTGAAGAGGGATCTCGACCCGACATGTCACTTATTCCTTCTCTCTAGAGATGCTGCCTGTCCCACTGAGTTACCCCAGCATTCTGTCATTGAGTCATAGCCATGAAGTGATACAGCGTGGAAGCAGGCCCTTTGGTCCAACCTGCCCACTCCAGTCAGCATGTCCCAGCTATACTAGTCCCACCTGACTGTGTATTGTCCACATCGCTCTAAACCTGTCCCATCTATGTACCTGTCTATAAATGTTTCTTAAACGTTGGGATAGTCCCATTCTCAACTACCTCCTCTGGCAGCTTGTTCCATTTACCCACCACCCTATGTGTGAAAAAGTTACCGCTCAGATTCCTATTAAATCTATTCCCCTTCACTTTAAACTTATGTCCACTGGTCCTTGATTCACCTACTCTGGGAAAGAGATTCTATTTACACAATCTATTCCTCTCATGATTTTATACACTTCTATAAGATCACCACTCATCCTCCTGTGCTCCAAGGAATAGTCTCAGCCAACTCAACCTCTCCCGATAGCTCAGACCCTCTGGTCCTGGCAACATTCTCGCAAATCTTGTCTGTACCCTTTCCAGCTTGACAACATCTTTCCTATAACATGGTGTCCAGAACTGAACACAATACTCAAAATACGGCCTCACCAACATCTTATACAACTGCAACATGACCTCCCAACTATACTCAATATTCTGATTGATGAAGGCCAATGTTTTCAAGAGAGAGTTACATTTAGTTCTTAGGGCTGACAGAATCAAGTGATATGGGGAAAAAGCAGGAACGGGGTAAAGATTTTGGATGATCTGCCATGATCATATTGAATGGCGATGCTGGCTCGAAGGGCCGAATGGACTATTCCTGCACCTATTTTCTGTTTCTAATGTGCCAAAAGCCGTTTTGACCCATTAGGTAGATAGGCATGCAACGCGGCCTTCAAGGAACCATGTACCTGCACTCCTGCTTTACAACAGTCCCCAGAGCCTTACCATTCACTGTCTAGGTCCTGCCCATGTTAGACTTCTCAAAATGCGACAACGCTCATTTCACTGTATTAAAATGACTAATGTCATTTAAATTTAAATGAGGACATTGTCCTGATGAATTCTGGAGGGGATGGCTTGGCACTCCAAAACAATTCTCCAAAACAATGGTATGATTCCATCTGTTAAAGGATTTCCTCTTGAAGTCTGTTGACTTTGGTTGTACCATCGGCCCTGATGCCAAACTGTATCAAATGCTGCCTTCATGACAAAGGCATTCACTCTTCATTTCTGGAATAAAGCTCTTTGGTCCATGTTGATTTCAAGGCTATGTTGACTAAAAAGACCAAGTGAACAGTGTATGAAGGGTATCATCCCGAAACTTAATCTATTTCTTTTATCCAGAGATGCTGCCCGACCTGCTGAGTTACTCCAGCTATGTGTGTCTGTCTTCAGTTTAAACCAGCATCTGCATTTCCTCCCTACATATGTGAAATGCAAACTGCACATCGGTGATGAGCCACAGGGCTAGCAGTTAAATCCCTACAATGAATGAAGGGAACATTAATCTTTTAGCCTGACTAACAATGAGATTTTTAGAGGAGGTTGTCTACATGAATCTTAGTGAAAACTCGTGGTAGGCTGATCTACAAGGTTGAGATGTATTCAATCCATAGTGACACGATAGTTTGGATTCTTAACTGGCTTCCCAATATAAGACATGGTAGTCGTGGAAGGGTATTATTTTGGTTGGCAGTCTGTGACCAGTGATGTTCTATAGGACTCTGTGCTGGGACCTCTTTTGTTTGAAAATATATAAATGATTTGGTTAGAAATTAGTTGGTTAGTAATATACAAATGACACCAAAATTGGAGAATTACAGCCACTGATTAAAGGGGAGTCTGCCGAGCCTGCTCCTTCTCGTCCCCTGAAGACTAGCGACCGGGAGGATGGTGACGACGAAGAACACGATGGGTGAGGAGCATGGCCGGATAGGGTCTAGGGTCAGGCCTACCTCGAGGTCGGGGGTGGGTGGCTTCCTCGGGGAACATATGTGGATGGCCGAGGAGCGGATAGCCGTCAGAAGACAACAGAGGGATATAAATCAGTTACGATGCGATACGATAGAATTTTAATTATCCCAGGAGGGAAATTGGTCTGACAACAGTCATACACACAACAAGATACATGAAACATGAAATTAGTGACGAGTTGAAAGTTCAGGATTGGGGATGTGTAAAGATTGGGGGGGGGGGGGGGTAGTCTACCCCATGAAAGAAGGGGGAGCAGTTGTACAGTTTGATAGCCAAGGGGAAAAGGATCACCTTAAAGACAAGGGTAGGGAAATGGCAGTTGGAGTTTGATCCAAGCAAATGTGAGGTATTGTACTTTGGAAGGTTCAATGTAAGGGAAAATATTTAGTTAAAGGCACGACCATTAACAGCATTGAGATGCAGAGGGATCAAGTCCATAGTTCCATATGGCAATACAAATATAGTGGTAAAGAAGCCATATCTATGCTTGCCTTCAGCAGTTGGGCATTGAGTTTGTGTCAGGAAGACATATTGCAGCTTTATGGAACTTTGGTTAGGCTGCATTTGGAGTATAGTGTGCAGTTCATGGCACCCCATATCAGGAAGGATGTGCAGAGGCTTTGGAGAGGGCGTAGAAAAGGTTTACCTGCAATCCACCTGGTTTAAAGGGTGTCAGCTGCTAGGAAAAGTGACAAACTTGGATTGTTTTCTCTGGAGTGTTGAAGGCTGAGGGTAGACCTGATCATATAAAACTATGGGAGTGATAGATAGAACCATTTTCCCCAGGGTGGAAATATCAAAGACAAGAAGGCATAGTTTTAAGGTGAGGGGGGACAATGTTAAAAGGAGATGTGCGGCCAAGCTTTTTACACAGAATGTCGCGGGTGCCTGGAATGCACTGCCAGTGGTGGTGATAGAAGCAGATACGATAATGGTGTTTAAAAGGCTTTCTTTTCTTTTATTAGAAGTAAGTACATAATAAAAACATTTTGTTTGTGGTAGTCATACATTATTAATATTGTCAATGTTATCAATTTTTTAATAGTTCTACTTCTATATATTTTTTTTATTTTAGTAAATAATAGAGAGAGAAAACAAAAAAAAAACAGAAGGTATAATAAAAAAAGAATGGAATAATTAACTAATAATACAAATGTAACTCTTCATCTAATCCTAAATTCGGGTTTCAGTCAGGTTTTCGTGCCGAACCAGTTTGCCCCTTCAAATAGTCAATAAATGGAGACCATATTCTGATAAAATGTTCTTGTTTGTCCATTTAGACAAATCTTATTCTTACCAAATGTAGGGTCTCCGACATTTCCATGATTGTGAGGGTTATAGGACCTTTCCAAAAATTTAATATTAATTCTTTCCCAATTATTATACTGTAGTCGATAGTTTCTTTGGCTTGTAGTAAATATTTGATTTTTTTCTAATATTCCTAATATTATTAGTTATGAGTCGGGGTCCAGTTGACAACTTCTGAAGTTCTTAAAAATGTCCGTCCAAAAATTATTAATTTTATAAAATTTACAAATGTATGCGTTAGGTTAGCCTCTAAGTGCTGACATTTTTCACAGATAGGAGATATACTTGGGAAGATTCTATTTAATTTCATTTTTGAATAATGTAATCTATGTAATCATTTAAATGGTATTTAGGAATGTGTAGCATTTAACGAACAGTGATGTATATGTTGTAAGCTTTCGTCCCAAATATCTTGCATTATTGGTTGGCCTAGTTCATTTTTCCATGATTGCCTATATATTTCCGTCGTAGGTGCCTCACTGTCTAATAGGATATTATAGATATAAGATATTAATTTCATTTCGGAGTCACATGAGTGACTTCATGAAGACCCCGCCAGCACGCATGCTCGACATATCGTCGCTCGCAGTTGCAGTCGACGGCTGGCGGGGTGAGTGCGCTCCTCCACTAGCCCTTCAAAAAGGACCACTCAGGTAAGAGGAACTAACCTTGAGTTGGTTAGTTCCAGTGGATAGAATTTTTTTTGTTCACAGGGACGATGGAAGGGAGTTCGAAAAATACCTCCAGCCGCAGGACTTCAGACACGAGTCAGCGGCTGCATTCACTGGAGCTGCCCGCTACAACGGCAGCACTCGCTCGTCGGGCCGGGAAAAGGACGCGGAAGTCGGGGAGCCCTACTCTACCATGACCCGACTCTCCACCACGGCTATCCATGGAGCCACATAGTGGTAGGAGCACTACACGGGAGCAGGGTAGGGTAGACCCTGACTCCCTACCACTGTCACCTAAACATAGGGACAGTGGGAAAAAGGTGCGTAAACGTGTTACCCGCTCTGCGGTACGTTCTGTCTCCCCTCCTACATAGGTCACCAGAGGGCGGACCAGGGGAAGAACCGCACGAAAGTCGAAGAGCCCCGCTGCAGGGGCCGGCGTCGACTTGCCACCAGAGCTGTCCGCCAGATCGCGGACCGGTGAGGGATCGAGGTCTGAGTCTGGGAGCCCCGCAGGTGCGGCCGGCGCAGACTCACCACCGGGGGAGCCTGCCAGATCGCGGCCGGTGGTATATCATCTCGGTCACCGCACCCCGCGTGTCTGGACGTGACCGAACGTCGCCTTTGTCCCGGGGGAAGACAGGCGGCAAGCCCGCGCGGGCATCGGTGAACCCCGCTTCGGCGGTTGGAACCGACTCCTCACCGCTCATGTCTTTCCAGACAGGCAGGCCGCCACAGTCCGGAAGACTGCGGACTAGCGGCATGTCCGCGCGGGAGTCGCATAGCCCCGCTGGAGCGGCAGGCAACGACATCCTGCCTAGGCACACTAGACATCAACTTGACGAGGTGCGGGCTGATGGCAGAAGCCTCAGTAGTTCAGGAGAACCTGAGGAAGTCGACTTGTTGTCCGCAGATAGCGGCGGCGGTTGCATGGCTCGCATGGAGCACATGATGGAGTGACTCCTAGTTCCAGGAGACATGCATCTGGGCCACCCAGCATGTCCCCGTCATCGGTGGGGAGTGCGAGGGGTCAGCAGCTGGCTGACGTGGAAGAAGGATTGGCGCAGGAACCTGCAGCACCTGAGAAACCCCAAGAGGAACTTCTGGATGTGGTTTCCAAATTTGCCCAACCAAAACACTCAGGACAGCCATTGCAGCCCAATCTAGCGGCTAGCTTTGACTTCCTCACTACACACCAGCTGCAGGATCAGGTCCTAACCGAGGCAATGAACAAATACAAGGCCCTGAACAACTGTGTATCATTGAATGTACTGACAGTCAACACGCCCATCTGGGGCAACATCAGTCCAGGAATAAGGGCACAGGAACTCAAACTACAAAAAATCCTGAAACTGCTGACGTCGGGAATCACTGCCTTTGACAGATCGATTGACAGGAGATGACGGAGGAGCAGGAAGATGCTCTTGCGTTATTGTGTAACACACAATACGAAATCAACGCTTTCCGAAAAGTCTCCATCAAGCCGACTCGCAACCCCAAGTTCGCGGGGTTGTGCAAGGCATCTGCGACGCCGCCACCGAGACAGCTGTTCGGTGAGGACCTGTCCAAATGGGTCAAGGACCTGGACGAGGAGGCGAAGGCAGTCGGTTTGATGAAACCACCTCCCTCCTGCAGTCTGGCAACGCGCAGACAAACACCATATGTAAGACCTCGGGGGCCACCTGAAAGATCAGCAAGGACCTACACGCCAGCATCACATCAACAACAAAAGCCTTTTTTAGGGCAGGACCAACAGCGACAGCGACCTGCGTGGAAGATGCGCCAACCCCACAATCCAGCAACGCAACAGAGCGCCAAAACCCAGAACGTCAGGCCCCGCCGGTAACCATGGAGGTAAGTGGGTCTGGTTCTCATGCAAGTGCTGCACGTTTAACCTCACAAATTGGTGGGAGGTTACGTTTATTCTGGGATGCATGGAGCTCTATAACTTTAGACTCGTTTATTTTACAAAGTATTCACGGGTATGAAATTGAATTTATAAATGAACAACTTCCCCCGCCTCAACATGTACCAGACCGGAAATTTGCACTTTCCCATAAGGAAATAGCGGAAGGACATGAGGAAATTTTGAGGCTACATGCAAAAGGGGTGATAGAGAAAACGATGCACGAACCTCTTGAGTTCGTATCGAACATCTTTACCAAAACCAAAAAAGATGATGGATGTCGGATTATTATTAATTTAACCCATTTGAATACTTTTGTAAAATATACCCATTTGAAAATGGACACATTTGAACCAGCTAAATCACTGATTTCCAAAGGGTGCTTCATGGCATGCATCGATTTAAAGGATGCATACTATTCAGTATCCATACGGAAACATCACCGAAAGTTCTTGGATGGATCAGCTATGGCAATATAGAGCCATGGCAATACAACAGCCCCGAGGTTGTTTACAAAAATTTTGAAACCAGTATTGGCATCCCTGAGGAAACAAAACCATATTGTCATGGCATATTTAGACGACATCTTGATTGTGGGTAAGACCATGGGATCGACAAATTTAGCAGTAGCAGCTACTAAGACATTGTTACAAAAATTAGGGTTTGTCATCCATCCAGACAAATCTAAGTTCTAGCCTTCACAGGTCATGAACTATCTGTTATTTACAATTAACACCAATCAAATGATTGTTACCATCCCAGATAACAAGGCAATGGATGTTATTGAGGCATGTAACAACCTTGCTTGCGCCAGGAAACCAACAATCAGACATGCTGCTAAGGTAATTGGGAAATTAGTAGCTACATTTCCAGCTGCACGATTTGGCCCTCTACACTATCAAAATTTGCAACGAACAAAAATGTCAGCATTAAAAACAAATGCTGGACATTTTGATAGACCTATGCAGCTGCCAATGAAGGCAAAAGTTGAGCTACAATGGTGGATTGATAATATTCGTGACTCATTCAATCCCATTATTGTACCGACCCCGTCAGTCGTGGTACAAACCGACGCAAGCGCCCAAGGCTGGGGAGCTACGGACACTACTTCCAGTTGTGGCGGTAGATGGGATTTACACGAATCTACCCTTCTATTTTCACAAGGGATAAACTATTTGGAGATGCTAGGAGCATTTCACGGACTACGAGCTTATTGCATGAATTTACGTCATATGCATGCAAATAGATAACACCACTGTGGTGGCATACTTAAATCATATGGGTGGTATCAAGTCGATATCTTGTGATGAATTGGCAAACTCAATCTGGCTCTGGTGCATAGAAATAAATATTTGGATATCAGCTACCTACCTTCCAGGTAAGCTCAATACAGTGGCGGGCACCAGGTCACGTGTATTCAATGATAACATTGAGTGGATGTTGAATTCAAACATTTGCTAAAATTATCGCCAAATTTGGAACACCAGATATCGACCTTTTTGCGTCCAGATTGAACCATCACATACCAACATATGTATCTTGGGAACCAGATCCTGGGGCAGTAGCGATGGACGCTTTCTCGCTGCATTGGGGGAAATGTTTTTTTCTGTGCATTTCCTCCATTTTGCCTCATCAGTTGGGTGTTGCAGAAAATGAAATCAGATTCTGCAACAGGCATTTTAATAATACCCAAATGGCCTACACAACCATGGTATCCGGTGGTCTTTGAGATGATTAAAGAACCATGGGCACATATTAACAAGTGCCCGGATTTGGTGACTAACCCCACTACAGGGGAATACCATCCGTGCCATGGTCATCTGAACCTGTTGGCCTGCAGGTTCTGAAGAGGCCACTCCTGCAATACGGACTAACACCAAGGACCATGGACACCATTGGAGCATCTTGCAGAGAATCCACTAGACAACAGTACCTCACTCAAATCAGGAAATGGGAGGCCTACTGCAGCCGTATTAACATCACGTATGACTGCCACGATTCCCCATGTGCTGGAATTCCTCGCGGGGCTGCATCATGATGAGGGCCTCAGCTACAGCGCCATCAACAGTGCCAGGAGCGCATTTGTCATCCTACCTTTGTATAGGAGTAGGATCTCACCAGCTTGTGTCCAAATTGATGAGGGGTCTCTTCAATTCGAACCCTCCCCGACCACGATACAACATCACCTGGGACATAGGGGTAGTATTGACCCTACTCAAGAGTTGGTCGCCAATGATTGGACTACCGCTGGATAAACTCACCCTGAAGATGGTGATGTTAATGGCGCTAACATTGGCTCAGCGGGTCCAGACCTTGCAAAAGATAAAGTTGGATAACCTGGTCTCAACCCCTGAGAGAGTAACTTTCTTTATTGATGAGTTACTGGGACTACAGGGCTGCAATTAATATTTCCAGCATACCCCATTGATGTGAGTCGTCACTATATAAAAGTGACGGTGATCAGCCATATGAAACCCCATCACAGGGTGACGGTGCAGCCATCTCCAGGTGGCTCAGGGTGGTATTGGATGCAGCAGGTATTGATACTAATATCTTTAAATCCCATTCTAGCAGGGCTGCATCCACATCAGCGGCGAGGATGGGCCATGGAGGTTCCCATGGACCATATCCTCGCTACAGCGGGCTGGGCCAGCGAAGCTACGTTCCAGCGGTTTTATAATAAACCTGTGGCTGCTCCTGTTACATTTGCGGAGACAGTGTTAAGTACTGGTCACCAAGAAACGTTTATCCCCGAGTGAGGGGTTTTGATATGTGTTAATAAATACTATATTATTTTTCAGCTTGTCAAGTCTGAAATACATTAACATACTCCTTCCATCAGAATTGCGGCAGTGTGGACGTGATCCAGGGCATGTAATCACAGAGCTTTGAAAACTTCACGGTCACTCACGTGACTCCGAAATGAAATAGTAAGATTAAATGAGAACTTACCAGTTTGAAGTTTGATCTTAATTTTATGAGGAGTTGCGATGAGGGATTTTGTGCCCTCCGCTCCCAACCCTCTACTATAAGGTCAACTGGTAAATAGAGTATCTTTAATCTTACTATATTAGTCATTGTTGTTTAATTCTGTGATTCCACACCGCTGCTTTGAAGAATGTCGCGCATGCGTGCTGGCGGGGTCTTCACGAAATCCTTCATCGCAACTCCTCATAAAATGAACTGGTAAGTTCTCATTTAATCTTACTATTTTTTTGTATTAGGGTGTTTATTCAAACATTTATCAAGAATTTCTGGATCTCTATTTCTATAGTCCTGTGTATTTGATTTAGCATAATCTCTGTAGATATCTGAAATAATCATTTGAGAGAAGTCCATAAATTTGTTGTAACTCCTGAAATGAAAGGAATGTGCCTTTCCTATAGAGATGACCCATCTTTTTAATTCCGTGATTTTTCCATTGTAGAAAACCTTTATCAAACATTGAAGGTTTACATGCAGGGTTGTTTACAATGGGAAGAAGTAGTGATAGATTATCCAATTTTAAAGTATTTTGTAATTGTTTCCAAATTCGTATACCACTGTATATTATAGGGTACTATAGGTTTTTTGCTAAATCTAGTGGTAGCAAACAAAATCGAACCAATTTCAAAGGGAAAATATTCTTCCTTTTCCATTTTTAACCAATCTGGTTGCTGGTCCAATTCTTCCAACCAGAAGTTCATATTTTTAATGTTAACTGCCCAGAAATAGAGCATGAAATTCGGTAGAGCTAAACCTCCATTTATTTTTGATTTACATAAATGCTTTTTATTTATTCTGTATTCATATAATCCCAGATAAAATTAGTGACTATAGAGCCAACCTTTTTAAAAAAAATTTTTGGAAGATATATCGGGATTGATTGAAAGAAGTACAATTTAAGAGGCTTTCTGATGGACATATGGATATGCAATGAATTAAGGGATATGGATCATATGTAGGCAGAAGAGGTTAATTTGTTCGACACAGAAATTATGGGCCAGAGTGTATGTGCCTGTGCTATAATGTTCCATGTTCCAAGCCAGTTTTATTGGAGCTCCAGATTACCATGAGAACTGAGCAAACCAGACAGCTGGTTTAAGGGTCATTTGCCAAGGATGACTAAATTAAGGACAATGAGGAAATAAACAAATACATTTGTATATTCTGTTAATGCAGCACATTCGGGACTTTGAGCATGGACAAACAGATTCTCCTGATTCTTGGATGTTATTCCAGTTAATACTTCAACACATGTTTACTTGCTTTGTTATAGGTATCACACAATAGTGTATTAAACTTTTCATTAAACCCAATAAGTTTAAAGGCAACACGGGAACCTGCATCCTGGAGAGTTTAAAAGGAGGTTGGGAATTATGGCCCCTGTGTGTTAATGTGACTATGAATCTGCACACAGCAAGTCTCTTGCTGATTAATTAGTATTGGTTCATTATTATCATAATCTCTATAGAGAGAGTGAAAAACTTTGCTATGTGCTATCTAAGCAAATCCTATCATGCATGAGTGCAATCAAACCATTGATGTCCAACAGGTAGTGTAAAGAGAAAGGAAACAGTGTAGAATATAGCTACAGCTACGGATAAAGTGGAAATGAAAAAGAGCAAGGGCCGCAACAAGGTGGATTGGGAGATTGAAATTGTAGCATATCTTACGAGAAGTCCAATGGGAAAGGGGAGAAGCGGGAATGACTGGAGTGTGATGGGCCTGTCCCACTATCACGACCTAATTCACGACCTCTGCCTAGTTTGCCCGTGACTCATACTCACAGCATGGTCGTCACGAGGTCGTAGGTAGGTTGTGACAGGCCATGATGCTAGTCGTAGGTACTCGTGGCATCAAATAGGTCGGGGTGTTTTTCTAGGTTGATGGAAAATGTCCATGAGTAAAAAATGTTGTGAACTAGGTCGTGAAAGAGGGGCAGGCCCTTAAGTGGTCTTTGGTAATGTTAGCTGCTTTCTCGTGATAACATGATGTGCAGGTGGAGTCGATTGTTGGTGGGAGGGTGGTTTGCATGATATTCTGGGCTACATACACAACTGTAATTTCTTGAGGATTTAGGCAGAGCATTTCATAAGTTCACAGGTGATAAAGCAGAATTAGGCCATTCAGACCATTAAGTCTACTTCGCCATTTAGTCATGGCTGATCTATCGCTCCCTCCTAACCGCATTCTGCCTTCTCCCCATAATCCCTCACACCCGTACCAATCAATAAACTATATGTATTTCTGACATAAGAATATCAATTGATGACCACCACAGCTTTCTGAGGCAATGAATTGCCAAACCTGATGCATCCCAATACAGTGCTTTCTACAGTACATCTTCAGAAATTGTTATGTCATTGGTGACATGTTGAATTTAATTGGTCTTCTGAGGAAGTAAAGGCTTTGGTGTGCAGATTATTGGAATTTTACTTGTTCAGCTATGAATTTTGAGATTTCGTATTAGTAAAGAATGAGTTATTCTCAACCAGTTCAATTATATTTGTTGTTTTCCACTTCAGTTGACCCCCTATAGAGGCAAGAGACTCAACAGTGATCATGTGAGTGCAGCTTCTGACAATTAATGGGAGTAAATTATGTGGGAATTAGACAGTTTAGATTTTCCTTATTTATAAAAAGTAAATTGCCCACATTGCACTGACATTCACCAAACAATATGAAATAATATTGCTATAATTCTACTGGATTATTGTGGTGGGAGTCACAAATGCTGGAATTTCTCCATGAGTATGGCAGCATCTTTGGAGAATAAGGGTGGTGACCCAAAACATTGCCTCCCCATGTTCTTCAGAGATGGTCTGTTGGTCCTATAGCTATTGCTGTGTAGATGTTGTCAGTTTAACGATATCTTGTGGAAGGTTGCATACTCTCCCCTCTCCTCTACTCTCTCGACACCAACGGCTGCACCTCCACAGACTCCTCTGCCAAACTTCTCAAGTTTGTGGATGGCACAACCCTGATTGGACTGATCCAGGATGGGGAGGAATCTGCCTACAGACAGGAAGTGACACAGCTGGCATCCTGGTGCCATCACAACAATCTGGAGCTCAATGCTCTTAAGACAGTGGGATTGATTGTGGACTTCAGGAGAGCTCCCCCTCCCCTCCCCACACTCACCATCAACAATACCACAGTCACATCTGTGGAGTCATTTAAGTTCCTTGGAACCATCATCTCCAGCGACATTAAATGGGAGGCCACCATCGACTCCACAGCCAAAAAGGCCCAACCGAGGATGTACTTCCTGTGCAAGCTGAGGAAACACAATCTCCAACAGGCAATGATGGCCCAGTTTTATACTGCCATCAGCGGAGAAGGTTGTTGGCTGCAACCTTCCGCCCCCATCGACAAACTGTACACTGCAAGAGCCAGGAAGCGAGCGGGTAAGATCATCTCTGACCCCTCTCACACTGGCCACAAACTTGTTGACGCACTTCCCTCTGGAAGGCGACTCCGGACTGTCAAAGCCACCACAGCCAGATATAAAACAGCTTTTTTTCAGTAGCTCTCCTCAACAGCCAAAAGTCTGTAGCCTCCTTCTGCTCTCGTATTTTATTTAATTCTTCACATGTTTAAATTATAATGTTTTATTTTTAATTGTCTACTGTATGTCATGTTGTTACTTGCAAGTAAAGCACCAAGACAAATTCCTTGTATGTGTACATACTTGGGTAATAGCATTTATTCAATTCAATTCAATTCAATTCATGATCTAATAGCTGACAAATCCGATGTTGGAAATCCCAGAAGGAAGATGAGCTAGCTTATCCACTGCAGACACAAAATGCTAGAGCAGGGGTCGACAACCTTGTTCTGCATAGGGGCCAGGATGCATGTCTGTGAGCGGATGGCGGGCCACATCTATCACGTGTACATATGGATCCCGCCCCCATCCCGCCCCGGATGGCAGGCATCAAATCACGTGTTCACAGAAGTTAGACAACAATGCTGGAGGAACACAGCGGGTGAGGCAGCCTCATGCAATCCTTGCATGTCTCACCCGCTGAGTTTCTCCTGCACTTCTGTATACCTTCGATTTTTCCAGCATCTGCAGTTCTTTCTTAAACAAGTTCAAAGAAAGTGCGCGGCCGTGCCAGCTGCTTTGCATAGGATGCGGTATAGCTAGAGTTTGGCACGGTCGCTGCCAGGGGCGCCCAGTTGATGCTCGGGGCGCCCGGCCGCTGCTCGGGGCGATCGGCCACTACTCAGGGCACTGCTGCTCGGGGCATCTGGCCATTGCTCTGGGCTTTGCTGCTCGGGGCACTCGGCCGCTGCTCTTGATGCTGCTGCTCGGGGTGTCCTGCCGCTGCTCGGGGTGTCTTGCCGCTGCTCGAGGCGCTGCTGCTCAGGGCGTCCGGTCGTCGCTCGGGGTGTCCGGCCGTCGCTCGGGGCGCCAAGCTGCTGCTCAAGGGCGCCCGGCCGCTGATTATTACCGAAGGGGATAAATCCGCCTGCAGGTCGGATGATTACGGGTTACGGGCCGCATTCGGCCCGGGGGCCATAGGTTGCCCACCCCTGTGCTAAAGTAACTCAGCAGGTCAGGCAAATCTCTGGAGAGAGGGAATGGGTGGCATTTCGGGACAAGAAATGCTTCTCTCCATAGATGCTGCCTGACCCGCTGAGTTACTCCAGCATTTTTTGTCTGCCTTCAATTTAAACCATCATCTGCAGTTCTTTCCTACATAGATTATCCACTGGGCACTTTTGGCTGAATGTGGTTGTCAATGCTTCAGCATATTCAGCCTTGTCTTTAACATTCGTATACTGGTTAACATTCTTATACTGCTATCATGAGGCTAGGTTTTTTTTTGACCCATGGCCTTAAGAGTATTAATTATGTTCAGTTCGTTATGGGGAGTGAGTTGAATTAACTGGTTACATTAAGTGAGGATGGGGACAAAAATGCATCACTGATTTCCAGATAAAGATTGTTGCAAGTGTTTTCTTGTAATGTTTAATAATCGCATATTGTGCTGTTTCAAGGTTAAGAACGGGAATGTAAAAAAGAGCTGTTTTCTCATAATTTGATTAATTGTCCGTTACCAATTGTGAATAATTTTGTGGTTGATTCTGTCCAAAGCACGGCTCTTCTGCTCTGATATTTATGTGCGATCACTTCACTCTGTCGGTACTAATTTTCAGTGCACCTGTTTATTTCCCTGGCTTCATCTTCTTCACTCGTTGAACTACGATTGGTCCCCTGGTTTCATGGTGATAGAGCAAGGAAGTATTTTGTACCATTAGGTCGTGTGACATTGAATTCCTGCATTCATAATGGTACATCAATGAAGCTTGTTTCCAGGCAACAGATCTGGTAGTAGCTAAGGAGGAGAATATGAAACCCTTTCAGTTGCTTGCAGTAAAATGAACTGATGTATTTGAACAGTTAATTGACCTCCAAAAGCTTCAAGCAAGATATAAGTGACGAGTCGCCCATAAGTGATGTACTCTTATGTACCTGAAGTTATTTTATTGGTCATTTATAATAGCTTCGAAGGGTGATAACTGTTGGGCTTTTATTAAGAATTGATTTCTTACGCTGTAAACCATTTTTATTTAAGATTAATTGCAGCAAAGTCTTTCATCTCAATTTCCTGGAAGACATTGCAAAAGAGAATGTGAAATTGATCAGTCAATTAATTTGTTTTTCAAATCGAATGCTTATTTCTTGTAAACCAATAATTGTGTTGAAGTGGAAAAAATATTGTTTCAAAATAAAATTGATCCTTGAATTATGTAGCTGATGAATATGTGTGCATTAACATTGAAGATATAACTACGTTTAAAAAAAATCCAAATATTTAAAGTTAATGAGGAAGTGCACCTGAAATTCAAGTCTAAAGATAGACACAAAATACTGGAGTAACTCAGCGGGACAAGCAGCATTACTGGAGAGAAGGAATGGGTGACATTTCGGGTCGAGACCCTTCTTCAGACTGATCTTCTTCAGATCATTGTATCAGAATACAATGATGCCATAAACATTTGGTTATCCTACCTTCCTTGAGTGAAATCAGAAGTGAAGCAGATCTACACCCGTACCCTGGAGAGTTTAAAAGGAGGTTGGGAATTATGGCCCCTGTGTTTTAATGTGACTGTATGAATCTGCACATAGCAAGTCTATTGCTGATTAATTAGTATTGGTTCATTATTATAATCTCTACAGAGAGAGTAAAAAACGTTGCTATGTGCTATCTAAGCAAATCCTATCATGCATGAGTGCAATCAAACCATTGACAAGTCCAACAGGTGATGTAAAGAGAAAGGAAACAGTGTAGAATATAGCTACAGCTATGGATGAAGTGGAAATGAAAAAGAACAAGGGCCACACGAGATGGTCCAATGGGAAAGCGGAGAAGAGGGAATGACTGGAGTGCAAGTGGTCCTTGGTAATGTTAGCTGCTTTCTTGTGATAATGTGACGTGCAAATGGAGTCGATTGATGGGGGGGGAGGGTGGTTTGCATGATATTCTGGGCTACATACACAACTCTGTAATTTCTTGAGGATTTAGGCAGAGCATTTCAAACGTTTACAGGTGATAGAAGCAGAATTAGGCCATTCAGCCCATTAAGTCTACTTCGCCATGTAGACTTATGGCTGATCTAACTCTCCCTCCTAACACCATTCTGCCTTCTCCCCATAACCCCTGACACCCGTACTAATCAAGAATCTATATGTATCTCTGCCATAAAAATATCAATTGACGGCCACCACAGCTTTCTGAGGCAATGAATTTCATCCATTTGCCAAACCAAGTTGTGATGCATCCCAATACAATGCTTTCTTTGGTGCATCTGCAGAAATTGTTATGTCATTGGTGACATGTTGAATTTACTTGGTCTGCTAAGGAAGTAGAGGCATTGGTGTGCATTTTATTGGAATTTTATTTGTTTAGCTACAAATTTTGTGATTTCGTGAGTATTAGTAAAAAACCTACCTACTTGAGTGAAATCAGAAGTGAAGCAAATCTCTGTTTGAATTTTGAAAATATATAAAATGGGGTGAATATATAAAATGTGTGATAAAGTCTTACAGCCTTAAAATCCATGATTTTTCTCTTTTAAAACTGTAATATGGTTATTACAATTAAGGATATCAGTGCATCATCTTTGGTCATTGTATAAGAATTGAATATTTCTGGTGTAGAGCAAATCCCTGCTGTAGTAGTGCATTGAAACTTAAATCTCAGAAAATATCCTGCATGCAATTTTTATCTTTTCATTGTTCCACTCTATTCCAGTTATTTTAATATTGATTTAATACATATACTCCATGCAGTCCCAAAAGCTCATATCAAATCCTGCAGAGGCCAAATAGCCTGGAATGGATTAGTGCAGTTTTCAGATGAAAGCTCAAAGTGCCTAGGTGTATGTTTTTATTTTTGTTTGGATTTCAACCAATTATTGACCCAGGTCTAATGGATCTGCACTCTCTTGTGAAATAGACATTAGCGTCTTGGCTTTGTTGTGACACAATGCATTTGAACTTCAGCATGTTGAGCTATTTAGATGTAAATACTTTGTGAGAACATAAGCTTGTCGCTGATCTCAAATCTTTTTGTGGAGCAATTCATTTAAATCATATTTTATATTGGAAAAAAAATCTTCAGTTTTGTTTGACAATTTATGGATGTTATTGTTGTTTTAGTTAAATTTTCATAATTGATCGACACTAAAAGGAATAATTAATGATATAATTAATTATGAATTGTTAACCAAATAGATAGCAGCTTCTGGATGTGTGAAAAAGCAGATGTTGCACATTATTCTCCAATTGTATAAATACAAATATAATAGAATAATATCAAAGTAAATTTGATTATTCTGGTTATGTTAATATACATTTCCTATTTGTTGCTTGTCTATAAATAGTTAAGGTAAATAGAAAGTAACATAGTTTCATGAAGAATTGAGATGATGTTGACATTTCTAATCTGCAATCTGCTACATTGTTGAATACATGATATTGTCATCATTTATGGTAGACTTTTGTTTTATTCCAGCTAATATATGATAGCTTTGCTCAGTACTTGGTTGAACAGAAAGGCTATGATCGGGAACTTATGACAGTGAGTCCAGATGCTTGGGATTTTTGGTAAGTCCATTTTCTCTTTGAAATTTATAGTTGTTATAAAGGACTTTTGCCTTTATTACACAAGAAACAAACATAATTTTGGCCTGGTGTTTGCTGGGGGCAGGGAAAGGAGAATAAAACACATTGCTTTTAAAAACAATCACAAAATAGTTTAGTACAGAAGAATAACGTTTACTGTTTCACTTTCTAGTTGGGAGAGATTAAACAGCTTTTCAAGGAACATAAATGACATAATTGAGAAGGTTTGGTTTTAATTACTTGTCTTTGTTTTCTCAGTAAATTTAATTTGTGCCATCTGAGTAACTGTCCAACTACTTGAAGTGTGCAGCAGTAAGCTGTCATTTTCCAAATTGAGTGAAATGTGCGCCAAACTATTTGTACCTATTTCACTTTCATGCCCCATCTCTTTATCACAAATTCATCAGCATGTGCACAAAAGTCAAAGTTGGTTTGCTAACTAGCTGTGGGCATGGCCTTGGCTTCTTGGGAAAACCACATGTAATCTAGAGTTAAAGATTTTATAATCTTTATAAAGATTTATAATTTTGCCAATTATATAGTATGAATGTTTCAACATTTTACTAATTTTAGCAGAAAAAGATTGATTGAACCTGCTGTATATATTTTGTATGTATTTCATACATATATATTTCAGTGTAATAATTAATTCCAGAAGGTATCAATGCATTGGTGTGTGATATTGTGATGCTCAATGACTATTCATGCTTTCATGATTGGTTGCATCTGTTGCATTTTGATGTAGGATACCTAGAATGTAAGATACCAAAACAAATGTCCCTTGTAGCCACGAGCCCATTTTGTAATTCTGAAGACCATGGCTGGTCAATGTATCTTGGGATCTGGGGGACTTGCACATGAAACACAAATGTCTGGCATACAAAATGTTGTTTGTCATGTACATCAATGATCTGGATGATGGGGTGGAAAATTGGATAAGTTAGTATGCAGATGATACTAAGATAGGTGGTGTTGTGGATAATGAAGTAGATTTTCAAAGTCTACAGAGAGATTTGGGCCATTTGGAAAAGTGGGCTGAAAGATGGCAGATGGAGTTTAATGCTGTTAAGTATGAAGTGCTACATCTTGGCAGGACAAATGAAAATAGGACGTACATGGTAAATGGTAGGGAATTGAGGAGTGCTGTGGAACAGAGGGATCTAGGAATAACTGTGCATAGTTCCCTGAAGGTGGAATCGCATGTAGATAGGGTGGTAAAGAAAGCCTTTGGTGTGCATATAGCCACATAACCATATAGCCATATAACCATATAACAATTACAGCACAGAAACAGGCCCTCTCAGCCCTTCCAGTCCGTGCCGACCATTTGTTTTCCCCTAGTCCCATCTACCTGCACTCAGACCATACCCCTCCATTCCCTTCACGTCCATATACCTATCCACTTTACTCTTAAATGTTAAAATCGATCCTGCCTCCACCACTTCTGCTGGAAGCTCATTCCACACAGCCACCACCCTCTGAGTAAAGAAGTTCCCCTCACGTTACCCCGAAACTTCTGTCCCTTAATTCTCATGTCATGCCCTCTTGTTTGAATCTTCCCTACCCTCAAAGGGAAAAACGTATCCACGTTAACTATGTCTATCCCTTTCATCATTTTAAAGACCTCAATCAAGTCCCCCCTTAACCTTCTGCGCTCCAAAGAATAACGACCTAACTTGTTCAACCTTTCTCTGTAACATAGTTGCTGGAACCCTGGCAACATTCTAGTAAATCTCCTCTGTACTCTCTCTATTTTGTTGACATCCTTCCTATAATTAGGCGACCGAGAGGGCCTGTTTCCGTGCTGTAATTGTTATATGGTTATATGGTTATGGTTAACATATATGCTTAACCATGCACACTACAGATTGATGCAAGCATGTTTTCTGTGAAGGACCGAAAATTACCATGACATGGCCATAGCATGGGTCGTTATTGCTATTGGTACAGAAACACTCTCACTTCCCACATAATTTGTTCATAACAAAATATACAGGTTGCAAGGAAATTTCTAAAGGCATTTTATGATAATAGCTTTTAAAACCAACTATACCCATCTGACGTTAAACATTACACTAATTGACAAGAGATGGCCAAAGGACATAACTGCAGCAAATGTTCTTTTGGTAATATGTTTAAAGGTGTCAAAACGCCACATTACCGGACATTCAGATTAGGTGCATGTGTTGTGAACAGCAATGAAGATGCCCAGTGGGGTGGAAGATTGCAACCTTCACGTGGTCCGCCCTGTTTCGACTAATGCAATCAACTTGACGTGCACAAACGGAAGATCAAATAGAACAAGTTGTCCAACAACTTTAGGCTGTGCATGCCACACGAAAGAAGAAGATACCCAGTTTGTACGCACCAGATTTAAAAAAAATTATTGAACATCATTCCCACATCAGAATTAACGTTAAAATTTCAACTGAAATATTTCCTGACCAAATTTGTGATGTATGTGACCGACTGTAGAAGTAAAACCTGGATAAATCCAGCGTATAGTTGTGAATGTTGCCCATTAAATAACTACAGTACTGATACTCCATATTAAGAGCATTGATTTGCTGTTAAAATGAATTCTGTAATAACATGTCAATGGTAGCAGTGTCAATCGAACACTGCGGTTTTAATGTTTCACGTGTTCACAATTTAATTAATCCATCTTTGTGGACTAAAACAAATAATAACATTGGGAATTAAAACACATTTGATTGCATTCCATTATCAAACATAGTCAATGTTCGCTCTGAACACATTTCCAGCACAATAGGGTCGTGGGGGCGGGGGTTGAGAAGGCAATCGGTGTGTAATGGATGGATTGAGGCAGGTGAATACGTGTTGGTTGGAGTATGTAAAATTGTGAGGGGAGAGCACGGGGGATGTCAGTGGTGTTGAATGGGGGGATCAGTACGGGATGGATGGGGGGGGGGAGGGCTCGGTACAGGATGAATGGGGGGCTCAGTACAGGATGAATGGGGGTAGACAAAAATGCTGGGGAAACTCAGCGGGTGAGGCAGCATCTATGGAGCGAAGGAAATAGGCAACGTTTCGGGTCGAGACCCTTCTTCAGAATGGGGGGGATCAGTACAGGATGGATGGGAGGGGTCAGTGCATGATGAATGGGGGGGGATCAGTACAGGTTGAATGGGGGGGGTCAGTTCAGTGTGGATCGGAGGGTCTGTGCAGGATGAATGGGAAATCACTACAGGATGAATGAGGGGATCAGTACAGTGGCGAAAAACACAACTTTTAAATCTATAAACTATCATAGAATATTTTTTCAGTGATTTTATTTATACAGGTAGTTCTCCTACAGCGGCATAGTTTGGACACTAAGAAACCTTACATTATAGAAAATCACAATGTAAAGAAAATTGCATCATGGGGGAAATGGGGTTTGGGGCTTGAGAGTTTTAGACTTGCAATAATAAAGTTATTTATGCCATAGTTTTTTTGTTAAAAATACGAAAGGCTGTATGTTACATTGTTTCATTGCACGTGTGACAATAGAAGTGATTGGTTGACAATTTCAATAGCCATCAACTGTCAAAGTAGCAGTTGTGTTCATAAGAAACAGTTGTTTGATTAAGGTTGGTAGACTACGTGGAAGCAGGTTGTTTGTTCCCTGATCTTTTTCTGCCTGCCATTTCCCAAAGTAACTTTAAGTAATTCTCTAGTTCCTGATCAAAATCACATTATAACCAATTTGTTACGTGTAATGCAAATAATGTGTCCTAATTCATCACTTGGGTTCTATTCAATTTGTGTAACGCATGTTATATCTGAACAATCAATATTGGGCAAAAAGGTTTCTAAGGAGGAGTATCTTGTGGCTCTTTAAAATGACGAACAGGCAACATTTGAGAAAACTAAATAGATAAAAGCAAGCAAATATCATGTTTGAAGTTTAAAATTTCCACTTTAATTTTTCAATGTGATTTATTCTTTTGTCAGTTTTAAAGGCTTGCTTTTGGACATGGAAGATGGCAATTTACTGAAACTAAGTGAAGATGGAACAGTTGTGAGGTAAATATTATTTGGAGTCGTAGAGCACTGAAACGGGTCTTTTGGCTCAACTTATCCATACTGACCAAAATGCTCCATCTAAGCTGGTCTCATTTGCCCATATTTAGCTCGTATCCCTCTAAACCTTTCCTTTCCATACACTTATAAATATCTTTTAAATGCTGTTTTAGTTTAGAGTCCACGCTGACCTGCGATCTCTGCACGCTTAACATTATCCTACAGACACTAGGGACAATTTACAATTATAGCAAGCCAATTAGCCTACAAACCTGTACGTCTTTGGGGTGTGTGAGGAAACCACAGATCACGGGGTAAACCCGCGCAGGTTACGGGAAGAACGTACAAACCCTAACCCGCATCTCTGGTGCTGTAAGTCAGCAACTTTACCGTTGCGGCACTGTGTCGCCCTGTACCTACCTTTATTGTACCTACCATAACTACTTGTTCTAGTAGCTTATTCCATATACTCATTACCCTCTGTGTGAAGAGGTTGTTCCTCAGATTCCTATTAAATCATTCACCATTCACCATAAACCTATGCCGTCTAGTACAGCTCCACCGCCAATTTTCCGGTACCCTTGGTTCCAGAGCCTTGCCAGACTAACGGAGGTCACATAATAATGATACAATAATACACCTCTGACCCACTAATTAAACCCCTTCCAAGTCTCTAAAGCACCATGGACGGCTAGAAACTTAAATAAAACAAATATTAAATGTAGATTTTTTGCACGGGCAGCCTGGACTTCAGATAAAGAGTTACCCTTGGAAGTCCCGATTGAGGGTCAGATCGACGGCTGCCCTTAGGGTCGAGGTGCCGCTTTTGCGTCAGGATTACCTGACCGACCCCCACCGACCCAAGATTTGCCAAATCTGATGAAAATGCGGTAGGACATGTGCACCTACAATTCAATGCAGACTCCCAAGAGGAGTCAAACGGTGCAGGAACTTATCGGTCTAGGATGCGGGGGGGTAAAATACCAGACATCAAAGTTGGCCTCGGATATGGGAACAGATCTGCTGCTTCTGGCCGGGCCGGTGTTCCACAGACCTGGCCACAGGGGGCAAATTTGACCCGCCGATCGGAAGTCCGCCGAAGTTCTGATGTGATCGAGATTTGCTGCTTCACCCCAGCCTAGGCACTACGCTTTCGGGGGGACTTCTGGGGGGGGGGGGGGGGTGGGAATTTCAAGTAATTTTATAAAATTAAAGGAGGTGCTGGACCACCAGTTACTGGAAAATTGTTGGTGGACCTTTATTTGATTCCCCTACCCTGGGAAAAGGTTGCACCCTGGCCAATCCCTCTTCTTCCCCTCCCATCGGGCAAAAGGTATAGAAGTGTGAAATCGCACACCTCCAGATACAGGAACAGTTCCCAGATGTTATCAGGCAATTGAACCATCCTACCTCAACTAGAGAGCCGTCCTAAACTACCATCTACCTCATTGGTGACCCTTGGACTATCTTTGATCTGTTGGCTTTACCTTGCACTAAACGTTATTTCCTTATCATGTATCTGTACTCTGTGTATGGCTCGATTGTAATCATTGTCTTTCCACTGACTGGTTAGCATGCAACAAAGGCTTTTTACTGTACCTGGGTACACCTGACAATAAACTAAACTAAACTAAAACTAAACAGTAGTGGACCCAGCACTGATTCCTGAGGCACCACTAGTCACAGGACTCCAGTCCAAAAACCAACACCACCACCACCTTCTGTTTCTTACAATGAAGCCAATTCCTTACAGTTAACTAGCTTTCCCTGAATTCCAATCAATCTATCCTTCCAGAGAAGCCCACCATGCGATACCACACAATATGAAATCAACATAAATAATGAGCAAGAAGTTTCATGGACTTAGTTATTGTGTGTTTTTACACCAGCACTATTGTCATTTTTAGCTGCCATTTAATTTTAACTTCACTAAAATGTAATTGTGTATGAGATTTAAGAGGTGCCAGTAAAACTCTGCCAAATTATACCAATTCTTAGTTTCTCTTTAAATGTGCTATTGCGTTTCATGCTTGAATTTCTGCAGTTTTCTGTTGACCATGTGCACACAATGTTTTTAGGAAATTTCAGGATCTTGATCGAAAATATCGAAGGAATAATACAACTTATCCAAATTAGGATATTACAAAATGGAGAAACAAGGAACTGCAGATGCCTGACCTGTTTCTCCAGCGCCTTGTTTCTTTTTCAGAATATTATAACTTTTGGAACTAATTCTGATTTTGGACTATTGCAAACTGTCTTGGTAATTCGGTTCCTGGATTATGAATGATCTGGTTTACAGCAACTTAATTTTATATAAATTGCTCCTTTACATTTTATAGTATTCATTAATGATTGAATATAGTTGATATTGCATTAATCTAAATATGGCTAGTGTTTGAGTGATTATTCAATTCAATTAAAGAATTGTAGCAAGTATAAACAGAGTGATGTGACTATACTATAGAATGCAGACATTTCTGATTTATGGAGAAAATTGGCTTATGGACAGTTGTCAGGATAGGAATCCTTAATTCACCCAGGGGCTACCTGTGCAGACTGTTTAACTGGATAATGTTGAGGTAGGTTTAATAAATCATGTCTTCGAAATACACTTCCTTAAGTTGCGCAGCATTGGCAATGAAGGAAATAAATATTTCCAGTTGGAGAGCTTTTAATTAAGTGCTCCATTCAGCAAGCTGCTAATTGTGCACTGCTTTGTTCCAGATGTGGCTGAGCTATTTGAAAATTATTGCTACTGCAATAAAGATTATTAAATAAAGGGCATTAAAGATATATAATTGGACACGCGGAGGACATTTGACTTTTCAAGTCCAAACTATTTCTTGGTAGAGCAATCCAATTAGCCCTTTACTCCTACTCTGCCCCTGTAGAATTGTGGGTTTATGTCTCTCCATCATTTAATCAGTATTGTTAAAAATCATGTTTTTTTATGACAATTTATGCCACCATTGAGGTCCACTAGTTCCACATCGTTACTGTTTTATGCGTAATAGTTAATCTTCACATCTGCCCCGTGTTTCTTGTACAAATCATGAAATTGCTGTTCCCTATTCCTTTGGGAAAATCAGCTAATAGGCTTAGCTATTTTCTTTATCCTAAACCTAATATCCAAACCTTTCCTTATCTTGTACACCTCAGTACAAACCTTTCCTTATCTTGTACACCTTATACACATCTTCCTTTGACCTCTTTTATATGACAATAGACAATAGACAATAGGTGCAGGAGTAGGCCATTTGGCCCTTCGAGCCAGCAGCGCCGTTCAATGTGATCATGGCTGATCATCCCCAATCAGTACCCTGAACCAGTATCTTTTCCTCCAAAGATAAGAAATGTAGCTTCTCCAGTCTAATCTCGTGGCTAAATTTATTTTCGCAAGAATAATTTGGGGATTTCATCTGCTACCTCTCAACAATCTTCACATCTCTCCTAAAGTGTAGTAACAAGACCAGGATGTCGAATTCTAGCAATGGTCTTGTTAGAGCATTATAAAATTTCAGCATGTCTGGCTGGTTTTGTGCTTTTTATCTCTATGAAGGCAGTGTTGCCATATTTGTTCATGCAACCCTCTTGGGTTTAACCTGCCATCTATGTAGGTGAACACTCAGGACCCTCTGCTCCGGCATATTCTTTATATGTTTGCCATTGTGTTTCTGCTACCCATCCCTATTGCCAAAATACATTTCAGATTTATCTATATTTGATTTCTGTTGCTGCTTTTCTGCCCGTACAGTGAGACTATATGTGTCTTGTTGTAACTGATTTGTATCTCCCTTATTGTTTGCCACACTCCCAAGGTGTTGTCTTCTTGATGCAACTCAGTGTCACTTGGATTTTTGTATCAGTGATGATGCAATCCTGAAAAGCATGGGGGGAATACCCACTTTGGTAAAGATGCTTGGAAATGCATTGAGCCAGGTTCTGGTCTGAAATAGGCATGATTTTACCTCCTGAAAACCATATTGTTTTACTTCATATGCAGCCATATGTGAGGTTTTGTTTTTGGAATTATAATGCATTTATGTCTTTATATCCTTACTATCTATAATGCTGAAATGTCACGTCAGGGTTGAATTTCTTTCTTGACATCAGCCATACAAATTGTTGCAAGCTCATAAAATATGAATTTGACTTATCAAGGACATATTTGGTACTATAACTATATGAGTTAATTCCTAAGACTTTGATGGCATAATTGTAACTTGTAAAATAGGAAACTTTGTAAGATCTGTACTATTTATTTGCAAGAATGTATTGAACAGGTAGTATACAGAATGCTTCCGTTTAAAGTTTAGAATGTGGGATCTTAAACTATTTGATATCTCAAATAGAGCTAGTCATGGCACAAGAATTTTAACAGCAGAAGAGATATTGGAAACCTATGGAAAGAAGAGAAAATGGAAACACTTCAAGACCATCAATGGAGTTTTTGCACGTTCAGGTATGAGGCAGAAATATGTCTGAAAGCATGTGTTTAATACATTTTCTTTTTGAGAATGTTTACTTTCGTGAATGGTCTTTAAATATTTAATTTAATTTGAATGTTTAATTAAAGGAAATACATTTACTATAAACCAATACAGATTGTGGATTAATCTTTGTTGGAATTAATCATTTAGTTGTGAAATTTAATAGAAATGATAGTGGAATATAGTTAATTTGACCAATTTTGCATGTTAATAAATCTTAAAATGTTTACCGTAATCTTAAATATTTTTTTCCCGTCTTTGTTAGGCAAATATCATTTCTATGACAATTATTTTGACCTGCCAGGAGCCTTGCTGTGTGCACGGATAGTGGATCTATTAGATCAGGTGAGAAATGCATTCAGTTCATTGTGTTTTCCTCATTGACTCAGTATTGCAGTACCATAAGGACTACTTATACCATTGTTCTTACTCTGGTTGCTAACTGATAATTAAATTATTTATTCCAATTTTGATCTGAGAAAGGCAGTTGGTTTTACATATGCATGAAGGAGCATGATATCCTGCAATTATTTGACCAATTAGTATTGCAGCAAAAAAACGGCACCGGAAAGAGCCTTTTAAAATAACGTTTTTTTTTTCCCCGGGCTCTTTTTTACCTGCACTTTCTCCGTAGCCGTATATTATGTACTTTGTTTTCTTCCACTTTTTTTGAATTGCCTGTTATACCTGTATATGGTTTGTACTCATGTATAGTACAATTTGCTTGTTCAGCATGCAAAATAAAGTTATGCAATTTATTTTGGTACACATGACAATAATAAACCAATTTCAATACTAATAACAGGGCTTTCGCTTAACTTTTTTTCTCTGTTGCTAGCCGGGTAACCTAGGCAGCATTTTAGGTTGCCAAATGACAGTTTAGGTGGTCATTTAAGACGGCTTGCATGACACGTGCGATGATGTGCTCGGACGAAGCGCGTAGTTACCAGTCAGAATTATGGCCAATGAAGCATTCACATATTATTTCTGCTTCAAATAAAGTCACAAACTAAACATAGATATCACTAAGACATGATATATACCACAATGACATGCAGCAAAATTACAATACAGTACCTCATCTCTTTTTACACGTTGCAATGAATGCAACTTCTATTATTTCTTTCCACTTCCAAACAAAATTCTGGTTGGATTATTCAGCGTATATGATCAACCTCGGTGAGACCAAGTGCAGGCTTTCCGATCGCTTCGCACAACACCTACACTCAGTTCGCAATAACCAACCTGATCTCCTGGTGGCTCAGCAGTTCAACACCCCTTCCCATTCCGGATCCGACCTTTCTGTCCTGGCCTCCTCCATGGCCAGAGTGAGGCCCATTGCAAATTGAAGGAACAGCACCTCATATTTCGCTTGGGTAGTTTACACCCCAACAGTATGAACATTGGCTTCTCCAATTTCAGCTGGTCCTTGCTTTCTCCTTCCTTCCCCTCCCATTCCCAGCTCTTCCACAGCCTACTGTCTCCGCCTCTTCCTTTCTTTTTCCCGACCCCCCTCCCCCTCCCGACATCAGTCTGAAGAAGGGTCTCGACCCGAAACGTCGCCTATTCCTTCGCTGCATAGATGCTAGCTCACCCGCTGATTTGCTCCATCGTTGTCGACCAACGGGATCCCATCATTGGCCACACCTTCCCATCTCTTCCCCTGTCGGCTTTCCGCAGAGACCGCTCCCTCCGTAACTCCCTGGTCAATTCGTCCCTTCCCACCCAAACCACCCCCTCTCCTGGTACTTTCCCTTGCAACTGCAGGAAATGCTACCCTTGTAGCTTTACCTCCCCCCCTCAAGTCAGGTTTATTCGTCACATACACATACGAGATGTGCAGTGAAATGAAAAGTGGCAATGCTCGCAGATTTTGTGCAAAAAACGAATGAACAATCCACAAACAGAATGGAACAGAATCACATATTCTTTTACATATTACATATTGTGGGAGGAAGGAAAAAGGAAAAAGAACAGCAATTTAAAAAAAAACAGTAGAATGGTACAGTAAAGTTAGTCCCTGGTGAGATAGGAGTTTACAGTCCTAATGGCCTCTGGGAAGAAACTCCTTCTCAACCTCTCCGTTCTCACAGCATGGCAACGGAGGCGTTTGCCTGACCGTAGCAGCTGGAACAGTCCGTTGCAGGGGCGGAATGGGTCTCCCATGATCATATTGGCTCTGGAGTTGCATCTTCTGATGTATAGTTCCTGCAGAGGGGCGAGTGAAGTTCCCATAGTGCGTTCGGCCGAACGCACTACTCTCTGCAGAGCCTTCTTGTCCTGGGCAGAGCAGTTCCCAAACCAAATCGTGATATTTCCGGACAAGATGCTTTCCACAGCCGCTGAGTAGAAGCACTGGAGGATCCTCAGAGACACTCTGAATTTCCTCAATTGCCTGAGGTGGTAAAGGCGCTGCCTTGCCTTAGTCACGAGTGCTGCAGCGTGTGATGTCCATGTCATATCCTCAGAGATGTGGACTCCCAGGTATTTAAAACAGCTCACCTTATCCACAGTATCCCCATTTATCCTCAATGGTGTAAACGTCCTTGGGAGATGTGTCCTCCTAAAGTCCATTCAAGGACCTAAGCCGTCTTTCTAGGTGTGGCAGAGGTTCACCTGCATCTCCTTCAACCTCATCTATTGCATCCGCTGCTCTAGGTGTCAGCTGCTCTACATTGGTGAGACCAAGTGTAGGCTTGGCGATCGCTTTAGCCCAACACCTCCGCTCGGTTCGCAATAACCAACCTGATCTCCCGGTGGCTCAGCACTTCAACTCCCCCTCGCATTCCGAATCCGACCTTTCTGTCCTGGGCCTCCTCCATGGCCGGAGTGAGGCCCACCGTAAATTGAAAATTGAAGGAGCAGCACCTCATATTGGGCAGTTTACACCCCAGCAGTATGAAAATTGACCTCCAATTTCAGGTAGTCCCTGCTTTCTCCTCCGCTTCCCAGTTCTCCCTCAGCCCACTGTCTCTGCCTCTTCCTTTCTTCTTTCCACCCACCCCCGCACCCTCACATCAGTCTGAAGTAGGGTCTCGACCTGAAACGTTGCCTATTTCCTTCGCTCCATAGATGCTGCCTCACCCGCTGAGTTTCTCCAGCATTTTTGTCTACCCATTCACACAAGTTCTGTTATCCCACTTTCCTCACCCACTCCCTACGCATTAGGGGCGATTTTACAGAGACAAGTTACCTACAAAGCCAATGCGTCTTTGGGATGTGGGAGGAAACCTACATGCTTGCAGCGAGAATGTGCAAATTCAACACAGACAGTGCCCAAGGACAGAATCGAACACAGATCTCTGGCGTGTGAGGCAGCAAGTCCCACCAGCTGTGCCACTATATTTTATTTTCAAACACACAAAAAATTATACGTTGATAACTTTGGTTACTAAAAAAAAAAACTATACATTTTCAGTTTTAAATCTCTAAGTGACGCCATGTCACCTTTTACAGATACTGCATGTTTTAATTCAGTTCAAGACTATGGGGCAGTACATCGGCCATAAAGTTGCTGCCTAAAATTGCCAGAGACCCGGAATTGATCCTGAATATGGGTGCTGTCTGTATGGAGTTTGCTCCTTTCCTCTTTATCGCATGGGTTTTCTCCGGGTGCTCTTGTTTCCTTCCACATTCCAAAGGTGTGCAGGAACCTTTTTCAGACCCAACCCAAAATGTAATATTTTCCTTTTGTCCAGAGATTCTGTCTGACCTGTTGAGTTACTCCAGCTTTTTGTGTCTATCTTCAGTTTAAACCAGCATCTGCTGTTCCTTCCTACACACACAATACTATACGATAGAACTTTATTAATCCCAGGAGAGAAATTGTGTGTGTGAATAGTTATATATTCATATATAAATATACACTGCTTTGTTTTCTCGTTTATACCATTGTTTACAGAGTACTATGTTTACATATTCTGTTGTGCTGCTGCAAGTAAGGATTTCATTGTTCTAACTGGGACGTGAGAGAGTAAAACACTCTTGACCCTTGACTTAAGTCGCTAATGCGTGGGATAGAACTAGTGTGCAGGTGATCGGTGGTCGGCGTGGACTCGGTGGGCCGAAGGGCCTGTTTCCACGCTGTATCTTTAAATTAAACTAAAAACACTAAAACCAGAGGAAATCTAAAGAAGGGTCAATTGCAAGTTGGCAATTGCATGAATCCGTGATCAATCAAGATACTACCAGAAGCTGAAACTAACATTGTGGCATTACAGTTGTAGAGACCATGCAATTGCTCTCTTGATGGATCTGAAATACAATGGATTTGGATGTCAATGCTGTTTTAACACCATTAAAATACAGTGAATCAATTCTAATCCTTGTAGAAACAAAGAACTACAGGTGCTGTTTTCCAAAAAAAGACACCAAGTGCTGTAGTAACTCAGCAGTGTTAGGTTGCATCTCTAGGGAACAACGATGGATGACGTTTCAGGTCAGGTTTGAAGAAAGGTCCCGACCCAAAGTGATAGGAGCAGAATTAGGCTTGTCTAGTCTACTCCACCATTTAATCATGGCTGATCTATCTCCCCCTCCTAATCCCATTCTCCTGCCTTCTCACCCATACTAATCAAGGATCTATCTATCTCTGCTTTAATGTCCACTAGACCAAATGGGACCCGTTGGGTCCCGTCACCCAACGTGGGGGGGGGGGGGGGCGCAGCATCACAGAGGAGGGCTGATCCCCGAACACAATATTCCACCACTCACCTATAGGTCCCAATACTCACCGCTCCCTAGATAGGGAGGGGGAAAGAGAGAGAGTGGTGGTAGGGAGGCAGAGAGGAGAGGCAGAGAGGGAGGAGGGGGCAGAGAAAGGGGGTGTGCAGAGAGGAGGGGGTGCAGAGAGGGAAGGGGGTACAGAGGGAGGGGATGGAGGGGGGTAGAGGGAGAGGGTAGAGAGGGAAGGGGAGGGGTTGGAGAGGGAGAAGGTAGAGAGGGAGGGGGGAGGGGGTAGAGAGGGAGGGGGAGGGAGGGGTGAGGGGGTAGAGAGGGAGGGGAGGGGGAGACGGGACAGAGCGGGAGGGGAGGGAGTAGAGAGAGGGGGAGGAGAGAGGGATAGGGAGGGGGAACAGGGTAGAGCTGGAGGGGGAGGGAGTAGAGAGAGAGAGGGGGGGGGGATAGGGGCGTCAGGCAGCGGCTGCCATGCGAGTGCGCTGGAGTGACGTTCCCTCCCGGAGTGTCCCATCCTGCCTTGTGAGTGCATTGTGACGTCACTCATTGTGGATTTTTGTGACGGCATTGTGGATGTTTTTTTTTTAAATGGGTGAGTTTTCGGGCTGTTTTTACAACTTTAAACGATTAAAAAGTTCGGAAATATAGGTAGGAATGCCTCAAAGGGAAAAATGTGAGTAGAATGTGTGAAAATGGGAAGGCTGTGACCTAGCGTTTGGAAGGAAATAAGAATCAAGCAGATTGTGCCCAGATGACACACTGGGCAGATTGTGCCCAGTTTTTTGCCCAGAGTGGGAGAATCGAGAACCAGAGGACATAGATTACGGTGAGGGGGGGGGGGGGGGGGGGGGGGGGGGGGAAAGATTTAATAGGAACCTGACGGATAACTTTTTTACACGAAGGGTGGTGGGTGTATGGAATGACATACTGGAGGAGCTAGTTGAGGCAGGTACTACTGCACGTTTAAGAAACATTTTTATAGGTACATGGGACAAATGCTGGTAACTGGGACTAATGTAGATGAGACATGTTCATCGGTATGGGCAATTTGGGCGGGTAGGCCTGTTTCCTCGCTGTACGATTTTATGACTAATATACCATTAGATGAGTCCAAATTTAGAACACTAACTTTTTTGTTAGAGACCGGTTGTTATGTTTTTCAAATCAGAATGTTTTTATAAAAATATTTCCAATTATGTTATTGTGTATTTATCGTTGCTATAAATGGACTTGTTTCGTTCAAGAGGCAATGCTTTCTTGCAAAAGTACACTGCAGAATAGAAAACAAGGAATGTGGTGAAATGACTTAACCACATTTGTGATGTTGAGGATTCCATTAACCATTAGGTTTTAGTAGCATAAAAATCATTGTTATGCTTTTGAATTGCCCGCATATTAAATTTCTTTAAATTGATCAGGAAATAAAAACATCCTGTTTGCCTCCAGTTTAAAAGTTTATTTTCTGTTCTGTATGTATTAATATCTTTGAAATGCCAAGTTCTATTTCTTTTCCATGATACAACTTGGAATGCTTTACTCTTTCAAAAATAACTCATGCATATTATTGAAAGTAACACATGTCTAACCCTAGAAAATAATAAGTGTATAACAGCAGTTTATCACTGGTGGATTTTTTGAAAATCAAACATGAGGAATTACTATTAATTTATGTTTGCTATTTGTAGATGGTCACTTTTATTCATCAAGGAATTCTTCTGTTTCTTCCTATTTCATGAGCCCGGAATTGTAAGAGTCATAGTCATAGTGATACAGCACCGAAGCAGGCCCTCCAGAGCAATCTGCCCATGCCAACCAAGAAGCAAAACCTAAGCTTGTTCCATTTGGCCCATATCATTCTAAATCTTCTGTAGGAAGGAACTGCAGATGCTGGTTTATACTGAAGATAGGTACAGTGCTGGAGTAACTCAACAGGTTAGGCAGCATCTCTGGAACACCACCCATCTATTTCTTCAGAGATGCTGCCTGACCCATGAGTTACTCCAGCACTATCTCCCATCTAAATCTTTCCTGCACATGACTTGTCCAAACATCTTTCAAATTCTATTGTAGTACCTGCCTCAACTATCTCCTCTGGTAGCATGTTTCATATAACTGTCACCTTCTGAGTGGAAAAAGTTGCTCCTCAGGTTCCTATTAAATCATTCCCCTTGCACCTTAACACTATGTACTCTGGTTTTTAATTTGCCCTATCCTTGGTAAAAAAACGTACATTTCAAATAGTTGCTATGCAATTCAAATTGCTTTCTTTTAATACATAATATGTAATTATATTTTGCTGTACTTTTTTTTCTTCTATAGTCCTTGCAGTCGTTTGAGAAATAGAACAGTTGTATGATTTGATCCCACATCTACTGCTCCAAAGTTAGTCATGATAAGGCTGACAAAGAATTGTGTGGGAACAAAATTAATTTGATTTTCATTTATTTCTCCTTGCACAAAGACATCACTAGCACCGACACCAAAAATGGGGGCAAAACCCATTGTCAAAGTGATGATAACTTTTATTAGGAAAATATCATGGCATAAGTTGGGACTTAATTATTTTTCAACTTGGCATTGCGTAAGGATGTAGAAACAAAGATTAGATGGAAAAAATATATATAGGGATGTTAGATTTCGCGCCATAAGCACAGCACATTGGAGCTGGGTCAGAAATGTTTCCCAAATTCTAGAACTGTTATCTCGTGGAAAAGAATAGAGCATTCTGTATTCACATTCTGTCTGATTACTCAGGACATCTATGCTGATCTGTATGCTTTTGTCACCCATAATACTGCTGCATAAAAAAACTATTGGCTTCAGCAGCTTTCTAGTGAAGTTAATTCTAGATTATCTACGTTGAGTAGGGAGCATATTTTTTAAGTTGAGAGGTGCAAAGTTTAAAGGGGATGTACATTTCAAGTTTTCTGCATAGAGTGTGCCTGGAACGCACTGACAGACTGGTGGTGGACAATATAGTCATATTGCAGAACTTTTAGATAGGCACACGGATATGCAGGGAATGGAGGGCTATGGACTACAGGCAGGGAGAGGAGACTAGTTTATCTTGTCATCATGTTTGGCATGGATATTGTGATGGAAGGACCTGTTCCTCTGTTCAACTGCTCTAAGTTCCATAAAGTTGGACACTCAGATAAAGACAGGCACATGTGCACGTACAAGAAAATACACGCAGACGCATGCATACAGATCATGAATTTTGCTGCCAGCCAATAAAATATATCCCAAAGGTGAGATATTTCTCAATCTTATACAGTTCCAATGAAACCCAATGTAAAAGGTCAAATAAATATGTCATTGGGAAGGGGATCTGCAAAGCAAAATCCATTCTGAGTTTGGCTTCTCCTACTTAAAGAACACCACAAAGTGGGTACTAAATATCTATATTACTAAAAGTCTGATCTTGACCACTTCCTGTTGTTCTGTATATTGATTTTAGAAATAAACGCTGCCACTTACAGCTGTGATTTTTGACCATCTTACTCAGAGTCCCCCTCCGCTGTGCACGACAAGAGGATTTTTCCCATCGATTAAAAATAAAAGAGTTATTAGTGTTTTAAAAATGTTGAGATTCTCTCTCCTGAAGGCGACACCCCTTTCGGAGGGACTATAAAACCCCGGAAGTGTTGAGTACCTCAGTCAGTCTCTGCAAGATGGAGGAGCGAGAGGGTCATGTCCCTCAGTCTGAGCTGTGAATAACACTGAACACATGTCTACTAAACTGTGAGTGTGGTTTTAATAACCCTTAATGTGCCCTTAATGTGGTTTGAAAATAAATGAAAATGAAAATGTGGTGGGTTTGAAGTAAAGCACTGCAAATGGCTGTTGGTGGTGGTGGAAACTTGACAACTCCTGTTTGCACGGTATATTGATTTTAGATAAAACGCTACCACTTACGGCTGTGATTTTTGGCCATCGTACTCAGTCCCCCTCCGCTCATCAGGTGCAGAGGATTCTTCCCATCAATGAAAAATAAAAGTGTTATTAGCGTTTAACATTTTTTGAGAATCTGTCTCCTGTCAATCGTGCCATGAAGGCCACGCCCCTTCCGGTGGGAGGGGGAGGGATTATAAAACCCAGAAGTGTGGGTGTGGCTCTGTCTCTGCAAGATGGGGGAGGGAGAGGTCACGACGCTGTCTGAGCTGTGAATCAACTGAACAAACTGAATGTCTACTGAACTGTGAGTGTGGTGTTTATGTGGTGTTTTTTGTGGTTTTATGGTTGTTTCACCCTGCTTGAAATGGTATGAAACTGCATTTGAATGTGGTGGCCTTGCACCCTGCATGAAATGGTATGAATGCATTTGAATTTGGTGGCCTTGCACCCTGCTTGAAGTGGTATGAAACTGCACTTGAATTTGGTGGCCTTGCACCCTGCTTGAAGTGGTATGAAACTGCACTTGAATTTGGTGGCCTTGCACCCTGCTTGAAGTAGTACAAAATTACACTTGGATTTTGTGTCCTTGCACCCTGGTTGAAATGGTATGAAACTGTTCTTCAATTTGGTGGCCTTGCACCCTGCTTGAAGTGGTATGAAACTGTACTCAAATTTTGGTGGGCTTGCACCCTGCTTGAAATGGCATGAAACTGCACTTCAATTTGGTGGCCTTGCACACTGCTTGAAATGGTATGAAATGCACTCGAATTTGGTGCCCTTGCACCCTGCTTGAAGTGGTCGGAAACGGCACTTGAATTTGGTGGACTTGCACCCTGCATGAAGTGGTATGAAACTGCACTTGAATTTTGTGGCCTTGTACGCTGCTTGAAGTGGTATGAAACTGCACTTGAATTTGTTGGCCTTGTACCCTGCTTGAAGTGGTTGGAAACTGCGCTTGAATTCGGTGGCCTTGCACCCTGGTTGAAATGGTATGAAACTGCACTTTAATTCATTGGCCTTGCACACTGCTTGAAATGGAATCTCAAGGAATAGCCGTTAGTCAACTGCCAGCCCACCAGCCGTGAGTGAGTTGTCAGCATATCAGACTTAAGTGACTGAGCTGCCACCCCAAGAATCCATTTGGCCCACAATGTCCATACTAGCTCTCTGGAAACCGGTCCCTTCAGCCCACAACACCTATACTAGCACTCCAGAAAGCCCCCCCCCCCCCCCCCCACCCACCCACTGGCCACCAATATTGGAATTGGTGGAGAGGTGGAATATTGCGTTGGGGGACCAGCCCTCCCGTGTAAACATGGGAGTCCCGCTTAGTCCAGTATAATAATAAATTAAGAGAAATGCAAAGGAATCACTGCTTCACCTCAAAAGGGGGTTTGGGCTTGTAATAAGTAAGCTGTTAGATAAATCAAGAAAGGGAGAGGAAGAATCAGACAAGGTATGTGAAAGTGAAAAGGTAGAAAATGACATCAAAGTTGGAGGAATAATGGAAGGAAACTGATTGGTTCTCTGTTCAATGAAGAAACTAATGGCACTTGTGGAGTAATTTGGATGACCAGTAAATTAGAAACTGTTCAAACTGTGTGAGGCATCAGAAGTGCCATGGATGTAAGTGGGAAGAATGAGGGCACGGAGAGAAAGAATAGTGGCAAGGTATGAAGAATTGAGGTCTGGGGAATAAGACAAGGCTGAAACAATTGGTCTTCAATCTAATTAATGAACTTGGAGAGGAGATAGGAGAAAATGGGTGTGGTTGGAAGACAAGTGGGCTGGAGACTGAGGGGTGGGAGATTGCAACCTTCACGTGGTTCGCCCTGTTTCGACAAATGCAATCAACCTGGTGTGCACATTCAAATAAGATCAAATAGAACAAGTTGTCCTACAACTTTAGGTTGTGCACGCCATACGCAGGAAGAAGAAGAAGAAGAAGAGACTGAGAGGTAAAAAGATGCTGTAAATAAATCAGGTCAGTGAGGTCTGATGATCAATTTTCGGGTCATCTTTTGAAAGGAGGTCAGAAGGCTGTGAGTTAGCCCTGCTGAAGTAGATGTCAATTAGCCATGTAACTAGCATTTCATTTGTCAACAGGTTTGATAAGAATATTATGGTCAGCTTCCGGTGGCGCTATGGAGTGAGTGGAACTCGAGCCATTCAGCTCCGCTAAAATTGTATTAAAAACGGGGGTAAAAGGGGTTAACTGAAGCTACTCACCAGAGGAGAACGGTGCCGGTAGCGTTAAAAAGGTTGCGTGACGTCATCAAGCGCGCAACTTTACTAAGAAAATGTCGCTGCATCGCTCCCCCCCCCCCCCCACCAAGAGAAAAAGCCTGTGAAAAGGGTAATAGGGCTCACTGGAGCCTCGGGCTCGAGTTTGAGTGCCTCCCAGGAAGATATTTTAAAGATGGACGACCTCAAAAAAATCATTATGGGTGAGCTGAAACAAAGGATATGAAAAAAGAATATAAAGAGGAAATAAAGACTTCAGGAGCTGATATTTTGGTGTATCATGAGAATTTGAAAGAAGAGTCCTAAAATGAAGTTATAGCCGCTGTAAAGACTATGATGGACGAATGGAAAGTTAAAGCGGGTACTGATTTGCAACAACAGATGGATGATGTAAACCGTAAAACTGGTGAGATGGAGGTGCTGCTGAATACCAAGTTAGAACCTATTATAACTTCACTTAACCAACAAAATGACGCAATAAAAGAACTGACTGAATCAGCCGAGAAGCGCCTTGCCGAGAACAAGCTTTATCAGAATTATTACACAAAATAACTGAGAAATGCATTGACTTGGAGGGACGTCAAAGGCGTAAGAATCTGCGTATTGTTGGGTTGAGTGAAGGCTGAGAGGGAAATCAAGACCCTCGAAAATTTGCTGCAAAACTTCTAAAAGATATTCTGAACTTGGACCTCTGCTGGGCCGAGCACACAGTGCATTGAGACGTACCCCTAGGAGGGATGCTCCCCCAAGACAGATGATTGTGAAGGTGGCTTACGATCATGTTTTTGAAGATAATAATTCGTAAGAAAATCTCAAATATGAGGGAAACAACATCAGTATTTTTAGAGATTAACCTGCGGAAGTGGCCAAGAGAAGATCTTTATTTACAGAAACAAGAGGTATCCTGAGAAACATAAAGAATCTGAGATATGGCCTGATGTACCCGGCAACATTAAGGGTAACATGATAACAAGGAGCTTCACCAAACGTACAGAAGCTCTTGAATTTGCTCGAGATATTCAGAAAAATCTGGAAGAGAAAGAAGTAGAGGAAGAAGCAGATGAAGATGAAGGACACTGAATATTATTGATCACTTACCTGAAGATACTGATTATTGATCACTTATCTGATGATACTGTCCACCCATAGAAAAGGAGGAGGATTCACACTGAAGGAGGATCCGCAGGGAAGAAAGAGGAACAATGGACATGGACTCTATCTTGGGGTCAAGGAGGGATGGATGAATTATTAATAAATATAGTTTTGTATTAACTACCCCTCAAAAATGTATGTTAGCTCTCCTAATATAGTGCTACGACACTAATTATATTTGATATTAGTAGTATTGTTAATTATTAAGTATATACATTTAATACCCCACCCCGTCATATATAGCCCTTAAGGCAAAACCGGAGTTGGAATTATTAACATCTTTTTTTCACGGAAGTCCCTAGATTGGTAGCCACGCTAACTGCTCTAACTATAGTTGTAGTCACTTTTTTCCCCCCTTACACTTTATTAACATCACTTACTTTACTCACATTTTTTATTATTATTTTTATATTATGTATTTTATTTCATATTATATACTATAGGGATTTAAGTATGATTGGTATTATATAGTTAGTTCAAGGAGACGTGTGTATAAGACAATATCACAGATATTAAATTTCATCGATCTGATGTTTGGGTATAGGATTGGGTTAGATGAGCTGAGACATCTACTCCATTATAAACCACCTTAATAATAAAATGTATGACATAAACACTAGGATTGGGGGTGATGGAATCACCTTCTGTAGTTGGAATGTTAAGGGAATTAACGAACCAATTAAAAGAGGTAAGGTTTTAGCTCAATTAAATAGATTGAAATCTGATATTATTTTTCTCCAAGAGACGCACCTTAAAAAAGACGCGCAGTATAGATTAACAGCAAAATGGATTTCCAAAGTATATCACTCTTCATTTACACATAAGTCTAGAGGGGTAGCAATAATTATTATTAAAGGTATACCTTTTAAACAAAGCTCAATAATAGAAGATGTTGAGGGTAGATATATAATAATTACAGGTGAATTATATTCTAAAAAAGTAATCCTTATGAATATATATGGTTCTAATTTTGATAATCCATTATTCTTCAAGAAAATATTTAACAATATCCCTATATCCACTCAACATAATCTAATAATTGGAGGTGATTTTAATTGTACCTTAAATAATTATTTAAGATCATCAATGAAAAGGAAAACCACTTCTAAGTCAAGTATATTCATAAATTATTTTATTAACACAGCAAACGTTAAGGATATCTGGAGAACAGATTACCCATCTGGTCGAGAATATTCATTCTTTTCCCCTGTATTTGGAACCTACTCAAGAATAGACTATTTTTTAATAGATTCAAAACTAATCCATATGCCTCAAAATTTCATAATATTATTATCTCGGATCACACTCCATTAACATTTAAGATAAAATTAAAAGACATAACTATTAAAACCTCTAACTGGAGACTCAACCCCCAGATATTAAAGGATAGGGCTTGTTATCATTACTTGGTAAAACAGATTAAATTATTTTTTGAAACTAATGACAAACCTGGAATTTCACCATCACTGCTTTGGGATACATTTAAAGCATTTATGCGTGGTGCGATAATATCAGCACACGCATACTTTAATAAGGAAAATCGAAAGATTCAACTAAAGTTGGAAAATGAAATAAAACAATTAGATATTGAAAATGCAATATCCCCTTCTAAGGGGCTAAGTAATAAAATTGCATCATTAAAATATAAGCTAAATAAAATATACTCAAATCAGATTATTAAACTTTTTCAACAGACTAAACAAGTACACTTTGAATTTGGGGATTAAACCACAAAAATTACTGGCATGCCAGCTTAGAAATTTAGATGAGGAGAAAATGATACATAAAATTAGATCTGAACAAGGAGAAATATTGACTTTACCAAAAGATATCAATGATACATTTTTACAATATTATCAAAATCTTTACTCATCTAAACTAGCAGGACAATCAGATGGAATGGAAACATTCCTACAAGAATGTCATATTAACAGTTTAGATCAGGAAAGTAGAGACTTGTTAAATGCTGATATATCAGTAAAAGATATTGAAGAATCAATTGGATCATTAAATAACGGAAAAGCCGCAGGCCCTGATGGCTTAAGTGTTGAATTTTATAAGAAGTTTCATGATCTGATCTCTCCACGCTTACATACAATATATAAATATGCTTGTGAACAAGGAAAGTAACCAGAATCATTAAATGAATCTACAATTACACTTATCCCTAAAGCTGATAAAGATTTGGAAGATCCTGGATCAAAAGCAATAGCTCTTTTAAATACTGATCAAAAACTACTAACTAAAATTTTATTCGGAGGCTAAGTTTAGTGATTAATAAATTAATACATCATGACCAAACAGGTTTATTCCAAAACGCTATTCATCCTATAATCTGAGACGTCTATTCAATGTCATGTACTCAAAAAGAGTGAATGATATTGAACTAGCTGTCATATCCTTAGATGCTGGAAAAGCATTTGACCAGGTTGAATGGCCATATTTATTTAAAATAATGCAGACATTTCAATTGGGGGATAGATTTTCCAAACGGGTAAAAATCATATACTTGTATCCAACTGCAAGAATATTAACAAATCAAATGCTATCAGCAAAATTTAATCTCTTTATGGGTTGTAGACAAGGATGCCCGTTATCACCATTACTATTTGCTCTGGTAATAGAACCATTAGCCGAAATGATTAGATCAGAACCATAAATATATGGATATAATACCAAAACTACAACGAATAAAATATCTCTGTACGCAGATGACATCTTAATTTATATTACAAAACCGGAGATTAGTATTCCCAATCTATTTAATGTTGTAATTAAGTTTAGTACATTTTCTGGGTATATAATTAATTGGAATAAAAGTGAAATTATGCCTATAACTGGAATAAAATTAAATATATTAGAACAATTCCCACTTAAAATAGTCACAGACAAACTCAAATATCTAGGAATTAATGTATCTAAGTCCTTTAACTGTCTATTTAAATATAATTACCATCATTATAAACTAAAAAAAAAAAATTATATTGGAAAACACTACCTATATCAATGATCGGTAGAATAACTGCTATAAAAATGATTTTTTTTACCACATTTTGTTATATTTATTTCAAGCCATCCCTTTATATCTCCCTAAAATGTTTTTTAAAAAAATAGATACTTTGGTTAATAGTTTTATTTGGGACTATAAAAACCATCGAATAAGTAAAAAACATCTATGTAAATCTAAAATAAATGGTGGACTAGCACTACCAAATTTCTTATTTTATTTCTGGGCAGTTCATATTAAGAATATGAATTTGTGGTTGGTAAATTTAGATCATGAACCAAGCTGGCTAAAGATTGAAAAGGAAGACTGTTTGCCTTTTGATGTAGGTTCGATTCTTTTTGCACCAAGGGAAGTACAAAAAAAAATGTATGGTGACAACCCTATAATTCATAGCAATAGACGTATTTGGAAACAAATAGTTAAGACCCTACATATGGATAATTTGTCACTTTGTTTGCCAATTATGAATAATCCCTTGTTTTGGCCCTCTGTATTGGACAAGGGGTTTAGACACTGGAATGATTTAGGAATTAAAAGGATAGAACACCTTTACAAGAAAGGAAAATTTATTTCATTTCAAGAGTTACAGGATATTTATGGATTGCAGTCAAATAACATATTTAGGTATTTACAAATTAGAAACAATATTAAGTCAAATACGCAAGACTATAAAAATAATCTGAAGAAGGGTCTCGACCCGAAACGTCGCCTATCTCCTTCGTCCTTAGATGCTGCTGCACCCGCTGAGTTTCTCCAGCTTTTTGTGTACCCTATAAAAATAGAAAACCAGGATTATTAGATGAATTGTTTAATAAACACCCAAATACAGAAAAATTAATAGCGTATATATACAATACTATTTGGGATAGGAAAATCGCAACTTCGGAACTATATTGACAAACATGGGAACATGAAATAGTTTTATCTATAAACGAAGGAAATTTGGGAAGATAGCCTACAACGTATACATCGTTGCTCAATAAATGCTAGACATATATTGATACAATTTAAGGTATTACACAGATTACATTATTCAAAAACAAAATTAAATAGAATTTATCCTAACATTTCTCCTATTTGTGATAAATGTCAGAACTTGGAAGCTAATTTAACGCATAGTTTTGTAATATGTATAAAACTCAATTATTATTGGACAGAAATCTTTAGAGTTATCTCTGAAGTTCTTAAAATTAAACTGGACCCAGATCCAAATTTAATAATATTAGGAGTTCCTGATTCAAATTTAATATTAACAGTAAACCAAAGAAATTTCTTGGATTACTGTTTGATAACAGGGAAAACATTAATACTGAAATTTTGGAAGGGAACATTATCCCCCACAATTAAAATGTGGACAGTGGAAATTTTGGAGACGTTGCATTTGGAAAGAATCAGATTTGTCCTAATGGACAAATACGAACTCTTTGAACAGATATGGTCTCCATATACAGACTATTTGAAGGGGTAGCTGTTCTTGGCATCACAACTAAAGGGGTAGCTGGCAGGATTAGATGAAAATAACTCTCTGTGTTTTTTTTTTTGATTTGTATACATGTCTCTATTGATATCGCTATTTGTAATTGTGTTATTCACTATTAAGATGTATACTATAATCTATTTATATATATATATATATATAATACTTTGTTTTAATTAAATATATATATATATAACAAGAATATATACATATATTTTTTTTCTCTCTCTCGCTTTCTATATAATCAAAATTATTATTTAATCACTATTCTTATTGATTAAAATCTATTCTTTTATTTTTCTACTTTCTAAAAAAATAGAAGTTTATAAGAATTATTTGTAACATTCGTATACTTATTGAAATAAGTTGGTTGTGTATTTGAAAAGTTGTTATACCGTTGTTATGATGGATTACTTCTAATAAAAATATTATTACAAAAAAAAAGAATATTATGGTCATGTTCAAGTTTTTATTGAACATGAAGATATTTAAAATGCACCCTTGAATTTTGCTATGTAGGTAGAAATGCAGTGAAGCATTTTGAAGCATTTGATCTGTTCCCAGGTCACAAAATGGGAGTGTAGATATGGAACTGGATGATAGTTCAGGTGAGCTGATCTAGATAACTGACATTTAAGTGCATTGTGCACATCACACTTGCCAACTGCACCAGGGAGATGGGGAACATGTTAGAGATCTGATGAAGATGAATCTGCTTCACTCCTTATTGCTTGGGCTCAACATTGAGTAATGCACTGAGCTAAAGGGCTGAAAAACGTGAGATCTAATTCCTCAGCTTTATGCCAACCATAAATGGTGCATTGAGTATGATCCCATTCATTTGACTATGGTCACAATTTGGAAGGATAGGATAATTAAGTAATTCAGCTTGTCTAATTTTATTTTGATTAATGCCAACTTTGATTTGAATATTTTCAAATGAATCTATTTAATATTTTATTAACATTTTAAATTTGTGTTTTCCACTGTTCTGTAAATGTCTACAATCATCAGGGAAAGAATGCATTCATGAAAACTGTCTTCTGACAATATGTATCCATTGCCTACCTTGCACAATTTGTAGCAAGATATTGAGGACCCTGCGGCATCCAACAAGGGATGAAAACAAGATGCTATTGGTCAAATTTGATCTGAGCCATTTGCTTCCTCATATGGGCTGGGGAGAAAAAGACGTTTCAAGGTGGTTTTCTCGAACCGTTTTGTTGCTGGAAATGAAAAGTAGAAAAAACCCCACTAGCTTTGCATAAAATTTCTGTGTTTTTTTTTGTCTGTTTTGAGAACAATTTCTCAACTGCTATCTGAGAAGAATCAGAACAGAAACAGAAAAAAACTATTTTGCCTCCTTGTATTCTGCTTTATAATTCTGCAAGATCATGGCTATCCTTCAATTACATCATCTTTTTTATGCACTAGATCATGTTCCTTGGTACCTATAGCAATCTGTTTTGAAAACATTCTGCAAGTTAGCTTGGGAAGTGATTTAGATAGAATAGTTGTCCCTGTAAAAATACATTTCTTCTAATTTCTGTCCTGAACAGTTGGCTCCTTAGTTTGAGAATGTAACCGCAACCAGGAGCAATATCAATTCACAACATGTCAATTTCAATAATAACTTTGCATGTTTCTATCAGATCATTTCACATTCTTCTAAACGTAAGCATATTAGCTTGATCTGTTTAGTTTCACTCGTACAACAATTTGGCCAACCCAGAAATCAATTTTGTGAACTTTTACTGGTATCCAGTATTCCATCAGGCTCTGGTATGACTCTTTGCTGGCTTCAGAGAGTCAGGAATCCAGTATTCCATCAGACTCTGGTATGACTCTTTGCTGGCTTCAGAAAGATACAGGGAACCAAGAACACGAAGCACAGTGAAGGAAAGGAAAGTCATGTAGTCAACACTTGGTCAGTATCAACATGAGATAACGATATTCCTCTGTGAACTACTCCACCGTGAGCCATACGGAGAACAGAACAAGCAAATGAGGATAGACACAATATGCTGGAGTAACTCAGCAGGTTAAGACAGCAAGTCTGGAGGAAAAGAATAGGTAAGGTTTCGAGTCGGAACCCTTCTTTAGACTGATATTTTGGTTCGGAACCCTTCCTTCCTACACAAGCAAATGAGGATGCTGTGGGAACTGACAACTTATGAAAGAGACAATCTTATAAACTGCAAAATACAAATGGACACTCTTATAGTAAAAGAGCCAATGGTCGAGGTAGTTGTGGTATCCCACAGTAGGATTTGAAGAAGTTTCCGAAAGACATACTCTTTAATTTCAGTAGAATGTGAGGATATCAAAGTCTTTCTAAACACTAGTATTTTCAATCGCTCTCTTTGTAGAAAATAATCCACCTTTCCCATTTTTTTAACCAAAATGGCTGAATCCATACTCATCCAATTCAGTTTAATTTAGTTTAATGTCACGTGTAACGAGTTTCAGTGAAAGGCTTTTGTTGCATGCTATCAAAGTATTTTACATCTGCCATGTTTTCCCCCTCTCCTGTAGCGTACCTAAAACCCTTTGAAGTGCCCCTGCATCCACCACAAAGTCCACACTATCACCTTGATCCATTCATTCATTGATATAGATAGTGAACAGTGGGAGCCTCCGCACTGATCTGTGGCACCCCAGTCACAGAATTTCATTCTGAATATGAACTATTTATTATTTTGTCTGTAAACAATTTATAGCTACAAAACTTTGGTAATTCTGATAGAGTGTGCTTTAATTTTGTTTAATAATAAACAATAGGTGCAGGAGTAGGCCATTCGGCCCTTCGAGCCAGCACCGCCATTCAATGTGATCATGGCTGATCATACCCAATCAGTACCCTGTTCCGGCCTTCTCCCCATATCTCGTGACTCCGCTATTTTTAAGAGTCCTATCTAGCTCTCTCTTGAAAGCATCCAGAGAACCTGCCTCCACTGCCCTCTGAGGCAGAGAATTCACCACTCTCTGTGAGAAAAAGTGTTTCCTCGTCTCCGTTCTAAATGGCTTACTCCTTATTCTTAAACTGTGGCCCCTGGTTCTGGACTCGCCCAACATCGGGAACATGTTTCCTGCCTCTAGCGTGTCCAAGCCCATAACAATCTTATATGTTTCATTGAGATCCGTTCTCATCCTTCTAAACTCAAGAGTGTACAAGCCCAGCTGCTCCATTCTCTCAGCATATGACAGTCCCGCCATCCTGGGAATTTACCTTATAAACCTACGCTGCACACCCTCAATAGCAAGAATGTCCTTCCTCAAATTAGGGGACCAAAACTGCACACAATACCCCAGGTATGGTCTCACTAGGGCTCTGTACAACTGCAGAAGGACCTCTTTGCTCCTATATTCGATTCCTCTTGTTATAAAAGCCAACATGCCATTCGCTTTCCTCACTGCCTGCTGTACCTGCATGCTTACTTTCATCGACTGATGTACAGGGACCCCCAGATCCCGTTGTACTTCCCCTTTTCCCAACTTGACGCCATTTAGATAGTAATCTGCCTTCCTGTTTCTGCTACCAGTGGATAACCTCACATTTATCCGCATTATACTTCATCTGCCATGCATCTGCCCACTCCCCCAACCTGTCCAAGTCACCCTGCATTCTCATAGCATCCTCCTCATAGTTCACACTGCCACCCAGCTTTGTGTCATCTGCAAATTTGCTAATGTTGCTTTGAATCCCTTCATCGAAATCATTGATGTATATTGTAAATAGCTGCGGTCCCAGCACCGAGCCTTGCAGTACCCCACTAGTCACTGCCTGACATTCTGAAAGGGACCCGTTAATCCCTACTTTTTGTTTCCTGTCTGCCAACCACTTCTCTATCCATGCCAGCACTCTACCCCCAATACCATGTGCCCTAATTTTGCCCACTAATCGCCTATGTGGGACCTTATCAAATGCTTTCTGAAAGTCAAGGTACACTACATCCACTGGCTCTCCCTTGTCCATTTTCCTAGTTACATCTTCAAAAAATTCCAGAAGATTACTCAAGCATGATTTCCCCTTCGTAAATCCACGCTGACTTGGACCGATCCTGTTACTGCTATCCAAATGTTCGGCTATCTCATCTTTTATAATTGACTCCAGCATCTTCCCTACCACCGATGTCAGGCTAACTGGTCTATAATTCCCTGTTTTCTCCCGCCTTTCTTAAAAAGTGGGATAACATTAGCTACCCTCCAATCCACAGGAACTGATCCTGAGTCTATAGAACATTGGAAAATAATCACCAATGCATCCACGATTTCTAGAGCCACTTCCTTAAGTACCCTGGGATGCAGACCTTCAGGCCCTGGGTATTTATCAGCCTTCAGTCCCATCAGTCTATTCAACACCATTTCCTTTCTAATTTGGATTTCCTTCAGTTCCTATGTCACCCCAGATCTTCTGGTCACTACTATATCTGGAAGATTGTTTGTGTCCTCCTTAGTGATGACAGATCCAAAGTACTTGTTCAACTCATCTGCCATTTCCTTGTTCCCCATAATAAATTCACCTTTTTCTGTCTTCAAGGGTCCAACTTTGGTCTCAACAATTTTTTTTCCTCTTCACATACCTAAAGAAGCTTTTACTATTCTGCTTTATATTCTTGGCTAGCTTATCTTCGTACCTCATCTTTTCTCCCCTTATTGTCTTTTTGGTTATCTTCTGTTGTTCTTTAAACAATACCCTCTTGCTTCCCGCTCATCTTTGCTATGTTGTACTTCTTAGCTTTAATTTTTATACTGTCCCTGACGTCCCTTGTCAGCCATGGTCGTCCCTTTCTCCCCTTGGAATCTTTCTTCCTCCTAGGAATGAACTGATCCTGCACCTTCTGTATTATTCCTAGAAACACCTGCCATTTTTGTTCCACTGTCATCCCTGCTAGTGTATCTTTCCAGTCAACTTTGGCCAGCTCCTCCCTCATGGTTCCATGTCCCCGTTATTCAACTGCAACACTGACACCTCCAATCTACTCTTCTCCCTCTCCAATTGTAGACGAAACCTGACCATGTTATGGTCACTGCCTCCTAATGGCTCATTAACCTCGAGGTCCTTTATCAAATCTGATTCATTACATAACACTAAATCCAGTATTGTCTTCTCCCTGGTAGGCTCCAATACAAGCTGTTCGAAGAATCCATCACAAAGGCACTCTACAAAGTCCCTTTCTTGGGGTCTAGTACCAACCTGATTTTCCCAGTCTACCTGCATGTTGAAATCTCCCGTAACAACCACAGCATTACTTTTACTACATGCCAATTTTAACTCCTGATTCAACTTGTGCCCTATGTCCAGGCTACTGTTTGGGGCCCTGTAGATTAGTCCCATTAGGGTCTTACAATTCCTTAGTTTTATTCATACTGACTCCACATCTCCTGTTTCAATGTCACATCTTGCAAGGGACTGAATTTCATTCCTCACCAACAGGGCAACCCCACCTCTCTGCCCACCTGTCTGTCTTTTTGATAGGAGGTATACCCTTGAATATTCAGTTCCCAGCCCTGGCCCTCTTGCAGCCATGTCTGAGTAATTCCCACAACATCATACTTGCCAGTTTCTAACTGAACCTCAAGCTCGTCCACTTTATTCCTTATACTTCGCGCATTCATATACAGCACTTTGACTTCCGTATTCACTTCCCCCCTCGCACCACTCGCAATTGACCCTGACCCTACTCTGTTGTCCATTCTCGAGCTTTCCTTCCCATTAATTTGAGAATCTTTTGTAATTTTTCCTGTAGCTACTTCCCCTCAACTCCATCTTTATACTCCCAATTTGTCAATCCCTCTCCCCCACTATTTAGTTTAAACCCACACGTGGAGCCCTAGCAAACCTGCCTGCCAGAATGTGGGTCCCCCTCAAGTTAAGGTGTAACCCATCCCTTTTGTTCAGGTCATCCCTACTCCAGAAGAGATCCCAGTGGTCTATACATTTAAATCGTTGCTCCCTGTTCGAGCCCCTCAGCCACACATTCAGATTGCCTATCTCCCTGTTCCTGTCCTCACTAGCATGAGGTATTGGAAGCAATCCAGAGATAACCACCCTAGAAGTCAGGCATTTCAGTCTTCTTCCCCTCTCTGAAGTCATGTTGGAGAACCTCCTTCCTCTTCTTCCCAATGCCTGATGAATATTTTTTATTATAGGACCATATGTATGAAAATTGCAATATTTTACATAAACGAAAATACATCATTATATACTTTCATAATATTAATAATATTAATAATATTATTAATATTATTACTAATATTGAGATTTAGGACTATATGCTTCTATACGCTTTTTTAATTATTTTTTATAAAGTAAGAAAAGATAGAGATAAATAATGAAAAAAATATGAAAACGAATGGAGTATTAATTATTATTCCGTCATTGGAGATATAGGCATGATTTATTATATTTCTTTCTTCATCCATTCTAATATTCAGGCCTCAGTCAAGCCCTCGTACCGATCCATTATGACTCTGTAAATATTCAATATATGGAGACCATATCCCTCTGAAGAGATCTAACCTGTCCATTAAGACAAGCCTCAATCTCTCCAGATGAAGAGTCTCCGACATTTCTGTATTCCACATTTTGATTGTAGGGGATGTAGGGCCTTTCCAAAATTTGAATACTAATTATTTCCCAATTATTAACCCATAATCAATAAAAATTCTCTGGTTTGTTGTTACTATTTATTCTGTTTCCAATATTCCTAGTATTATTAGCTTTGAGTCGGGTGTCAAAGATATATTAACAACATTCGAATTTATCCTAAATATTACAATCCAGAATTTTGTAATTTGTATACAATTTGTAAATGAGTGTGCCAGATTGGCTTCTAAATGTTGACATTTATCACATATAGGAGATACTTTTGGGAACATATTATGTAATTTGGTTTTTGAATAATATAATCTATGTAATATTTTAAACTGTATAAGAGAGTGTTTAGCATTTAGCGAACAATGATGTATATGTTGTAAACTATCATCCCATATTTCTGGTCTAATAGTTTGACATAATTCATTTTCCCACGATTGTCTATGTATTTCTGTTGATGGAACATCACCTTCCAATAAGATGTTATATATATATGAAATCATTTTTTCTGTATTCGGATGTTTATTCAAACATTCATCTAATATTTCTATCTTTCTATTTCTGAGTTCTTGCGTATTTGCTTTAACATAATCTCTGATTTGTAAGTATCTAAAGTACTCTTTAGATTGTAGTCCATAAATTTGTTGTATGTCTTGAAATGAAAGGAAGGAGTTTTCCCTATAGAGATCCCCAATCTTAATAATTCCATTATTTTTCCATTGTGAAAAAGCTTTATCCATCATTGAAGGTTTAAACGTAACATTATTTACAATGCTAAGAGATAGTGGTATAGATTTTAATTTTAATGTTTTCTTTATTTGTTTCCAAATACGTATTCCACTTCCTATTATTGGGTTATCACTATATGTTTTCTTAGCTAAATTAGTATTAGCGAATATTATAGAACTAATTTCAAAAGCAGAACAATCTTCTTTTTCCATATTTAACCAAGTTGGTTGATTATCTATTTCTTCTAACCAAAAATTCATATTTTTAATGTTAACTGCCCAGTAATAAAACATAAAATTTGGTAGAGCTAGACCTCCATTTATTTTTGGTTTACATAAATGTTTTTTTATTTATTCTATGGCACTTATAATCCCAAATGAAGTTAGTGACTAAGGAGTCCACCTTTTTAAAGAAATTTTTAGGGAGATATATCGGGATTGATTGGAAAAGGTATAATAATTGTGGAAGAAACACCATTTTTATTATATTAATTTTGCCTATCATCGATATAGGTAAAGTTTTCCAATATATAATATTCTTATTTAATTTGTTCAATAATAGTGGAAAGTTAGCTTTAAATAAGGAGTCAAATCTTTTTGTTACAAAGATTCCAAGATATTTAAATTTTTCATTTGTTATCTTAAAAGGGAATTGTTGATATGTAAATTGTTTACCGTTATTGGCATAAGTTCACTTTTATTCCAGTTAATACTATATCCTGAATAGGATCCAAATTCAGTTATTAATTTTAACAAATTACGGATACTAGTTTCTGGTTTTGTGATGTAAAGTAGCACATCATCCGCATATAGAGAGATTTTATTTTTAGTGTCTCTAGTATCGTGTCCATATATTTCCGGGTGTGATCTCACCATCAGGGCTAACGGTTCTATTGCCAATGCAAACAATAAAGGGGATAAAGGACAACCTTGTCTGCAACCACGAGATAAATTGAATTTAGGTGATAACATTTGATTTGTTATTATTCGAGCTGTCGGATTTGTATATAGCAATTTGATCCAGTTAATAAACTTTTCTCCCAGTTTAAAAGCTTCCATAACCGAGAACAAGTAAGGCCATTTCACTTGATCAAAGGCTTTCTCTGCATTAACGAAATAACTACTAGGTCTTTATTAATATCTCTTTTCAAGTATAAAATATTGAATAACCGTCTCAAATTATACGAAGAGTATCGTTTTGGTATAAATCCTGTTTGATCAGGGTGAACTAATTTAGTAACAACTAAACTTAACCTTTGTGCTAATATTTTAGTTAATATCTTTTGATCGGTATTTAGAAGAGCTATTGCTCTAAATGATCCTGGTTCATCCAAGTCTTTGTTTATTTTGGGTAAAAGTGTTATAATAGATTCATTTAATGTTTCTGGTAGTTTTTGCTGTGTATATATATGATCATATAGTAATTTCAAACGTGGTACAATCTGATCATACAAATACTTTATAAAATTCCGAGCCAATGCCGTCTGGTCCCGGTGTTTTACCCTTTTTTAGTAATCTGATAGATTCTTGGATTTCTTTTATCGTAATATTGGCATTCAATAACTCTATATTTTGTGAATCCAATCCTTTCAAGTTAAATTTTTTTTTAAATGCTTCAATTCCTATTTTATTATCTGTTGTTTTTGCAGTGTATAAGTTTTTATAATATTGCATAAATCGTTCATTAATATCTTTAGGCTGTGTTAACAGTTCGCCTTTATGTGATTTAACCCTATTAATTATTTTTTCAGCTTCCATTTTCCTTAGTTGACGAGCCAGTAATTTTTGAGGTTTATCACCGAATTCAAACTGTAATTGTTTAGTATGTTGATAAAATTTAATGACTTGGTCTGTAAATATTTTGTTTAATTTATATTTCAATGCTGCAATTTTATTATGTAATATAGTAGTTGGATTCATTGCATTCTGTATATCTAATTGTTTAATCTCCTTTTCCAAATCTTGCTGCTCCTTACGTTTCTTTTTATTATAAAATGCTTGAGATGAAATCATGATTCCCGGAGGTATGCTTTAAATGTTTCCCATAATAAGGAACAAGATATTTCCGGTTTATCATTTATTTCGAAAAAAATCTTAATTTGTTCTGTAATATATTCCTGGGTAATTTTATTTTCTAATATTTGTGGGTTAAATCTCCACTGTTCTGATTTTTGTAGTTTCCCATTTATTTTGATCTTGAATGTTAATGGTGCAAGGTCAGAAATTATGATATTATGATATTGGAATTTATAAGTAAGCGAGATAAGTTTAGCGTCCACCAAAAAATAATCTATTCTTGAGTAAGTTTTATGTACTGACGAGTAAAAAGAGTATTCTCGTTCAGTAGGGTTTTCAATTCTCCAAACATCTTTGATATTAGTAGTTTCCATATATGCATTTAATAAATCACTAGAGTGTGATTTAACTTTCCTTTGCCTTGTAGATCTATCTAAGTATGGATCTAGTGTACAATTAAAGTCACCTCCAATTATTAGATTATGTTGTGCTAATTCCGGAATATTATTAAATACCTTCTTAAAAAACAATGGGCTATCAAAATTTGGTCCATATACATTAACGAAAATCATTTTTTGTGTATTTAATTCTCCTATGACGATAATATATCTTCCATCTTTATCAGTTATAGTTGATGTATGTTTAAATAAAATACCTTTACGAAATAATATTGCTACACCTCTTGATTTATGTGTAAAAGAAGAGTGATACATTTTATCTATCCATTTAGCTTTCAATCTATGTTCAGCATCTTTTTTTAGATGTGTTTCTTGAATAAAAATCACATCAGCTTTATTTGCCTTTAAATGTGCAAAAACTTTTCCTCTCTTAATCGGTTCATTAATACCTTTAACGTTCCAACTACAAAAAGTTATTCCCTCATTCCCTATATTTATTTTTGTGTCTTGCATCTTATGACTATGGAGGTCTGCAATAGAGTCTATGGTTCAGCACATCAGACCCGACCTTACACCCGAACATCGAATAGATGAATTTTAAGTCTCGTGCATGTCTCTCACGTATATATCTCCATTGATCCAGTATATAACTCCATTCTAATTGAAAAAAAACCCATAATAAATGATATAAGAAAAGAACAAAGGATAGATTAAGAGGTTAGTAATGTGCAAAAAGAAAGGAAAAACTACATCTAGAGTTGCTGTAGTTAGTGCTAGCCATACTAGCATGGCTAACCATCTACCGACTTCCGTCGTTGATGTTGGTAACTTAACTAGCTCCCAGGTTTTTGGAATTGTTATTCCATAAAAATATTTTACCGGGGGTGTAGCATTAGAAAAAAAAAAGGAAAGGGAAAAAAGAGGGATAAAAATAAAGACTTATTTAGTAAAGGCACATTTAAATTATAACAATTAAAGGTATAGAAATACAATTATTTAAGACTTATTTAAAAATCTAATTATTATAAACAAGAGGAACAAAAAAAGAAGATATCAAAATACATATTTAGAACTTAATTAAAAATCTAACAATTTTAAACAGAAAGAACACAAAAAAAAGATAAAAAGAAAAAAGAAAAAACATCCATCCAACAAAAAGAAAACAGAAATTAAGAATGAAAATAAAAAATTGCTGGCAAAAAAGAAAAAATCTCCAAATGAAATCAATCCGTAATTTTAACTCTATTCATTCCAACATAGAAAATCATTAATTATTAGTAATAGTGATTAATATTAATTAGTAAAAATGGTGTTAGTAAAAATACCGCGGTGTGTCTGTAATATGTGTTAGTTATTTATATTAATAGTGTAATGTTGTTAGTTATTAGTATCCAAGTGAAGTTTTCCGATCCACTTCTTTCTCCGACTTCCATCCAACGTTGCCCAGTTCAGTCCAGTCCTGCATTGTTTTGTGGAATCTTGCGAAGTTTTGGAGATTCTTGTAGCATTCTTAAGACTCAATATATTTGAAAGTAGCTGCTTCTCAGGTCTGGATCTGGCGCGCAAAGTCCATTGCTGCTGCTGGGTTGGAAAAGAAATGCTCCTCGTTTTTGAAGGTAACTCTTAGAATAGCTGGGTCATTCAGGCCATATTTCAGGTGTGCCACTCCTCTCATAAGACTTTTAGCCTCGTTGAATGCTTTCCGTTTCCTGGAAACCTCTGCAGGATAATCTCGGTAGATACTGATCCTGTGACCTTCAAATTCCAGATTTCTATTTCTCGAGGATTTCCGCATTATCTCATCCAAGACAAAGTCGTATTGTAGCTTTATAATCATTTGTCTTGGAGGGGCATTTGCTCTTGTCTGACGTCTTCTGACTCTGTGAGCACGGGCTAATAAAGGCTTTTGTTCCAGAGATAAAACATGTTGTAATAAGTTTGCAGTAAATTCTCGAGGATCTTCATCTTTCTCTCGTCCTTCAGGAATACCTGCAATTCTTAGGTTTTGTCTTCTCTGGCGACCTTCTAGCTCAGTACATTTCTCAGATATTTTAGTCAGTAAGTTCGTTAGACGTTCGTTTTCTGTAATCAGCTTTGCTGTAGTCATAGCACTGGTAGCAGCTAGTTCTTCAAGGCCTTTTATACCGACCGTCTGTTGTTCCAGTACCTCTTCCATAGGAGTTTTAGTCATTTTTGACCTTTTCAATTTTATTATCCATCTCCTTTCTCATTTCGTTCATCATTTCTGTAATTTCCTTCTTCAAATCTTCTGATATTTTCTTGGTCTTATTATTAATATTTGAATTCATTTCCTGTTGAAATTCTTTCATTTGAGTATTCATCTGGTTTATTTCTTCCCTTAAACCAGCAATCTCACGAGAAATGAAGGTTTTCAATTCTTCACTTTCCGCTTTTTTCCCTGTTCTTTTCGATACATCTTCCTGGGATGAGGTCCTACCTGAGTCCGAGGCTTCAGTTGGGCCTTCTGCCAGTCTCTGCCGGGTTGGTTGACTTTTCTGTTTATCGGTAGGGCTGCGTGTTGTAGACATATCTAGTCACACGCCTGATAATGCCACTCACAACAATCAGTGCAGAAACGGCAGGCAGCAAGCAGCAGGCAGCAGGTAGGTCCGTTAATCCCCCGTTTTTCCCCGTTTTTTTCACGGAGCTGGCTGGCGTTGTCCTCTAGCCCTCCATAGCGCCACCGGAAGTCTCCTTCTTCCCAATGCCATTTGTGCCTACGTGCACAACTACTGCCGGCTGCTCACCTTCTCTCTCATGGATGTTCTGAATTCAGCTCGTGACATCCTGAACCCTGGCACCAGGGAGGCAACAGACCATCCTCGCATCTCGTCTGCCACCACAGAATCTGTCCACTCCTCAGATAATGGAGTCACCCACCAGCCCGACATCGGTCTCGCCGATCGTGTCCCATCTCTAGGATTGGAGCCACTGACGTGTTCGCCGCTCGGACTGGAAACTTTGTCTCCCTGGACAGTTCCTATGAAGGCGTACCTGTTTTCATTAGGCACAGCCAACTGAGTCTTCTGCACTCCACAATTTCCACCCTTACTCTCCGTCACACACCTTGGTTCTTACCGTATCCTCGGCGTGACTACCTCACTGTAGGTCCTGTCCAGGAAACTCGTTTTCTCTTGCAGATGGGAAATTCTTTAAGGCCATCTGGCATATCAAACATCCAACATCACCTGGCTCATCTGTTTTCTTTGTTGAAAGCTCAAAATTTCAACAGATTTGATAAACTATTTTCTTTTCATATCTAGAGGTTCTCTATTACCACTTTAAATAATTCTGTGTTCTCTCAACTACATGAGTTTTATTTCCTACCTTTCAATCTGTGGGAACAATTCTAAAATCAATGACACTCTGGAAGATGACACAGTGCATCCACTATTTCCATCAAATATATAACACATGGAATGTTTGGGCACTAGAACTTCTGATTTTTTTTGTAGTCACTTGGTGTAATGATCTCAATCTTTCTATCTTTCAGACCATATTTATTTAATGCAGTGTTATTTTAATTTTAGCTGCTTATGAATGTTATCTTAAATCATTGAATGGATTAAAAAAAATGTTCAAATCATTCCTTTTTCCACAGAATAGGAATGTGAAGAAATATGAGTTCTGGAAGGATGTTATTGCTTCCATTGAATACAATTACAAAGCGTCTGCCTTCAAAGGTAAGACATTATTTTCTGTCAATACATCTACAATTTTGCAGTGTATTTGTGAGTGATTAGCAGTTTGGAGTATAATATTTGAAAATTTTGTATCTCTGGAATTTTGTGGAGAATCACTACGTAGGCCTGTTGAAGATGAACCATTATGACTGAGTTATATTTACGACTGGATCTTCTTTTCAGGATCAGTTTTGAAAATCATACACGATGTCCTACTTATTAGAGTCATATCCTTGCCTCAAGTAATGTGCTTTGGTTGTATAGATGTATCCAAGTTAATTGTGCTACAAGTCAAGATAAAAAATACTCGAGTAATTATGAATTTCAGAGGAATAGTTCAAACTTTTGGTGCATTACTATTATTCCAGTGTAGCACTGGTGGAATTCCTATCAATTTGTGACTGAGAAAAGTGTAACTATTGTGCTTACTTTTAACTTGAAGGATTAAAGAAGTTTGTGTGTAAATTATATATTCCTTTGCATTATATCTGAGTTTTATTTCTGTCCTAACATTGTATGTAATATGCTATCTTTCAGTCCTTGTGTTTGATTGCACTTTGGCTTATTATAATTGAATAGTAAGCAATGATGTTCTGTTTAGTGTTTAAAACAAAAAATTGTTATCATCTCTGGAGCTGCCTGTTGATTAACACATGAATATATGCTGAAAAATCAATGCACATATAGGTTGGCATGTGTTTAAGGATAGAGTATCTTGTACATGAATTATAGTTTAATAATTAACTACTGAATCAAAGTCAAAGTCAATTTTATTCGTCATGCACCCGAACGTGCAGTGAAATGAATTTGCCAGCTGCGATGCACTTAAAAAGAACACGCAATGCACAATATAAATTTAATACAAACAACCACCACAGCACTATTCACTGTGGTGGAAGGCAACAAAGTTCAGTCAATCCTCCTTTGTTCATCCGTGGTCGGGGCCATAAACCCTCCGTAGTCGCCACTACGGACGGCTAGATGTACAAGCCCTCTTGTCGGGATGATCAAAACTCCGACGTCGGGATGGTCAAACACAGCTTGGAGGACCCAAATCGGCATTTTCCTACCGGAGACCCCGGCTTCAGGATGTTATAAGCCGCAGGCCGGCGGTCGGAGCTCTTCTCCGGCGATCCCTGGCAAGGGATCCCAGATCCGGATGGAAGAACACTCCACGCCTGCGGCTAGAAGCTCCGCAGACCGCAACTTCAGGATGTTGCAGGCCGGCGGTCAGAGCTCTAATCTGGCGATCCCTAGCAAGGGATCCCAGAGTCCGGTTAGTAAGTCCATGCCACGCCCGCGGCTAGAAGCTCCGCAGGCCACAGCCCTATGATGCCAGTCACCAGGTCAGCGATTGGAGCACACCTCTCTGGCGACCCCCGGCAAGGGTTCGCCCGCTCCGCGATGGAAAAGTCCACGCTGTGCCTGCTTCTGATCCTCCGGGCCTGACTCCGGGAAAGGTTGCTCCAAACCAAGCTGTTAGGCCGCGAGGGAGGCGGCATGGAAAAAGTCGCCTCTCCGTGGGGGAGGCGACCAAAAACGGTGTCCCCCTTTCCCCTCACCACCACTCCGCATACAAGGCACACCAAGAGACATTTAAACTAACATTAGACACACCCAAAAATACAAAAAAAGTCGAAATAACGAACACGCTGCTGGCAGGGCTGCCGACTCGCAGCGCCCCCACCGACCAATGTCAACGTTGGTATGTTCAGATTCACTGATTCCAACTTGCATTCGTCTATTTTTGTATAAAATTGTTAGATTTCCAATGTGTAGGGCAGATTAAGTGAATCTTTCTGATTACAAATCCTTGAGGAAATTCCACCCCAAATTCCCCATATTTCCTGATTCGGTATGTTGGATTTTTTTTGGGTTTGATTTTCTTATTTTGTGATCTTATTTATAAATATGGTTGAAGCATTATTATGTCTTATCAAATCATAACAAAGGCTTGATGTTATCCATTATTCAGGTTAAACCAACAAGAATGATCAAGCACTGCTTTGGTTGTGGTAGAAGGTTGCTCACAGAGAGCTTAATTTGTGACTGAGGTCAAATTATTTATACATTAGACAAAATCTCATACCTTACTTGCTTATCCTGTCCATACATACAACATAAATAGGAATTTGTGACGAACCAATGAGTATTTATAAAAGTTGGTCAATTTGATTAATTATAAAATGTCAGATATTTACCCACATGACTGTAGTTCACAATGTACTGGAACGTGTGAGGAATGCTGGCAATCCTTTGTGCAAGTTCACCGTTTGTGGTTTTCACATGAATGCCTGAGTACTGAACTTGCTGGCTATACTTTGCAGTGGTTTTACCCATGGAACACTATCACAGAATGTGAATGTTGCAATTCCCCGGGGTTTGCCAGGTTATACTTGGCACAAGAACATTGAGGCCATTTGTGGCATTGGAGAGGAATGACAAATGGCAAAGTTATATAACTTACTAAAAAAATATTTATACATAGTTAAATGTTTTGTTTACAGCATTAAAGGTTGTTCCCTTTATTTTATTTTTAGATTTTCTTTTGAAACTTTTTGATTTAAAAAAAAAAATACCAGAACATTTTGAATCTTCCAATGTTTTAGACAGAATTGTTAGCCAGCTTGGTGCCGGGCAGTGGCTTAATGAAATGTTAGTATTATTCAACCTTTTGTGGCAGGAATTACCCTAGCTCTAGGTTTTCGATGCACTCTAAAAGTTTGGTTTTGCAATATTATGGGCTGGCTACCTAGTATTACTGCTTATTAATTTGTTGTATTATTGAATCTTTATTGTGTGTAATTGTGTTAATGGGCCTGTAAAACTGAATCAAGTAAGAATTTATTGTTCTGTTGCTGGTCCATATGCCACCGTGTGGAATTTCAAATTTTAGGATCAAGAATTCTCATCAAATTGCTATCAGCAAATCTATAAAGATTATTTTCAAGCACAGGATTAGGAAAAATAAACAGTTTATTTGTAACCTCCCCACAGCAATCTGAGACCATTGGTTTTTTTATTGCCGCACAGTGGCCTTACAGCGCCAGAGACCCGATTCCAATCCCGACTACGGGTGCTCAGTGTTCTTCCTGTCCACGAGGTTTTTCCCCTTGTGCTCTGGTTTCCACCCACACTCCAAAGACGTACAGGTTTATATGGCTTTGGTAAATATTGTAAATTGTTCCCTTGTGTAGGATAGTGTTAGTGTATGGGGATCGCTGGTCAGTGCAGATTTAGAAGGCATAAGGGCCTCTTCTGCGCTGTATCTCTATACTCTAAACCAGGGGCCTCCAAACTTTTCAGCATGAGGGCCACATTATATATTTGGCACATTTTTGAGGGCCGCAGGAAAAAATAAAGAAATATCAGTTTTATAAATTTAATGAACACAAAATAGAAGTTAAGTAATACAAATGGAAGAAATGCAAAACAAAACTTGTAGCCATCAACCAAGGTTCACCCGCACTTTAAGCTAAAGGACGGGTGAACTAATTTATATACACACACTTACTGGTTTCCCACCGAGTGGGTTTGTTGCACTGAGTCGGGAGCATGGCAAAACCCTGCCCCCCCCCACCACCCTGGCCCTCCTCTCTCTCTCCCTCACCCACGGCAACTCCAACCAAACCCGATGGAGGAAGCAGTGAAGTGCCCTAGCAGACAGCGACCGATGGAAGCTGGAGAAACAGCCTTACCTGGGTTACTCTAAATATAAATGTTTAAAAAGCTCTGAAGACTACATCCAAACTAGAGATTTCCTATTAATGGAGCGCACAAATCATTCTGGAGTTAGGTGACCGTCAAGTGGAAGAAGAAAGTGAGCGTGAATGCGCATCAACAATTAACACATCTATGTGGACTATTGCATCGAATGGCTGTGCGATCAGTTTAATGTATAGGTACAATGTTGTATGGGTTAATGCAAAATTGCTCAGCATGTGAATATATTTCACTGGGATTTGATCCCCATGCGTGTTATTTTCAATAGACTCGTGAGTTTAGTTTCTCTGCACCCAAATTCCCACATTAATATTTAGGGAAAACTCCTGACAAGCACCTTCGAGAAACACTGCCTTGACAAAGTCATCTGCAGCAACATCGCCACTTACACACCAACCTACAATAAATGCATCGCCATATGATAGCTTTCAACAGGTTGCTCCAACATAATTTATCCTTCGGCCCAACAAATACAACAGCGTTACTGGTCATGAATAATTGATATTTTTCCCTTTTTTCCCCCAGTCAAAATGTAGGGGGAGAATCTGCCTTTTGTAAAAAAATATCGGAGGGATTTTAAAAACAGCTGCAATAATTTATGTTACAGTTGTACAAGATAATTGGGCGGCAGGGCGGCGCAGTCTTAAGTTGCTGCCATACCGCACCGGAGTGCTGGGTTTGTTTCTCAATACGGGTGCTGTCTGTATGGAGTTTGTACGTTCTCCCAGTGACCTGCAGGTATTTTCTCTGGGAGATTCAGTTTCCGCCCACACTCCAAATACTTACAGGTTTGTATAGGAAGGAACTACATTTGCTGGTTATACACCAAAGATTTGTAGATTAATTGGGTTGGTATAATTGTCCCTAGTGTGTGTGCCTGTGTAGTATTGTGTTTGTGGTGGTGGGGACTGGGGGCGAGCGAAGGGCCTGTTTAAGTGCTTTATCTCTAAAGTTTAGAGCAAACTGACATGTAAGGTCCCGCGCTAATAGCCCGCCACACGGAACATGTTAAGAGCTTGCTGTGGGCCAGATAAAATCTAGTGGCGGGCCGGATGTGGCCCGCGGCCCATAGTTTGGAGACCCCTGCTCTAAACAAAAGATAGACTGAAGGGTCTCGACCCGAAACGTCGCCTATCTCCTTCGCTCCTTAGATGCTGCTGCACCCACTGAGTTTCTCCTGCCTTTTGTGTACCGAAAAGATAGACTGTTATTTTCACCATGAAAGGAAGCTGTTTCTATTGATTGTCAAAAAAGGCCTTATAGAGCCATAGTTCTTTTCAATACTGATCAAAAAATATTAACTAAAATACTAGCACAAAGACTAAATACAGTGATTAATAAAGTAATTCATTCAGATCAAACAGGATTTATACCAAAACGATACTCCTCATATAACCTGAGACAATTATTCAATATTATATACTCGAAAAGAATTATTAATAAAGATCTAGCAATTATTTCATTAGACGCAAAGAAAGCTTTTGATCAGGTTGAATGGTCTTATTTTATTTCGATTATGGAAACTTTTCAGTTGGGAGAGAAGTTTATAACATGGGTTAAACTACTATATACTAATCCAACAGCTAGAATATTAACAAATCAAATGTTATCAACTAAATTTAATTTATCCAGAGGCTGTAGACAAGGTTGTCCTCTATCCCCACTACTGTCCGCACTGGCAATTGAACCATTAGCACAATCCGTGAGATTACATCCTGAAATATACGGGTATGAAACCAAAGAAACTGAAAATAAAATCTCTTTATATGCAGATGATGTATTGCTTTATATTACAAAGCCTGAAACTAGTATCCCTAACTTATTAGATTCAATAACTCAATTTGGCTTGTTTTCAGGATATAGAATTAATTGGAATAAAAGTGAACTTATGCCAATAATGGGAAATAACCCACATATACTACAACAATTTCCTTTTAAGATAGCAAATGAAAAAATCAAATATCTTGGAATTTATGTAACAAAAAGATATGATTCTTTATTTAAATCTAATTTCTCACCCCTACATTTGTCTACATTCACATATTATTTCTGCTTCAAATAACTTAAAACTAAACATATTCACCAATCAAGACATGATATATGCCACAATGGCATGCAGCAATATTATAATACAATATCTCAACTCTTTTTACACATTGCAATTAATGCAATTTCTATTAGATCTTTCCACTTCCAAAGAAAAATGTGGTTGGATTATTCAGCAAATGATCTATCTGTGTCAATAAATCCTGGACCATGCACACTACAGATTGATGCAAGCATGTTTTCTGTGAAGGATCGAAAATTACCATGACATGGTCATAGCATGGGCCGTTATTGCTATTGGCACAGAAACACTCTGGCTTCCCACATAATTTATCCATAACAAAATATACAGGTTGCAAGGAAATTTCTAAAGGCATTTTATGATAATAGCAGTTAAAACCGACTATCCCCATCTGACAGGTTAAATATTACACTAACTGACAAGAGATGGCCAAAGGACATAACTGCAGCAAATGTTTTTTTGGTAATATGTTTAAAGGTGTCAAAACAAATAATAACATTGGGAATTAAAACACATTTGATTACATTCCGTTATCAAACATAGTCAATTTTCGCTCTGAAGACCATGAATCACGATAGGGTCAAGGGGTGTGTGAATCATTGCGGGGTGGATAGATGGGGGGGGGGGGGGGGGTTGAGAAGGCAATCGGTGTGGAATGGATGGATTGAGGCAGGTGAATTAGTACGGGTTAGTTGGAGTATATAAAATTGTAAGGGGAGAGCACGGGGGATGTCAGTGGTGTTGAATGGGAGATCAGTACGGGATGGATGGGGGGTGGGTCAGTACAGGATGAATGGGAGGTTCAGTACAGGATGAATGGGGGTAGACAAAAATGCGGGAGAAATTCAGCGGGTGAGGCATCATCTATCGAGCTAAGGAAATAGGCAACGTTTCGGGTCGAGACCCTTCTTCAGACTGTTACCCCCCATTCTTCTTGAATTGGGGGGATCAGTACAGGATGGATGTGGGGGGGAGCAGCACAGGATGAATGGGGGGGGTCAGTACAGGATGAATGGGGGGGGGGCTCAGGACAGTGTGGATCAGAGGGTCTGTGCAGGATGAATGAGGGGATCAGTATAGGATGAATGAGGGGATCAGTATAGAATGAACGGGGGATCAGTACGGGATGAATGAGGGGATCAGTACAGGATGCATGAGGAGATCAGTACAGGATGAATGGGCGATCAGTAAAAGATGAATGGGAAGATCGCTACAGGATGGATGGGGGTTTGGTGCAGGGTAAATGGAAGGTGGGTCAGTACGGGATGAATGGGAGGATCAGTGCAGTATGAATGGGGGAGAGAAGTGCAGGATGGATGGGAAGGGGGGTCAGTACAGGATGAATTGGGGAGACCAGTGTAGGATGGATGAGGGGTGGCAGGAGAATCAATGCGAGGTGGGTAGGGTGATGAATAGATAGCGAGCAGTAGATGGGGAGGGGACGACAGGGGATGTAAGTGAGGACAAGAGAGGAGGGAATGGGGATCAGTGCGGGATGGAGAGGAGGGGTCCCAGTATAAGAGGGGTGGAGGAGGGGGGCGTACGAGAGAGAGAGAGAGGGGGAGGTGGGGAGGAAGGAAGTCAGCGCTCCTCGGACAACATCGCTGCCTTGGCCATCCCTGTCCAACGCCAAAGTGCCGCCGCCAAAGGGGGAGGCGGTTGGGATTTTCTCCCCACCGCCTCCCCTCCTCCGTCAGCTGACAGCAAGGTGCGGGGCCGAGCGGTGCAGCTCAAAGATCCTATAGTATAGGACCTTTGGTGTAGCTGCTTCTGACGGCGGAAGAATACTTCCACCTCCCTCCCTCCCTCCTCCCGGCCTCGGCTTGCGAGAGGTGTTGCATTGAACGGGTTAGCGGGTTTGCAGGCAGCGGCCGTTATCAGGGCGATAGCGGCCGCTGCATGCAAATCAAATGATACTGCTGCAAATCCACCAACTACGCTTTCAAAACAACCCCTCTCGCACGCCGAGGCTGGGAGGAGGGAGGGAGGTCTCCTTCCGCCGGGCGGGGTGTGGGAGGAGGAGGAGATAGAGCCGCTGTCTCGGCCGCTGTGCCACTGTTCGAGACCGGCCAATCGCTCCGACCCTTCGTCACCGCGCACCTAGTATCTTTGCCCCGCAATCAAAGATACTAGAGGAATACAGCCCCTGCCGTCGACACGAAACGTCACGCTCCTATTCTCCAGAGATGCTGCCTGACCCGCGGAGTTACTCCAGTTTTTCGGTTCTATCGGTATAAACCAGAATTTGCTTGCCAAGCCGGGCAAAATGAGTCGGCGTTTAGGTTGCCCGGCAGCACTTTGGGTGGTCACTTGGCACCCGGGCAACCGCTAATTTCGAGCCCTGGTTTCCTGCCTCTAGCATGCCCAAACCCTTAATAATCTTATATGTTTCAATAAGATCCCCTCTCATCCTTCTAAATTCCAGCAGCTCCATTCTCTCAGCATATGACAGCCCCGCCATCCCGGGAATTAACCTTATAAACCTACGCTGCACCCTCAATAGCAAAAATGACCTTCCTCAAATTAGGGGACCAAAACTGCACACAATACTCCAGGTGTGGTCTCACTAGGGTCCTATACAACTGCAGAAGGACCTCTTTGCTCCTATACTCAACTCCTCTTGTTATGAAGGCCAACATGCTATTCGCTTTCTTTACTGCCTGATTTACCTGCATGCTTACTTTCATTGACTGAGGAACAAGAACCCCCAGATCCCGTTGTACTTCCCCTTTTCCCAACGACCATTTAGATAGTAATCTGCCTTCCTGTTTTTGCTATCAAAGTGGATAACCTCACATTTATCCACATTAAACTGCATCTGCCATGCATCTGCCCACTCACCCAACCTGTCCAAGTCACCCTTCATTCTCATAGCATCCTCCTCACAGTTCACACTGCCACCCAGCTTTGTGTCATCTGCAAATTTGCTAATGTTACTTTGAATCCCTTCATCTAAATCATTGATGTATATTGTAAATAGCTGCGGTCCCAGCACCGAACTTTGCAGTACCCCACTAGTCACTGCCTGCCATTCTGAAAGGGACCCGTTAATCCCTCTTCTTTGTTTCCTGTCTGCCAACCAATTTTCTATCCATGTCAGCACTCTACCCCCAAAGGACAAGGACAAAGGACATTTATTGTCACATACACCATTTCTGGTGTAGTGAAAATTGAGTTGCCATTTGCAGCACACCAATAAAAGTAAGACACATTGTGGGGGGATGTTTTTATGTTTTATGTTAAATTCTACATTAAAGAAGAATTTAACGTAAAACATAAAAACATCCCCCCACAATAGTTCCCACTGTGATGGAAGGCAGCAAAGTCCAGTCCTTTTCCTCCTCTTGTTCACCCCGTAGTTGGGGTCTATTTGAGGCCTCCACAGTCGCTGCAACGGCGGCCCGATGCTTCAGGCCCTCTCGCCGGATGATGGAGCTCCGGCGTAGGGAGAACACTCTTCAGCGGCTTGGAGTGTCTGGAACGGGCCGCTTGCCGCTAGAGACCGCGGCTCCCGAAGTCCACAGGCCGCACTGGTTGGAGCTCCGACACTGGCGATCTCGGCGAGAGATCCCAGGCCCCGCGGTGTTCAAACCCAGTGCTGCAACAGCTGGACGCTCCGCAGACCCCACAGCTCTGCGATGTTGAGTCGGCGGTCTCAGCACTCCGGAGCTTACCACACGGCGACCCGGGTAAGGCATCGCCCGTACCTCGATGGTGCTTCAGCGCTGCGCCGCCGCTGAAGCTGAAGTTCTGGCCGGTCCCGGCAGTAAACGCCGCTCTAGGCCCGTTGGTAGGCCGCGAGGAAGGGGCGAAGATACGGCTCGAAGAAAAGCCGCATCTCCGACCAGGTTGGGATTGAGAAATGCCGTTTTCCCCTACCCCCACCCGCAACATAAAAAAGATTAGACCTCTGAGACGAAACTTTAACATACTAAAACATTTTTTAAAAGGTGATACCATGTGCCCTAATTTTTCCCACTAATCTTCTATGTGGGAGCTTATCAAATGCTTTCTGAAAGTCCTGCACCGATGTCAGGCTTACCAGGAAGATTGTTTGCGTCCTCCTTAGTGAAGATGAATCCAAAGTACCTGTTCAACTCATCTGCCATTTCCTTGTTCCCCATAATAAATTCACCTTTTTCAGTCTTCAAGGGTCCAACTTTGGTCTTAACTTATTTTTTCCTTTTCACATATCTAAAGAAGCTTTTACTATCCTCCGTTATATTCTTGGTTAGCTTACCTTCGTACCTCATCTTTTCCCGTATTGCATTTTTAGTTTTCTTTTCATTGTATGTTCTCAGCCTTGGCATAAAACCTAATTATTAGGACATTTGCTAAACTGAGGTTGTCTAGGCATCTATTAAGCTACGAAATATTCAATTGGACCTGGCGGGCTGCCGGAAACAAGGACTGACTCATTGGCCCCCGGGCAGAGCAGGCGGCTGCCATGAACAAAGACCCAGCGGAGCGCCCATGGTATGTGCGACTGCATGCCTGGGTCGCTGCTGCGAAGAAGCACCTGGCGGGAGCCCACCTGCAGGAGAAGCTCAGAAATTGCCAAGCTTGGCCCTGAAGTCCAGAGAGTCGAGGAGGAGGGAGCCGCTGGCGACGACGGGCGCAAGGACTGGACTGGTACGGGAGGGACCGGGGTATTGCACCTTCAGGGTCGGCTGTTAGAGGCGACCCCGGAATACAAAGGTAGTCGGGTGAGGAGGGGGACGTCGGTTCGTGGGCCAAGCTGGTCGAGGGTAATGGAAGAGGCCCTAAACAGCAGCCTGGGATTTACCTGGGTTTACCTGGTTCGAAGGCGCTTCATTACATCCAGCAGATGCTTTAGAACTTTTTATTTTTGGAAGTGGCACCAAAATATGGTGATTGTGCATGTGTGAGCTTTGCAGAAAATAGTTTCTCAGTGCAGTGCATACGTGACAATAAAGAACCATTGAGTAAAGAACCATTGAGTAAAGAGTAAAGAGCCACAGGCTGTCATAGCAAAAACCTAAACAATTAAACAGAATGCCAGCAGTAGCATTCTGGGTAAGTCAAGTCAAATGCACAAGTTTGGTGAGGTGCAGGTACAATGAAAATGTGGCTTGCAGCATCCTCAGAAGCACATAGACTCAGGCACTCGCACACAAAAACATAACCCAAACTTACACAAATTACACAAACTTTCTAAAAGTAAAAAAGACTACAAAAATAAAGACAAGCACAAAACACAATTAGGCAACAAAACATGACTGTGGTAGTGCAAGAGGGTCTGTCTGCAGTGTTCTGTTGTCAAGGTAGGATTAGAGTTGTGCACTTTGCTGCAAGACCCTGATGGTCATAGGAAAGCAACTGTCTTGAACCTGACGAGGAGATGGGCTTGGCTCAGATGGAATGGATCCTTGATATATTTAGATATCACCTCTTGAGTTGGCGATTCATGTCGATTCTTCTGATGGAGGGGAAGGCTGGATGGACTGGGCTGAGTCCACCATTCCATTCAGTCTCTAACATTCCTTTGTATTGGAATTGCCATATGAGGCCAATGCAATCTGTCAGGATATTTGCTATTGTACTTCTGTCAGAGCATTCAGCGCCATTCAGAAGCTTATTAAATTTCCAAGAAAGTAGAGGCAATGGTGGACCACCTTTATGATTACCACTGTGTTGGGCCCTGAACAGACCATATGAGATGTTGATGCCTCAGAATTTGTAGCAGATGATTCCAGATACCAACTATAGATGGTCTCCATGTTACAGCCATATTGGTTAAAAAGATTAGCCCTTGTGCAATTCACAAATCATTGCCCAAACATTTGAGATGTGGAATAAAATTTGCTCTCATAGAATTTATGTGGGAAAACAAAATAAATACAAAATGAAACAACGGATGTTGTCAATTTTTGTTTTTACTCAATGCTGTGGGACATTGATTGGGTTGGCAGTCACACTCGAGTCCCTCCTTTGCCGCAGCTTCTCCAGTCCAAAGACATGAGAAGAGCTATCTCGGTGCAGCTCTGCCTTGCTCTTCATCTGCGAGGCATTTTCTCTCATGCGTTGCGCTTTGGGGAGGTGTTGTCATGTTGTTCAGCTCTCACACCAGCTCCTTGCAGTAATCTGGTTGGCCTCCACTAAGTAACAACATTTTGACCCACTATTCCCCTGAACCTCTTCTACACCAAATTTCTCCCATGAATCCCATCAATCTTGGAATCCCATCCCTTTCTGTCTGGGGCTTCCGCCACTGTCAGAGTGAGGTCAAGCTCAAATTGGAGGAACAGCACCTAATTTTTCACTTTGGCAACTTACACCCGAGCGGTATGAATATTGAATTTTCGAACTTCAAGTAAACCTTACTTTCCCTCACTCTCTCCATCCCTCCCCTTCCTAGTTCTCTGCCCAATCTCACTGTCCCCGAGATAAAATTGTATCTTTAAATGGTTCTTTGTCACCTCCTAGCACACCCCCCTTGATGTATTGATTTCACACCTTACCCTTCCTTATACCCGAGTCTCCCTCTTCCCTGATTCTCAGTCTGAAGATGAGTCTTAACCCAAAATGTCACCCATTCCTTCTGTCCAGAGATGCTGCCTGTCCTGCTGAGTTACTTCCAGCATTTTGTGTCTATCTTTGGTGTAAATCAGCATCTGCAGTTTCTTCCTATGCCTTTGCCTGATATCCTCATTTCCTAAACCCTTTTCTAATCCACAAGCCTTCAAGGAAAACAAATCTATTAAATTTTGCCTCACAACCCAAGCCGTTCATTCCATATAGTTGATCTATAACTTGTCAGTTTAGGCAACATTCTTCACTGTCTGATTTTGGTGTCATCTGCAGGCTTAGTAATCATGCCATTTACATCTAAATTATAAATATACATGATTGCAACAGGGGACCCACCACTGATCTCTTTGACACACCACCGATCACATGCCTTCGGAATGAAAAATAATTTTTTACTACCACGATCTACTTCCTACCACCAAGTCGATTTTGTGAGACAAAAGCCTTGTTAATGTCCCTGCAGACAACAGTCTATCACTCTGCCTTGGTCCATCCTCTTTTATAATCACAGAGTCACACAATGTGGAAATAGGCCCTTTGGCCCAACTTGCCTGCCCAACCAACTTGCCCCATCTATCCTAAACCCACGTTTGGTCCAGATCCCTCTTAACCTATCCTATCCATGTACCTGTCTAAATGTTTTTTTAAACATTGACATGGTACCTGCCTCACTACCTCCTCCAGCTTGTTGCTTATGCCTTCCATCCTATGTATTAAAAAAATGGTGCCCCTCGGGTTCCTATTAAATCTTTCCTCCCTCACCTTAAACCTATGTCCTCTGGCTGTTGATTCCCCTGCTATAGGTAAAAGGTTCTGTGCAGTTATCCTATCCATTCCTCTCATGATCTTATCACTCGCACAATTAGCCAACAGTTTCATTTTTTTCTTCCACTCTCCATTTCCTCCTGTATCTCGTTTAAAATACATTAATCTGCTTAAATTAATACCTTCTCTATTATGCCCTCGTTATCACCCTGGCCACGTGGCAATACCAGACAGGGTTCATCGGTTAGTGTCCTAAGTTCAACTATTTTCCACAGCTTCATCAATGAACTACCTTCCATCATGAAGTCAGACGTGCTGATGTTTCCTCATGATTGTAGAATGTTGAATATCGGTCTAAACTTCTCAATAAATACAACTGCTTATACCTGCATGGACCAAGACCTGTACAATATTCAGGCATTGGCTTTAGGATGTGCACAACAAGTGCCTGCCAGTGATTACTCCAACAGGAACATATCTATCCACATATGCTTACCTTTTCAACGACATTATTATTGCCGAATTCCCACAAGCAGCATGTCTTGACTAGAAACACAACTGGACTATCCATAAGCTCATCCTGCTGCTCTCCAAGGAATAATGTCCTAGCCTGCTCAACTTCTCACAATAGTTCAGGTCTTCGAGTCCTGGCAATATCCTCGTAAATCTTCTCTGCATCATTTCCAGCTTAACAACAACATTCCTATAACATTGTGACCAAAACTGAACACAATACTCTTAATGTGGCCTCACCAATGTCTTGTCTCTGACATGACCTCCCAACTTCTATACTCAGTAGTCTGACTAATGAAGGACAATGTGCAGAAAGCTTTCTTGGCCACCCTATCTAACTATGACACCACTTTCAAGGAACTATGCACCTACATTCCTGGATCCCTTTGTTCTACAACACTCCCAAGAGCCCTGCCGACTCCATAGGTCCTGCCCTGGTTTGGCATCCCAAAATGCAACATCTTGCACTTCTATCTGTATCTCCATTAACCCACACTACTCTGTATTAATCTCCACTTAATTTAATCTCCATTAACCATTTTAATAATATCTTCAAAAAACTTGATCAAGTTTGTGTATTGTGATTTTCTACGTACAAAGCAATGCCGACTATTCCTAATTAGTTCTTACTTTTTCAAATGCAAATCAATCCAGGTATTATCAAAGTAACGAGGGACTACTGACATCAGATTTTATCACTCTCACAATTAGCCACAGTTTCATTTTTTTCTTCCACTCTCCATTTCCTCCTATATCTCGTTTAAAATACATTAATCTGCTTAAATTAATACCTTCTCTATTATGCCCTCGTTATCACCCTGGCCACGTGGTAATACCAGATAGGGTTCATCGGTTAGTGTCCTAAGTTCAACTATTTTCCACAGCTTCATCAATGAACTACCTTCCATCATGAAGTCTGACGTACTGATGTTTCCTCGTGATTGTAGAATGTTGAATATCGGTCTAAACTTCTCAATAAATACAACTGCTTACACCTGCATGGACCAAGACTTGTACAATATTCAGGCATTGGCTTTAGGATGTGCACAACAAGTGCCTGCCAGTGATTACTCCAACAGGAACATAACTATCCACCTATGCTTACCTTTCAACGACATTACTATTGCCGAATTCCCACAAGCAACATGTCTTGACTAGAAACACAACTGGACTATCCATAAAAATAAACCAGCACCTGCAGATACTTCCTAGACATTTTGTCTGCTCCACTGTGAAGGCTCCTCAAGGTACGCCTACTTTGAAGGAGTTTTCCTCTTCTCTCTGACAGAGGTTATGCAAAAGCCTCTCTCACTGCTCTACCTCTGTGATTCCTACTGCTTTCCTGCTCTATGACCAGTCTGAAGAAGGGTTCCGACCCGAAACATCACCAATTCCTTTTTTCCAGCTATGCTGTTTGATCCACTGTTACTCCAACATTTTGTGTCTATCATCCATATAAATACCTTGGTTATAATAGCCATGGCTACAGTTGCCAAGTATATTGCAGCTGGTGACTTGCCTGGCACCCTGAAGCCTTTCGAGCAAATACAAAGCAATGATCTGGAGAGTGCTGTAATACTCAGAACAAGCTTGGATGAGTGCAACTCTAATAGCATTCTGGAAATTTAACACCATTCAGACAAGGGTGCTTAATTGGCACCCCATCCATCATCATAAATATTTGTGTTTGTGTGTTTGTTTGTTTATTTGTTTCATGGGTGGACAAAGGTCAGAGATGAAAAAGGTTCTGACATAAGAAGAGAAGAGGCGTGAAATGTCAAGCCAGAGGAACGGACATTGGTTGAATAGGTATAAGGGGGAACCAGCAAAGCAGGGGTGGGTGGGGGGAGGGGGTAGGAGGAGCAGTGGAGGGGGGAGGGGGGGGGGTGTTTCACAGTGTTCATGCTGTGGGGTTGTAAGCAACCCAAATAGGATGCAAGGTGTTGTTCCTCCAGTTCCTCCCGTTAGAGTCGACAAGCAGAGGCCTAACTCTGACAATGAAGGAGGCCAGGACAGAAAGGTCGGTATTGGAAGGGGAGTTAAAATTGTTAGCAACTAGGAGATCCAACAGGCCCTGGGCGGACTGGGTAGTTCACAAGCCGATCACGAACATGATCGCTGGTCTCGCTGATGTAAAGGAGGCCACATCGGGAGCACGAGGTAGATGAAGTCATTAGATCAATAGACAAGGTTAGAGGAGGTGCTTGCGAATCCCTGTCTCGCCTAGAAGGGCTGCTGGGGACCTGGTTCGATGTGAGGGAGGAAGTGCGGGGAACAGGTATTATATGGGCAAACATATGAGCTGAGGTACATGGGCAAGTCTAACTGTCAGCTTGCTGCAGCAAAGTTGTGTGTGTTTTAATTTCTGTTCCATCACATGCAAAAACTTTCCAGATTGTTGTAATACATTATTTGCAGTCTATAAAAGCATCTTCATCTTTAAAAGCAACGATTAAACTGCGATACTACTTTGGGAAAAGGACAAATAAAATAAAATTAATAGTTGCAGCGTGCAGAAAGTTCCATGTTTGATACATCGACTGAAAAATTAACCAATGTAGTCAAATAATTTTGTTTTAAGAAATATTTTATTAACAGGAAAAATAACAACAAGACAAACTTACTCCATGCAAGAACATACTATTTATATGACCTTTCACGCTGTGCTACATTTGAATTTGATCTCTAATCAGGATTCAGTCCTTCTGATCAATGAACAGTCATAATAGATTCATTTACATCACCCATTTCAGTTAATGTGCATCATGAACGAGCAATTAGAAACCCTGAAAAGGAAGACGTTTTATCATCTGATGAATACAACCCATTGGATTCTTTTGAAGGTAATTGAATGTAAACTTGATCACCTTTATGTAAATATAATACAGCGCTTCCTGAAGCCTGATCAATATAACCTTTTTGATGGTCATCATATGTGTAAATTACAGGTCGATCATTTTTGTATAATCCTACCCAAACATTTGCTCCTTTGATTTGTATATGATAAGAAAATTGATAGATTCCAGATACATCACATGTAAATATTCCAGTTGATGGATCATAATTATCATTAGAATTAATTAATATTCTGTCAAATTTTACTGGTTTGCCTGTTGAAGAGTATGAATGAGAAAGTGTGGCTGTAAATGCTGGAATAGAACTAGCTTCCTCTGACATGCTCGAGTCGTCATCATCATCATCATCATCACGTTTTTGTGATCGTACAATCATTCTTCCTGGAGGGCCTGGTGGACCAGGACGCCCTTGAGGACCTGGTGGTCCTTGTTGTCCAGTTGAGCCAGGTCTGCCGGCTGATATTTTTCCATAATACTCTCCTGGATTCCCAGGTGGACCAGGAGGACCTGCATCTCCCTTTTCTCCAGGGTATCCACGAGGTCCTTGAGATCCAGGTGAACCTCGAGAACCAGATGCTCCAAGAGACCCTCTCATTCCATCTTTACCTGGATATCCAGGTGGCCCAGCAGGTCCTGTAGCACCTGGACTGCCTGATTTACCAGGTGATCCAGCCATTCCAGTGTCACCTTTTCCACCAGCTGGACCTTGTTCGCCCTGAACACCTCGGCGACCTGGTTGACCTGGAGATCCTGGTGTTCCTGGTGAACCATTTGATCCTGGCTGACCTTTTAAGCCTTGATACCCTTGTGGACCTGTTGGTCCTGCCTGACCTCTTGATCCTGGTGCTCCAGTGGACCCTGGTAACCCTCTTGAACCTTGCTGACCTGGTGAACCAGCTCGTCCCACAGGTCCTTGAGCTCCAGGTTGTCCCTGTTCTCCTTTTTTCCCAGAACTTCCAGGGTAGCCATTTGCCCCTGCAGAACCACGCTCTCCTTTTTGACCTTGACTTCCAGTTTTTCCTATGCCCGGCAGTCCAGGTGCTCCTGGCAAACCTTGATGACCCTGTGAACCCTTTGCTCCTGGGGCTCCTGTTGGCCCTGGTTTTCCATTTTCTCCAGTCTTTCCATATCCGGGTTGTCCAGCAGGTCCTGGTGGTCCTTTTTGACCTTGTGCACCTGGCATTCCCTGTGAACCTGTTGCACCCTTCTCACCCTTTGAACCTGGTTTACCGGGAAAACCAGAACGCCCAGGACTTCCAATTCCATTTGAACCGGGTGTACCTGGAAGTCCTCTTGCTCCTGTGGCGCCTTTATCTCCTGGACGTCCAGGGGCTCCTGATCCCATTTCTCCCCTTTTCCCTGGTTGGCCTGGACTCCCTGGCTTTCCTTTCTCTCCAGGTGATCCAGGTGAACCGGCACGACCTGTTGCTCCTTGGGGACCTGGTTTACCTGGAATTGATATTCCAGCTAGTCCAGGAGGTCCTCTGTGTCCTGCACTGCCTCTTTCGCCTTCTTTCCCAGGAGATCCACTGTTGCCTTTTTCTCCGGGGAATCCTCTTGCACCTGGTTTGCCCGGGGCTCCTGGATTGCCTGGCCTCCCTGCAATTGATTGTCCCTCTGGTCCTCGTGGTCCAGGTTTACCCGGGGCTCCAGGCAATCCAAACCCTGGCCTACCAGCAGGACCCGGTGATCCTGGATGACCACGTGGCCCTCGTGGCCCTCGTGGCCCACGCTCTATTCCTTTGAAAGAAAGAAAGGAAAGAAACTTGAAATGTTGCTTTTGTTACTTTTTTTCTACTAATCAAGGTCATAATAATAGTCTGTGACATTACCCATTTGCTTACAGGAAAGTTTGGCAGTACTACTCAGGAGGGTTTAAACCAGAGTGGCAGGGGGATGGGAACCAGAGCAGCAAGTCAGTAAATGGAAACACTGATAGGAAGGTAAAGGTTATGACCAGTAAGTCTCAAAGGAAGAACAAGCAGGGAGAACATGGTGAAACCGATGGGCTGAAGTGTGTTTAGTTCAATACAACGAGTACCATGGGTAAAGAGGTTGAACTGAGAGCCTGATGCAAGTGCATAGAATAGTGTTGTGGCCATTATGGTGACTTGAATGCATACGTTTTAAGATGGTTGTGAATATAGACAAATCTGGACCTTGGGGAAAAATATTGAATTGGGGTAAATCAGATTATGGAGTTATTAGGCAGATGCAAAGGTGAGTAAATTTGGGGCAGTTGTTATTTAATAAATTAGACATATGGGAGTCATTTAAAGACCAGCTGATCAGAGTTCAGGAATGGCATGTTCCAAGGATGGCAAAGGAAGGAAACCTTAGATGATCAGACAGGTTGTGGGTTTGGTCAAAAAGAAAAGGGAAGCACATGTAAATTTTTGGAAGATAAAAGTTGGGGAATGTAAATCAAGCAGGAAATAAGCAGGGAATTTGAAAGACCAATAGGAGCCTTAAAGTGACATTTGAAGGGCTAAAAGGGCCATAAATATATATATCCCGAAAGCTTTATATATGTACCTTAAAGACAGGGTAACGATGAAAAAGGTAGGATCACAAGAATAAAAAATGGGGATTTATGCTTGGAGTCAGGACGCTGGCAAGATACTAAATGTGTACATTGTATTTACCAAGGAGAAGAAAAAGGAGAATAGTGAGTTCAGTGTGAAGAATACAGGGCTGCCAACTCTCACGCTTTGAGCGTTTAATATCATGCATTTGAATAAACTCTCACGCCCTCACGCTGATCAGAAACTTCTCACACTCAGTGGTGAGAAATTCTGTGATCAACTAAAATTTCAAAACTCAGATAAACTGCATGGTCCGCGGGTGTTGGAGAGCCGGGGCTGAGGGAGGGGTGGAAGCAGATGGAGCGGCGGGAACAGAAGCGGGGAGCCGCGGCTGGCGAGTGTTTGCCGGGGACAGATGCGGACGGAAAGCCGGGGCTGGCGAGTGTTTACGGGGCTGCCGAGTGTTTGCGGGGCCTGTGAGTCGCTCGCGGCAGCACCGGCCATGGAGCAGTGCAAGAGTCCCGGACTGATCGGTGGCGTCGGAAGCGTTCTGCCGCTGCCGCGAGAGTCTCTGTGCCGAAAGGACAGAGACTCTCAAAGGGAGGTGGAGAGAGAGAAGAGAAGGAGACTGGGACAGAGTGGGGAGAGAGAGAGGGGCTGAGAGGAGAGAGAGGGGAGAGACAGGGGGGAGAGAATGTGAAAGAGGAGAGGGAGAGGGGAGGGAGAGAGGAGAGAGTGAGGTGGGAGAAGAGTGAGAGGGAAGAAAGAGGGAAGAGAGAGGGGGTGGAGAGGGAGGAGAGGGCAGGAGAGTATGGGAGAGAGGGGGAAAAAGAGAGAGAGAGAGGGGGAAGAGGAAAAGGTGGAAACAGAAAAACGGGGAAAGAGAGGGAGATGGGGGCAAAGAGAAATAGGAGATAGAGAGAGGAGAAAGAGAGGGGTGAGAGAGCAAGGGGGAGAGTGAGGTGGGAGGGAGAAATGGGGAAGAGAGAGGTGAGAGGAGGAGAGAGAGGGAGGGGGGAGAGAGAGAGGTTAGAGAGAGAGAGGATAGAGAGAGAGGAGAGAGAGTGTGTGGAGAGGGAGAGAGATAGAGAGGGGGAGATAGAGAGGGAGGGAGAAAGAGAGAGAGAGGGGAAGAGAGAGAGGGAGAGGGGGAAGTGAGAGGGAGAGAGGGGGAGAGAGAGAAGCAAGAGGGGGGAGAGGAGAAAGAGGGGGAGAGAGAGAAGAGAGAGGGGGAGGGAGAGAGTGAGGGGGAGAGAGAGTTAGGGAAAAGAGAGGGGAGAGAGAGTTATGGGAAAGAGAGGGGAGAGAGAGTTAGGGAGAGGGGGAGAGGGGAAGTGGAGAGAGAGGAGAGGGGATAAGAGAGAGGGGGGAGAGTGAGGTGGGAGAGAGGGGGAATAGAGAGGGAGAAGAGGGGAGGGAGGGGGGGAGAGATGGGGAGAGAGAGGGGAAGAGAGGAGAGAGGAGAGAAGGGGAGAGAGTCAGAGGGGAGAGAGAGAGGAGAGAGAGGGGGAGGGGAGAGATAGAGGGGAGAGAGAGGGAGGTGAGAGGAGAGAGAGCGGAAGAGAGGGGGGAGAGAGAGGGGTGAGAGTGAGGTGGGAGGGAGAGAGAGAGGGGAGAGAAAGAGGTGGAGAGAGGGGAGGGAGAGAGAGAGAGGGCGACAGAGAGAGGAGAGAGAGAGGTGAGAAGAGAGAGGGGGAGTGAGAGAAAGGAGAGAGAGGGGGAGAGAGGGGGATAGAGAGGCAGGGCTGCCAACTCCCATGCACTGAGCGTGAGAATCACACATTTCGCCAAATTCTGACGATGATCACAAATTTCTCATGCTCTGTCGTGAGAAATTCTGTGATCAATGAAAATTTCAAAACTCATATCAACTGCATGGGCCATGGGAGTTGGAAGCAGAAGCAGCGACGGGGACAGATGCAGACGGGGAACGGGGCTAACGAGTGTTTGCCGGGCTGGCGAGTCGCTCACTGCAGCTCCGACCATGGAGCAGCCTCAATGCAAGGCGTCGGAAGCGTTGCACCGCTGCCGTGAGAGTCTCTGTGCCAGATTCGCCCAGGTGACCAGCATGGTTCAGGCTGCGGGTCGGCGCATCCTGGAGGACAACCAGTGGCTGCTGGCAGTAAGTACCAAGCCCCGGGGAGAAACGGTGGAAGACAATGGACTTCAAATGGGGGTGGTTGGAGAAAGCATCCTGCTTGCCTGAGAGATTGTCACTTACTGTAACTGCAGGAAAAATGTTCCCGATGTTGGGGGAAGTTCAGAACCAGGGGTCACAGTTTAAGAATAGGGGGGGGGGGGGAAAGTTATGACTGAGATGAGGACAAACTTTCTTCACACAGAGAGTCGTGAATCTGTGGAATTCTCTGCCACAGAAGGCAGTGCAGGCCAATTCACTGGATGTTTTCAAGAAAGAGTTACATTTAGCTCACAAAATCAAGGGATATGGGGAAAAAACAGGAAAGAGGTACTGATTCTAGATGAATAGCCATGATCATATTGAATAGCAGTGCTGGCTCGAAGGGCCGATCGCCTATTCCTGCACCTATTTTCTACGTTTCTATGCTTGAGTATATGGTAATAAAACTCGACCACTTGATTTTGAAGCATTCATGCATGGTGGAGGTATAATGTGGTCATAGAATGATACAATGTGAAAACAGGTCCTTAAGCGCAACTTGCCCACACCCGCCAACATGCCCCAGCTACCTGCTTTTGGTCCATACCTCCAAACCTGTCCTATCCATGTATCAGTCTAACTGTTTCTTAAATGTTGGGATAGTCTCTGCCTCAACTACCTCCTCTGGCAGCTTGTTCCACACACCCACCACCCTTTGTGTGGATAAAGTTACTCCTTAAAAAGTTACCTCTTAAAAATACTTCATACAAAAAACATTGAAATCATACTTCTACAATGCAATAAAACATGATTTTAATACATCAAATTTCAAAATGTTCATACCCTGGGAGGGGGGACACCCTTCTTCCACACCCTCTCCCCACTCGGTTGCTCCACTCCCTCACCGCGTAGCCCCAAGGTCAGTGAACAGTGATCGCTCAGCCTCCCCACTTTCAAAAACGCTCCGCGGCCCCTGGTTCAGATGGAGAACACTGCCTGATGTGAGCGGGGATCTGAGGCCAGTTGTCCATGATGTTTGGATCCCAATGCTCAGCGTTTCATGTTTCGGAGTTGGCTAATGTTATTGATTTGTAATTAGCTTCAGGACAGTTTGTTACGAAAATGAAAGAAATGGTATCAGAATACTTATACAGATGAGTATAATTTTATGGATGGGAATTGTGTTCAACCAATTGATGACTTCTTTGACAAAGTGACTAGCATGTTAGATAACAAGGAAGCCAATGAATGTAGCAAATTTTGTTATCCATAATTTGGTCTGTGAAGTGCCCCATAAAGGATTACTGCATTAGCTAAGCACCTGTGGACTTGAACGTAATAGGTTAAGTCCAGGGGGTCAGATATGGGGCTTTGTGTGTGGGCCAGATATATTGTCAATGCAAAGGGACTAGGAGCAAGGCCAAGTGTGCATCCAGTCAAGGTCTGGAATAGTACTAGGTGTGCAGTCAAAGCTGGGACCAGGGGTGTGTTCAGCATTGGGAACCTAAGCAGGTAAGCAGTTATGATCAGAGTAGAATAGGGGGCCAGGTGTAGGGCTGGACTCAGGGACAGGAATGAGAGAAGGTATGCAACTGGAGTCAGGGCGAGGAGTAGTACCAGGTGTGCAGTGAGACCCAGGTTGGCCAACATGGGCCAAGTGTTTGATTATAATCTGATTTCCATACATGAATACACTAAGATCATTCATGTGCTGCACGTATGGATCAGAGCCTGGGCTCCACTGTGGAATGTAATTAGGAATGTAATTTAGTCTAACCTTATTCATAGCTAATCCAATTTAAAGCATATATATTGTATTCAAGTGTAAGTTAAAAGACTCTCTACAGTATACAACATATTACACAATTTCAAGCTGAAACATGCAAAAGTTCCGTACCAATGGGAGGGGGCTATCCAGCTCCCCCCCGGTCGCTACGCTCCCTCGGGCTTGGTCTCGAAATTTTTTACTACCAACTCTCACCCAATGTTGGCAGCCCTGAGAATACTAATATGCTAGGGCACTTTGAGATCAAGAAGAAGGTGTAGTTTGGACTCCTGAAAAGCTTTAAGGTGGATAATTCCCCAGGGTCCAATGCAATCAATCTCAGGTTATTAAGAGTCGCAAAATAAATTGCAGGGGCATTGAAGAATATCTTTTATTTCCTCACTAGCCAGACACAAGGTCCCGGAGGACTGGAGAGTAGCCAATGCTGCTCCTTTGTTAAGATGGATAGTACAGATAAACGAGTATATAGGCCTGTGTGCCTCAACTTGTATTGGGGCACATTCTCAGAGATAGGATTTACTTGCATTTTGAAGAGAATGGGGTACTTGGGGACCGTCAGCGTATGTTTTTCTGTGGCAGCTGATGGCTTACTAACTTGAGTCTACAGCACAGAAGTAGAGCCGTCAGCCCAACCTGTCCTTGCTGACCAAGGTGCCCCATCTGAGCTCGTGGCATTTGCCTACATTTGGTCCATATCCCTCTAACCATTTCATAACCATGTACCTTAACAGGTGTCTTTTAAATGATGTTAGTGTACCTGCCGTAATTATCTCCTCTGGAAGCTCTTCTGATGTACCCACCTCCCTCTGAATGAAAATAAAAATTCCTATTAAATGTTAACCTCCCACCCCCACTTGAAAACTTAATGAGTATTTTTTGAGGTGGCAAAGGTGATTAATGAGGCTTGAGCAATGCATGTTGCACACATGGATTTTTGTAAGGAATTTGATAAAATCCCTCGTGGGAAGCATCCAGAGCATTTCATGCATGGGATTAAGAGTGATTTGGTCGTATAGTTTCAGAACTGGTATTTTGATAGAAGACAGACATGTGGCGAAAGGACAATATTCAGGCTGAAGGTCTGTGATGAGTTCTGTAGGGATCTGGGCTATGGCCTCTGTTTGTGATTGATAAAATAAATGAGTTGGACATAAATGTAGACTGATTGGTTGCAGATGACACCAAAATTGGCAGTGTTGTGGACAGTGAGAAAAGCTGTTAAAGGATACAGCAAGATATAGATCAGTTACAGATATGGATGGAGGAATGGCAGATGGACTTTAATCTTGTGTGCTATTGCACTTTTGGAGGTCGATTGTAAAGGGAAAGTACAGGTTTACCACTGATAGTCCGGCACCCTTGGATCTAGAGCCTTGCCGTATCATCCATTTTGCCGGGCCAACAGTGGTCATGTAATAATGAGACAACAATACACCTCTCACCCACTAATTATACCCCTCCCATATCTCTAAAGCGCGATAGACGGCTAAAACATAAACAAATATTAAATGTAAATTAATTTTAGTTACTCTTGCAGCATATTTGTTCATCTAATTGCCATAGATTATTTGAGCTTTATCCCACCAATTTATCCCCTTTTTATATCTGAGTTCCACCCTTATAAAACTTAGTGGAATATCTTTCAGTAATGTCATTTCAGATTACTGCCATGATATTCTCCATAATCAATATAGCAACTTTCCCTCCTCTTTTACCCCCACCTCTATCTCACCTGTAGCATCTGTATCCTGGGACACTAAGTTGCCAGTCCTCTCTCTATCTTAGCCAGTAATGGCTATAACATCCCAGTCCTATATACCTAAGTTCATCCACCTTACCTGGCAGGCCTCTAGAATTGCTTCTTGCCCTACTCCTGTCTATGTATCTACTTGCTGTCATCCACTTCTCTACTGAATCCCAGCTTCCCACCTGCCTCACGACTGCATTGGATACTGTCAATATTGCCAATCTAATCTAGTTTAAACCCTCCGGAGTAGCACTAGCACAACTTACATAGTTTTGTTCTTCAATATCTCTCGAAATTCTCCAACTCTAGAAGCTGTGATCACTCTGTCACTGAGTCCTGCAGCAAAGCAACAGACCCTCTGGCACACCACATCCATGTCTGCGTTTTTGCCCATCTATATTAACCTCATTTTCCTGCATTAGGGCCTTATTTTTCTGTGCCTTGCCTCTCTAAGAGTCTAATTGCCTTTTGAACACATTAATTGCATTTGATTCAACCACCTCCTCTGGCAGCATGTTCCAGATATCGACCACTCACTGTAAATATGTACCCCTCAGATCCTCTTTACCTCTCCTTCCTATCGCCATAAATCTATGTTTTCTTGTTTTTGATACCCCTACCATTGGAAAAAAGATTTTGATTATCTACCCTACTTATGCCTCTGTTATTTGTGTGTACTTTTTTCAGGTCACCTCTCAGCCTTTGCAGGAAAAGTCAGCCCAGTCTATCCAATTTTTCCCCTTAAGTAAAGTTCTCCAGTCCAGGCAACATCATGAGCTCCGCTAATCTCTTGGTAAATGTCAACATTAATCTTTCCTTTAATTCTTATTGCTCCTTTAGCTGCCTTTGTTATGGCATCAGAATGCATACCCTAAAATATCTCTCTCTCTTCCCCAGCTTGATATCTGGTTTGACCAAGCCCTTCAATATATTCTTATATCAATAATACTCTAGTTACCATTGAGTGTATATTACTAAACTAACCTTACTTTACGAACAGTAAGCAGACTTATTTCTTCATCATGTTATGATATGTGGGTTTTGTTAGTGAGGCCAGAATTTGTGGGCCTATCCTCAATTTGTTGGCTGACCTTTTCCCTTCCGTTTTAAAAAGTACCTTCCTCTCAGGAACTATTTATTCCTTCCGTTCAAAACCACCATCACTCCTTTATAAATAAATACACTTGGCAACTGAATGCTGATGCTCTACCTCCAACGATTCCATTCGTCTTCAAAGTTCCTGAAGCTTTCATCACTTCCCCATTCCTTGCTTATATTTCTCTTTGCTTCTCCATGTTTGAGTTTCTTCCATCTGGTCTCTGCACATTCCACTCCCATAAAGTAGTTTTAGCTAGATTAATTGGAGGCGAGTTGGCCCTCTATATTCTACTGAACCTGTCTGCAGCTTTTCACACTCTTGACCACAGGGTCCTCCAGCAAGGCTTGTTCAGCTGGTGAGACTTTCTTCCCTTGTCTCTATTCTAACATAGCAAGTTGTAACAAGAACATTTCCAGCAATTAATTTGGGATTTTAATTAATTCCTCATGGAGTTTTTATTTGTCTAATTCATTTTCTCTCAATTTTTTCTCAGTTTGTTTCCTATTAGTGTTCAATTTTCTTTTTTTATTTGGTGCCCCTTCCATTATATATAAATCTGTTTTTAAATGATCAAATGCACGTCATTTCAGTTACTTAGATGTTTAACTTTAACATTTTGCCCCTTTTCTGTGCCAAACATGATGTTCAGTTAAACTAATCTCCTCTGCCTGCATGTGATTCATTCTCTCTCCATTCGTTGCATATGCTTTTGCCAATCTAAAAAATTAAGTAATTGATATCCTGGTGCTCCGCACTTCAACTTCCCCTCACATTCCCAATCTGACCTTTCTGTCCTGGGCCTCCTCCATTGTCAGAGAGAGGCCCAGCGCAAATTGGAGGAACAGCACCTCATATTTCGCTTGGGTACATTGACTTCTCTAACTTCAGATACCCTTGCTTTCTCTCTCCATCCCCTTCCCCTTCCCAGTTCTCCCACTAGTCCTACTGTCTCTGCTTACATTCTATCTTTGTTCCGCCCCCTCTCCTGACATCAGTCTGAAGAAGGGCCTTGACCTGAAATGTCGCCCATTCCTTCTTTCCAGAGATGCTGCCTCACCCACTGAGTTACTCTAGCATGTTGTGTATAGATTTAAACCAGAATCTGCAGTTCTTTCTTACACATGTGTGTCTTTGGATACGTCTTTAGCATAGCGTAATGTTTTCAGGGTTATAGTATCAGTAGTTTCAACAGCTAAGCTAATTTGTTTAGGAGGGTTCAAAATGGTGCAGTCTATGGAAAAACATTGACTATCTGAAGCACTTTTGAGGATTCTATGGTAAACTGCAAATACATAATTAGAAATCCTGAATGTGGTGCTTTAATGGTTTAACATTGATGGTTTTGCTGCTGTTGTAGTTGCAGAATCCACTGCATGGAATATAATGGACAATTGTTTAGTACGCATTTAAAGATTATGCATTTATTTGAGGATTCAACAATATCAGTCAAACTTACCACCTTCTTTGCTGTTTGAATCATCTGCACCTGAGTCGTGTGCACCTGAGTCGTGTGCACCTGAGTCGTGTGCACCTGAGTCGTGTGCACCTGAGTCATTTTCACCTGAGTCATATCCAACTGAGTCATCGTCACCTGAATCACCCCATTTTAGAAAATAATCAAAATATTCAGTTAATCAATAATTTAAAGTTGCATTTGAAATTTTTAATAAAGCAAATATCTTATGCATTCTCTCATTAATTTCTGAAAATAACATAATTATAACATAGCAAACCTAATTCACCCATTCTAGATTTTCTCTGGTTTGATGGAAGAATAGGCAATGTAGAATGTAATCTGTGGAAACCTTCTTAGTAGCCAGTTTTAGAGATTTAAGCATCAGAGATTTAAGGTAAAGCAAAGCTTGTGTTTTGAGGGTGGGTGTTCAGGGGATAGATTTGATGACCTGCACTGAAAATACTAATCATATAGCTTAAAAGACTGGGTTGTGACAAAGAGCTGTGAGATGTAGCAGAATCCAATGACAGAAATACTGCTGTGCAACTAGAATGCAAAGATAGTACCAACTTATTTGATAACAATGCTACGTGCATTGTGACAGTGTTTCTTGCACTCTACAAATACATTTGGTTTTGGAGGCCAACATAAACACGGGAAGTTAAATGAACACAGGACTGTTTGTATGTAGTAATAGCGCAGCAGATTGGCAATCAATTGTGTCAATCAATGTTGAGTGTTTGTATCAACATAAGAAATGAAACTAGAAATAGGTCTTTTGGCCTCATGAGTTTCATTGTCATTTAATGATTATGGCTGATCTTCTGCCTCAATTCCATTAACCTATCCTATCAACACATTTCTTAATTTTGCTAATCCCATAGATTCACTTAAGTTTTAAATACTGTCAATAACTGAGCTTCCAATACTGTTTTGGTCAGAGAAGATTAAGACTGTGACCCCCCCTAGTTCTAATTTCATCAGACAGAATAAATATCCTCACAGTACCTACCTTGCTGAGACCATAAAGAATTTGATATGTTTCACTGATGTCCCCTTTCTCCTAAACTCAAAATAGAGGATCAGTGTACTCAATCTGATCTCTTCTGAAAGACTTATAATTCACAGGAACTCATCTAATGAATCTTTGCTATGCTCTATCACCAGCAAGCATTTACTTTTAGAAAAATAAATCAAAATTATGACGTGAGATCTCACCAGAGTCCTACATAATTACAGTTCTACTCTTGTACTCCTATCCTATTGCAGTAAACAACAACCAACCATTTGTCTTCCTAACTGCCTGATCCACTTGCAAGTTTGTTTTCCTTGTGTGGAAGGATGCTCAGTTCTCCTTGAACATCAACACTTTGCAATCACATCTTTTAAAAATAATCTTTATTTCTGTCTTTTTTCCTGCCATATTGGATAACTTTACATGTTGTACAATGTACTTTATCTACCATCTTGTTTTTCCACTCACTCAACTTGACATCTTTTATGTGTAGGAAGGAACTGCAGATGCTGGTTTCAACCAAAGATAGACACAAAATGCTGGAGTTACTCAGCGGGATAGGCAGCATCTCGAGAGAGAAGGAATGGGTGATGTTTCGGGTCGAGAGGGTCTGAAGAAGGGTCTCGACCCGAAAGATCACCCATTGCTTCTCTCCAGAGATGCTGCCTGTCCTGCTGAGTTACTCCAGCATTTTGTGTCTATCGTTGACATCTTTTTTTATGTTGCTAGCAGACCTGGAATGTTGCATTTGGCCCTCTCAGGCAAATAGTTTGTTTGCATAAATAGTTAAATGGTGATAAGATATTGTCTGATGCTTGTGTGTAATCATTGCATAATAAGTGAATGTAAATATAGTGTGTATCGTTGTGTATCACAGCTACAATAGGTGAATAATACAAGCATGTATATATCCATACTGTAAAAGGAAAGCAAAGTCCAACAGATGCTGACAATCTAAATTAATAACAATGTTCAAAATACTCACAAAACATAATTTATAAAGAAAGAAACACAGCAAAGGCTTCAAGTTGACCTTTCTTCAAAGCACCAGAATATAGAATTAGTTAATATAAATTCTGATATAAGGACCTCGACTTTTAAGACATTCGCTTTATATGCCTCTCTACATTTGCTGCTCGACCAGCTGAACATTTTAAGAATATTTTGTTTCCATCTTTAACTATATGCAAAACATGTACAGAAAGTAAAATTGTGACAGTGTTTTAAAGACAGTAGCAGGATGATATTGTAACATATGTATTGTGAAAATAAAATTTTAAAATCAAATCGCGAACCTCTTGTAATAGAACAAATTTGTATTTTTGGATGACTTAATTTTTGAAAGTTTAAGAAGTTTCGTCGACAAAATCAAGTTGTGCTTGTCCAGTTTTGACTTTCACAGATTAATGTAAGTGGTATTTGTCCAAATTGAAATTTCAAGCTTACCCCGGTTTTTTTTCCATCGATGAGTGTCGTATCCTTTTCCATAGGTCAAGGTCAGGGTGAGCAGTAATACAAGCGCAATGATTTGTTTTGAAACCATGGTTGTATATCAGATCTGTAGTTGGTACAAAAATATTTTACAAATATAGATAAAACAAGATGCAGAGTAATTTTAATGTATTCAGTATAATTGCAGGAATTTAGCATGAGTAGAATTGAATAGAATCAGAATCACACAGCACAGAAACAGGCCTTTCTACACAATGAGACTGCGCAGACCATCATTGCCCACTTACACTCATCCTATTTAATTTTATTTATATATTATTGAGATTAAAGTATATAATATAATTTAAGAAATCATTTAGTTCTTTAACAAACATTTATGTCTTTACCTAATATAGCTGTGATATTCGCCTATTGTAGCTGTGATACACAATGATATACACCGTATTTACATTCACTTATTATGCATTGATTACACACAAGCATCAGACAATATCTTATCACCATTTAACTATTTGCATTTATCATGTATACAAACTATTTGCATGAGAGAGCCAAATGCAACATCCCAGGTCTGCTAACAACATAAAAAAAAAGATATTTAAGATAGACACAAAATGCTGGAGTAACTCAGCAGGACAGGCAACATCTGTGGAGAGAAGCAATGGGTGATGTTTCGGGTCGAGATCCTTCTTCAGACCCTCTCAGAACATCACCCATTCCTTCTCTCCAGAAATGCTGCCTGTCCCGCTGAGTAACTCCAGCATTTTGTGTCTATCTTTGGTTTAACCCCTCCCCCCCTTATCCTTTTCCTTCTTTTCCTGGTGTGTATCCATTTCTATCTTCCCACCCCTTTTGTCCCTTCCCCAATCTGTCTTCTTCCTGCTACATCCCTCCCTCTAGCTTTACATTTCACTCCTATTCTTTCCTTATCTGGCACCCTATTGTCTTCATTTCATCTCTAGCCTTTGTCCACTCATCTGCCAATCAAACCCCCTCTCACCACTATCCACCTACCACTTGCCAGACCTTGTCCCGCCTCCACCTCTTTTCCAGCTTTCCCTCCCATACTACTGTCAGTCTCAAGAAGTGGCCTGACCTGAAATGTCGTCCATACATTCCCTCCACAGATGCTGCCTGACCTGCTGAGTTACTCCAGCATCGACAGTTCCTTGTGACACCATTTATTTCTTTACATTTTGCCATAATCTGCAATATAGTTTTAAACTTTTCTAAAAAAGTCTCCCGTTCACTCTATCACCCAGATTTGTTGTTTTACAAAATGTTTTTTTTTTCCCCAAAAGACTCCTGCAACCTTCAACTGAGCAGCATGGTTGTGTGTAACACACTGATGCTTTTTATGCAGTGTGCGAGAAAGCAGTGATTGGTGCATTAATCACTACAAATGCACTCACAGATTGACCCTATCCCTTACAGTAACACAAAATGAAACTCAAACATACCAGCATTACTTTGATTTCAGAGCCTTGCTTCAGTCCAGTTTTCCCTGGTGATTGATCTCTGCAATTATGGAGAGTGATGAAGATGTGATTTTAAAGCAGAATGCCTAGTATTTATATGTGGGAGACTTTAGTTTTGGACAACTTCTATCTTTAACTCCTCCTTTTCAAAATACAAGTGCTAATTATGAATTTTATGTTTACATATATTTCTTACGTCAGAAGGTGAGGTCAGCCTGGTGGGTTGCTTGTGGTTAGAACTTCCTTGCCATCTTTAGGATTGGTATCTATCTCGTGCAGACAAATATGGAGCAATTTTTAACTTCTTTAGGAAACAAAAATAAAGAGCATATTTTATTCATTTAAACCTGGAAGTTGGACCAGATTAGCTTTCTCAAAAAGGAATGTGATATTCTCGTGCTGTCATTCATACTTGAATGGCATGATTCCAATAGTTAGCAACTTTGCAGTGTAGCTGTATTTCAGCTGGTTGAACAAAGATGACAGGAGAGCTAGCTGCAAAGAGGCAAAGTATTAAATTATTTTTAACCAGAATTTAGTTTATAAGTGTCTGCTCGTCCAAGCATGTTAACTGTAAATATAGGTTTAGCCAGAAGATTTGTAATTGTAAAATAATTGATAACCTGAAAATTGAGGGATTAAGTCCACTGGAAAACTTTTAAAGAAATCAATATGTCGTGCATGCTGATATGGTAGCCCTAAATACTAATCAGGAAGGGTGTTTATGCAAGGCTTTCAATATAAAACACGGAGTACTCAGAGATTATATGTATCCAGTTCATTTAGAATAGATTTATATTGTTGGATTATGTTAATGTTGTAGAGTAATGAGATGTTATTGTTGTGTCGCACTGTCTTCCATTTCCCTTGTTTTTCAGTTCTCTGTTTTTCTTTTTTGTAATGCTGCTATTTGTGTTACATAATAATCCTTTCCAATGCTGGAAGACATTGTCTGTTATAATTCCCAAGTTTTCAAAATTGCTTAATTGCGTTGCAAGTTATTTTTTTCTTCTGGCAGAGAGAGGTATGATTATGATGTTTGTAATAAATATAGCCTGTAGCATACTTTCAAAAAGTTGCTGTTGTCTTTCTTATTTCTGTTCACTATTTTTCAATTCTAACTCTGGTAGTAGCTTGTGGCAAGTTCTGCTGATATTATAATGCAGACAGATATTGCATGAGATATTTTGACCTGACTTTGCATTCAGCAGCGAACCGAAAGCACTCGCCTCTAAACTTGATATTGGTATGGATTTCACCTTTTCAGGTAACAATTGCTGCTGGGTACCAGCTCTAAAGAAATCCTAAGCATCAATTAACAATGTTCAGCCATGATCACATTGAATGGCGGTGCTGGCTCGAAGGGCTGAATGGCATACTCCTGCACCTATTGTCTATTCTCTATTGTCTATAATGGTACATGAATTAGACTGTGCAGCCAAACAGATTGAACTGTTTTTTAGACAATTTAAGAGAATTATCCCAGAAATTATTGGGTTAACATTTGTTGAGCGTTTATCGGCACTGGGCCTGTACTTGCTAGAGTTTAGAAGGATGAGGGGTAGGATCTCATTGAAACTTACCGAATAGTGAAAGGCCTGGATAGAGTAGATGTGGAGAGGATGTTTTCACTAGTGGGAGAGTCTAGGACCAGACCCCATAACCTCAGAGTAAAATGACATACATTTGGAAAGGAGATGAGGAGTGATTTTTTTAGTCAGAGGGTGGTGAAGCTGTGCTATTCATTTCCGCAAAATGCTGTGGAGGCCAGAGTCAATGGATATTTTTAAGGAGGAGATTGATAAGATTGTTGATTACTACGACTGTCTGTATTCATGGGGAGAAGGCAGGAAAATGGTGTTGAGAGGGAAAGATAGATTGAATAGCAGAATAGGCTTGATGGGCTGAATGGCCTAATTATGCTCTTATATTATGCTCCTAAAGGGGGTATGGAGAGAAGGCAGGTACAGGATATTGAGTTGGATGATCAGCCATGATCATATTGAATGGCGGTGCAGGCTCGAAGGGCCGAATGGCCTGCTCCTGCACCGCCATTTCTATGTTTCTATGTTTCTAAAACATGAATTTATGAACATTCTCCCAAACTGAAACCAGAAAGTAAAAAGCTTAAGTTTAACTAAATGTTTAACTCCTTTAGGAATTGATTGGATGATTATAATATGCCACATGACATTATGGTGCAGCTGAAGTTTCAATATTTAAAAAAAAGTACTTCAATGTTATGCAACATGAGTTCTGAGATATTTGAAGGAATAACTGTACACACAGTGCATTTTAAGGGTTGGGGGTTATTTGAACAATATCTATGTGACAGTGCAACATTAGCTACTTACAGGTCATGCAGCCAATCATGAAGTTTTCATTTTTTTTTACATTGAGAAGTGTTTGTAAATAGTTTCATTAGTTCATTTTTTTTAATGTATCGTACACAACAGAAGTCTGAAAGATGGAAGATGCATTGCCATTGGTTTTACTCTTAGATATTTTTAATTATTCAACTTTCATCCTTTTTTTCAGTTCCATCATCCTTTATCCCACTGTAGAAATATGTTTGGGTTCAGGGCCATCGTGATGCATTTGGATGTGAACTCAATTCCACTGCTTAAGGTTTGAAGGATCTGAATGCTTTATAGCTGATCAACTGCTTTGAAATATATTTAAAGTTACGAAGAAGGGGATGCAGCATCCAATTTACTCACAATAAGATCTCACAAAGTGCATGGTGATAATGATGGGCACAGTTTCAGTCACTTAGATGGAGGGATCTCTAGGTGTTATAAGATCATTTACGTCCACCTGAGAAACCTGATATTTCATCCAGAAGATGGCAACTCCAAGAGTGTGGATACTTTCATTACTGTTCTGGTGTGATAAACTTTTTTTTAAAAACTCAAGTTTTCTACAGGTCCCACAACATTGTTGGAGTATGCAAGATCTGGCTGTACTATTTTAGAATGTTTCCAAGCGATCTCTGCACACATTGAATTCAATATTTGTAATTGGTTTGTTGACATGCATCAGGATGTGCTTTTACTGAATGTGTCTTTCTCTCCATCTTTGTGTTTCATCTTGTTACATTTGTATTTAAACAGGAAAAAAAAGTTCCCATTTGGTTGAAAAGTTGTCCAATAAATATTCAAATTATTTTGATCATCCAAAAGCATGACTTTGACGTCAACATAAATAATATCGGCTGCAAGTACATGTAGAATATGTTTGAAGGGTTGCTTTGTTTGACTATCACCCACTCACATATCCGCTCAATGGGGTCATTTTGATTTTGGGATAGTGGATTGTGGGCGGCACCAGATCTGTTGCCGATGTATTCTGGTTTTCAATTCCATTACCTAAAGTCAAAATGACCCACATGCACACAAATAGGCTTTATGTAGTTTTCAATATAAACTTTATTGGATAATGTTTTTGAAATGAGACCTCTAAGTTTTCTCCAAATACTTTTAGCAGCCAACCAAACACATCCTACTGGCACAAGCACATGTTGGAAAAAGTTGTGCTCTGATCTTGCTGAAAATTTTATAATTCCATTCCATGGATGTTGTGTGGCTGATGATTTGACTTGATAGCTTTGATGAAGGTATAAAAGGCAATTCCTTGATTATATTTAATTATGCTCTAAAAAATATATATATTTGACATTATTTTGCAATCAAGACAAATAATTAAATTTTATATGAACTAGTTCTCTTTTATCTTTTTTCCTGTTTATTGATTGATTTGCCATTTCATCATTTTGGATTGGATTCGAATTGTTGGATTTTCTTCATGTCGTTTGTGGTTACTCATTGATATTTTTCTGTTTTTTCTCATCAGCAATGATTTATATGATGTACATTTTCAATTATTGTTTGCTACATTACTTCTAATCACTCATAAAAATCTTCAATTTGCTAACTTGATTGAGGTTTTTGAGGAGATAACGAACGTGATTGATGAAGGTTGGGTGGTATATGTTGTATACATGGAATTTAGTAAGGCATTTGATATAGCCCCCTCATGTAGGCTGATCCAGAAGGTTAAGATGCATAAGAATCACTGTGACTTGGTTTATGGATTTAGAACTGTTTTATTCATAGCAGACTGAGGGTTGTGGTGGAAGGTTGATATTCTGGCTGGATATCTGTAACCAGTGGAGTTCCGCAGGGACCTCTGCTGGGATGTCTGCTATTTGTGATATAAATAAATGAGTTGGACGTAAGTGTAGGTGGGTTGGTGAGTACGTTTGCTGACAACATCAAAATTGGAAGAGTTGCAGAGTGAAGAAGGCTGTCAGAAGATACAATGAGATATAGATCAGCTGCAGAAAAGGGCGGAGAAATGGCAGATGGAGTTCAGATAGTTGAATGTAAGGGTGAGTATACAGTTAATGGCAAGACCCTTAATAGCAGTGATGTGCAGAGGGATCTTGGAATCCAAGTTCATAGCTTACTGAAGGTGACAGCACAATTAGATAGGGATGGTGTGCTTGCCTTCATTGCTAGGGGCATTGAGCATAAGTGTCAGGAAATCATGATGCAGCTTTATAAGACTTTGATTAGGCTGCATTTGGAGTATTGTGTACAGTTATGCCCCTTTACAGGAATAATGCTTTGGAGAGTGTGCAGAGGAGGTTTACCAGAATGCTGCCTGGATATGTATAGGAAGGAACAGCAGATGCTGGTTTAAACCGAAGATAGACACAAAATGCTGGAGTAACTCAGCGGGACAGGTCAGGGGTCTCGCTTAACTTTTTTTCCCTGTTGCCAGCCGGGCAACCTTGACACCTTTTTAGGTTGCCAAATGACAGTTTAGGTGGTCATTGAAGACGGTTTGCATGACGCGTGCGATAATGTGCTTGGACGAAGTGCGTAGTTACCAGTCGGAATTATGCGCAATGAAGCATTCACATATTATGTTCAAGAAGGAACTGCAGATGCTGGAAAATCGAAGGTAGACAAACGTGCTGGAGAAACTCAGCGGATGCAGCAGCATCTATGGAGCGAAGGAAATAGGCAACGTTTCAGGCCGAAACCCATCAGTCTGAAGAACGGTTTTGGCCTAAAACATTGCCTATTTCCTTCGCTCCATAGATGCTGCCGCATCCGCTGAGTTTCTCCAGCACTTTTGTCTACATTCACATATTATTTCTGCTTCAAAAAACTCACAAACTAAACATATTCACCAATTAAGACATGATATATACCACAATGACATGCAGCAAAATTATAATCCAATATCTCAACTCTTTTAACACACTGCAATTAATGCAATTTCTATTAGTTCTTTCCACTTCCAAACAAAAATGTGGTTGGATTATTCAGCATATGATCAACCTGTGTCAATAAATCCTGGGCCATGGTAACATATATGCTTAACCATACACACTTCAGATTGATGGAAGCATCTTTTCTGTGAGGGACCGAACATTACCATGACATGGCCATAGCATGGGTCGTTATTGCTATTGGCACAGAGCACTCTGGCTTCCCACATAATTTATCCATAACAAAATATAAAGGTTGCAAGGAAATTTCTAAAGGCATGTTATGATAATGGCTGTTAAAACCAACTATACCCATCTGACAGTTTAAACATTACACTAACTAACAAGAGATGGCCAAAGGACATAACTGCAGCAAATGTTATTTTGGTAATATGTTTAAAGGTGTCAAAACAAATAACATTCCGTTATCAATCATAATCAATGTTCGCTCCATGAAGACCATGAAGCACAATAGGGTCGGGGGGTGTGTGAATCAGTGCAGGGTGGATAGATGGCGGGGGCGGGGGGGGGGGGGGGGGGCGTTGAGAAGGCAATCGGTGCAGAATGGATGGATTGAGGCAGGTGAATTAGTACGTGTTGGAGTATGTAAAAATTGTGAGGGGCGAGCACGGGGGATATCAGTGGTGTTGAATGGGTGGGATCAGTACGGGATGGATGGGGGGGATCAGTATAGGATGAATGGGGGTTCAGTACAGGTTGAATGGGGGTAGACAAACATGCTGGAGAAATTCAGCAGGTGAGGCAGCATCTATGGAGCTAAGGAAATAGGCAACATTTTGGGTCAATGCCCTTCTTCAGACTGATCCCCCCATTCTTCTTGAATGGGGTTATCAGTACAGGATGGATGGGGCAGGGGGGAATCAGCACAGGAATGGGGAGGATCAGTACAGGATGAATGGGAGGGGTCAGGACAGTGTGGATCGGAGGGGATCAGTACAGGATGCATGAGGGGATCAGTACAGGGTGAATGGGGGATCAGTAAAAGATGAATGGGAAGATCGCAACAGGATGGATGGGAAGAACAGTGCAGGGTAAGTGGAGGGTGGGTCAGTACAGGATGAATGGGAGGAATAGTGCAGTATGAATGGGGGGAGAAGTGCAGGATGGATGGGAAGGGGGGGGTCAGTACAGGATGAATTGGGGGACCAGTGTAGGAATGGATGGGGGTGGGGGGCGGTGGCAGGAGAATCAATGCGAGGTGGGTAGGATGATGAATAGATGGGGGGGGGGGGGTAGATGGGGAGGGGAGCACAGGGGATGTCAGTGAGGACTGAATAGAGGGTGGAATGGGGATCAGTGCGCGATGGAGAGGAGGGGTCCCAGGATAAGAGGGGTGGAGGGGGGTGTACGAGAGAGAGAGAGAGAGAGAGAGAGAGAGAGAGAGAGAGAGAGAGAGAGAGAGGGAGAGAGGGAGAGAGGGAGAGAGGGAGGAGGGAGGGAGGGAGGGAGGGAGGGAGGGAGGGAGGGAGGGAGGGGCAGAGGAGTTGGGGAGGAAGGAAGGTCAGTGCTCCTTGGACAACGTCGCCCCGCTGCCTTGGCCGTCCCTGTCCAACGCCAAAGTGCCGCCGCCTCCTCATCACCGCCTCCCCTCCTCCGCCAGCCGACAGGAAGGTGCGGGGCCGAGCGGTGCAGCTCAAGGTGCAGCTGCTTCAGACGGCAGAAGGAGACCTCCCTCTCCCTCGCTCCCTCCCTCCCTCTTCCCGGCCTCGGCTTGCGAAAGGGGTTGTTTTGAAAGCGCCGGTTTCAGGGCGATAGCAGCCGCTGATGGCAAATCCAAAAAAGGCGCTTTCAAAACAACCCGTCTCGCATGCCGAGGCAGGGAGGAGGGCGGGAGAGGGAGGGTAAATGGAGGGTGGGTCAGTACGGGATGAATGGGAGGAGTGCAGTATGAATGGGGGGAGAAGTGCAGGATGGATGGGAAGGGGGGGTCAGTACAGGATGAATTGGGGGACCAGTGTAGGATGGATGGGGTGGGGGGTCGGGCGGTAGCAGGAGAATCAATGCGAGGTGGGTAGGATGATGAATAGATGGGGGGGGGGGGTAGATGGGGAGGGGAGCACAGGGGATGTCAGTGAGGACTGAATAGAGGGTGGAATGGGGATCAGTGTGGGATGGAGAGGAGGGGTCCCAGGATAAGAGGGGTGGAGGGGGGAGCGAGGGAGAGAGAGAGAGAGAGAAAGGGGGGGAAGGGGTTGCTCCCCCAATTTGCAGTGGTGCTGCCTGACCCGCGGAGTTACTCCAGTTTTTTGCATCTACCGGTATAAACCAGTATTTGGGTGCCTAGCCGGGCAAAATGAGTCGGCGTTTAGGTTGCCCGGCGGCACTTTCTATGGTCAAAGGCACCCGGGCAACCGCTAATTTCGAGCCCTGCAGGCAGCATCTCCGGAGAGAAGGAATGGGTGATGTTTTGGGTCGAGACCAGCATCTGCAGTTCCTTCCTACACATATCCAGACAGCATTCCTCCCCTGACATCAGTCTGAAGAAGGGTCTTGACCCGAAACGTCACCCATTCCTTCTCTCCAGAGATTCTGCCTGTTCCGTTGAGTTACTCCAGCATTTTGTGTCTATCTGCTGCCTGGAGTAGAGGTTTTTAGCTACATGAGGAAGTTGGATAAACTTGGATTGTTTTCTCTGGAACATCGGAGGTTGAGGGAAGACTTGATAGAAGTATATAACATTATGACAAGCATCGATAGGGTAGACAGTCAGAACCTTTTTCCCAGACTGGAATGTACAACCCTAGAGGGCATAGCTATAAAGTGAGAGGGGAAAGTTTAATGGAGATATGCGGGGTAAATCTTTTTACACTGTGAGTGGTGGGGGCCTGGAACACAAAGGGTGATGGTGGGGGCAGATGCAATAGTGGTGTTTAAAAGGCCCAATGGAAAGCTGAAGCTGTAGCTTAAGATAGGTACTTTGAAGTGCAAAGAATAGAGGGAAAAAGATAATGTACTGACAGATGAGGTCAGTTTAACTTGGCATCATGTTCGGCACAAATATTATATGCCGAAGGGCCCACTCCTGTGCTGTACTGTTTTATGTTCTATGTTCTGTAAGAAAATGAGAAGTGCATTAAAGTTTTCTGAATGATTTAAAGTTGCTGGACCAACTCAAATGCTGTTTTATAACTATCTGCATAGATCATATTGGCCTGGTACATCTGCCTGGATTTGACACCCACAGGTATGTTTTCACTTAGGGCACTTTCCATTTGGCCCAGGTTATTATTATGTTTGGCCTATCCAGCGTGTGAGCTGCAATTGAGCCTGGGGTGACACAGAGAGTAAATGTTCCTGATGTGCCTCTGATATCCTTTAACAACCACCAAGTTTGTGACCTGTGAACATTGTCATCATCTTTAGTAGGTTTTGAATGTCAGACCTTCTGTTATTGACTTTGATTAATTCAATCACCAGGACCTTCTGAGATCTATCTTATGATTATAAGGGAAACGTAGGACCCTAGTAAAGACAGAGCTTTCAAGTATTACGGATTTTCCGTATTTTGTATGGAAACGCGATAAGAATATGGATGTACAATTTTGCGTTGTTAAATATGGATTTTTTAAAAGTTCGTATTTAACAACGCAAAATCGACCATAGATCATTGTAACAACGAGTCTCTCTCACTCCCTTTCTCTCACCCTCTCACCTCGGCATTCCCGGAATCATTTGCCGTTTTGCGAGGACGGCTGCATCTGCGGTTCCTTCCTGTTGGGGTGGGGGGGGGGGGGGAGCCCTGGCCCAGGGCGGCTCCTGGTTCGCTCCCTCCACGGGTGCCGCCTTGCCCGCTGAGTTCCTCCAGCACTTTGTGTTTTTTGTTTGGCTCTGGAGCTGAAGGTGGACACGGGGGCCAGGGTGTGGCTCAGCGGGACGGTGGTGGCTCTGGCGAGAGGGAGTGGGTGGCGTTTCGGGTCGAGACCCTTCTTCAGACAATCACAAGTACTCTCACCTAAGAGAGATCTGTTCAGACTGGGGAGGGGTCTCAACCCGAGGCGTCGCCCGTCCCTTCTCTGAGTTGCTCCAGCTTTTTGTGTCTATCTTCAATTTCAGAGTTGAGTGGAAGGCACGGAGTGCTGGGGGGACTGGGCGGCGTCTGTGGAGGGAGTGGATTTGGAGTTGTTTCGGGCCAGGGTTCTTCTTCGGTTTGGGGGCAACTGCAGATGCAGTTGTTTTTGCGGGGCACCGGGTGGTTCCGGGAGTGCGGAGGTGAGAGGTAAGGAGTGGGAGAGGGAGAGAGAGTAGGGGGGCAGGGAGGTGGAGGGGGATGGCGAGGTTCCGGCCTCTTGGCCCCGGGCACCGTAGTGGATCAACACTTGCGGGGATTGTCATCCAGATCTAGAAATTTGGAGTGCGGGTCGATTTGGTCTGCTGTGATATTTGGTGGTAAAGTCTGGCTTTTTGTGTCCTTGCATTTTTTGGGCAGCGGGATCTTGGGTTAATTTCGCCGGGTTGTTGCTTTTCCATTGACGAGTGGGATGTTGGTGGGGCAGGGGGTCTGGCCAATCTCGGTTGTTCCCTATGGTAGAGTTGCTGTCACAGCACCAGAGACCTGGGTTTGATCCTGACAGGTTTGCTGTTGCTGGAGTAACTTAGCGGGACAGGCAGCGACTCTGGAGAGAAGGAATGGGTGACGTTTCGGGTCGAGACCCTACTTCAGACTGAACTGAACTCTCGTCGGTGAGAGTACTTATGATTGTCTGAAGAAGGGACTCAACCCAAAACGTCATCCATTCCTTCTCTCCAGAGTCACTGCCTGTCCCGCTGACTTACTCCAGCTTTTTGTGTCTATCTTCAATTCCAGAGTTAAATTTTAAAAAAAAACAGAGTGCTGGAGGAACTCAGCGGGCTAGGCAGCATCTGTGGAGGGAATGGATTAGGAGTTATTTCAGGCCAGGGTTCTTCTTCAATAGGAAGGAACTGAAGATCAGGCATGAGTCCAGAACCAGGGGCCACAGTTTAAGAATAAGGGGTAGGCCATTTCGAACGCAGATGAGGAAAAACCTTTTCACCCAGAGAGTTGTGAATCTGTTGAATTCTCTGCCTCAGAAGGCAGTGGTGGCCAATTCTCTGGATGTTTTCAAGAGAGAGTTAGATAGAGCTCTTAGAGATAGTGGAGTCAAGAGATATGGGGTGAAGGCAGGAACGGGGTACTGATTGTGGATGAACAGCCATGATTACAGTGAATGGCGGTGCTGGCTCAAAGGGCCAAATGGCCAACTCCTGCACCTATTGTCCATCATAGAATTGCTCTAATGTTTCTGTTTCCCTAATGGATAATTTTTTCTATTTATCCATTCGTAATTATGGTAATCATACATTGTTCATCCAATTTCAAAGTTTCAAGGTCAGTTTATCCTCCGACATTTTCGCCACCTCCAACGGGATCCCACCATCTGCAGAGACCGCTCCCTCCATACCTCCTTTGTCAATTCTTCCCTTCCCACTCTGGTACTTTCCCTTGCAACCGCAGGAAATACTACACTTGTCGCTATACCTCCCCCCTCGACTCCATCCAAGGACCCAGGTAGTCTTTCCAGGTGAGGCAGAGGTTCACCTGCACCTCCTCCAACCTCATCTATTGCATCCGCTGTTCTAGGTGTCAACTGCTCTACATTGGTGAGACCAAGCACAGGCTTGGCGATCTCTTCGCCCAACACCTCCGCACAGTTTCAACTCCCTCTCCCATTCCGACCTTTCTGTCCTGGGCCTCCTCCATGGCCAGAGTGAGTCTCACTGCAAATTGGAAGAGCAGCACCTCGTATCTTGCTTCAGTAGTTTACACCCCAGAGGTATGAACATTGACCTCCAATTTCAGGTAGTCCTTGCTTTCTCCCTCCTTCCCCTCCCCTTCCCAGCTCTCCCACAGCCTACTGTCTCCGCCTCTTCCTTTCTTCTTCCCCCCACCCCCTCCCCCCCCACCCCCACATCAGTCTGAGGAAGGGTCTCGACCCAAAACGTCACCTATTCCTTCGCTTCATGGATGCTGCCTCACCCACTGAATTTCTCCAGCATTTTTGTCTACCTTCAATTTTTCCAGCATCTGCAGTTCTTTCTTAAACCCAAGGTCAGTTTATTGTCACATGTACCAATTAAGGTACAGTGAAATTTGAGTTACCATACAGCGATACTAAGTGAAAAGCAACAAGACACACAACCACATAAAAGTTAACATAAATATCCATCACAGTGGATCCCACATTCCTCACTGTGATGAAAAGCAATAAAGTTCAAACTTCTTCCTCTTTGCTGTCCCACAGTTGGGGCAGTCAAACCATCCACAGTCGGGGCGATCAAACCCCCGCAGCTGACAATCGAAGCCCCTGTCGGGGTGATCGAAACTCCCGCGTTGGGGCGGTTGAAACTCTCTCCCCGGCATGGAGCTCCAGAGTCGGCCTCTTCTTACCAGAGACCGTGGGCTTCACAATGCTAAAGTCCACAAGTTCCGCGGTTGGAGCTTCGATCCCCGGCAAAGATATTGCAAGCTCTGCGATGTTAAAGTCTCGCCGCCTCCCATGGCTTGGTGCGCCCATCGGTCTCCAGGAAAGACTGCAACTCCATGATGTTAGGCCGCAGTGGGGAAGGGGATACAATACGGAAAAAAATCACATCTCCGTCGAGGTAAGAGATTGAAAAATGTTTCCCCCAACCTTCCCCCCCCCCACCCCCCCATATAAAACAAAGCAAGGAACATTAAAACATACTTTTTAACACATACTAAAAATAACAAAGAGAAGAAAGGACAGACGGACTGTTGGCGAGGCAGCCACTGCATCTGAACCAAGTAGCAAGCTTAGCAAATTCAGCAAATTCAATTGTCAATCATGATAACATAGGACTGGGATCATGTTTAAGGATGAGCCTGGTAAGGATGGCTGATCTCCTTTCCTGATGGACGATAGTCAACTTCTTATACTAATATAGAAACATAGACATAGAAACATAGAAAATAGGTGAAGGAGTAGGCCATTCGGCCCTTCGAGCCTGCACCGCCATTCAATATGATCATGGCTGATCATCCAACTCAGTATCCCGTACCTGCCTTCTCTCCATACCCCCTGATCCCCTTAGCCACAAGGGCCACATCTAACTCCCTCTTAAATATAGCCCATGAACTGGCCTCAGCCACCTTCTGTGGCAGAGAATTCCAGAGATTCACCACTCTCTGTGTGAAAAATGTTTTTCTCATCTCGGTCCTAAAGACTTCCCCCTTATCCTTAAACTGTGACCCCTTGTTCTGCACTTCCCCAACATCGGGAACAATCTTCCTGCATTTAGCCTATCCAACCCCTTAAGAATGTTGTAGGTTTCTATGAGATCCCCCCTCAATCTTCTAAATTCTAGCGAGTGCAAGCCGAGTCTATCCAGTCTTTCTTCAGATGAAAGTCCTGTCATCCCAGGAATCAGTCTGGTGAACCTTCTCTGTACTCCCTCTATGGCAAGAATGTCTTTCTTCAGATTAGGAGACCAAAACTGTACGCAATACTCCAGGTGTGGCCTCACCAAGACCCTGTACAACTGCAGTAGAACCTCCCTGCTCTTGTACTCAAATCCTTTTGCTATGAATGCCAACATACCATTCGCTTTCTTCACTGCCTGCTACACCTGCTTGGTTACCATTACTCATTCCAGCTCTTTATTACAGCTTTATTTAATTATTTGGAATTAAAATCTCCAATAGCATCATCAGATTAGTAGGTCAGGCCCAAGTCCAGGCCAATGGACGATACGTCTGTAATTTAACTACCAATCTATGTACCATGGTAGTTAGAGTTTAATCCGAGCAAGTGTCAGGTATGTTGCACTTTAGGAGGTTGAATGTAAGGGAGGAAAATACGGTTAATGGCGGGACCCTTAGCATTAATGATGTTTTGTGGGAAGTTGGGGCCCCAAGTCCAAAGCTCCCTGACAGTAGAACACAAGTAAATGGAATATTAAAGAAGACATATGGGATGCTTGCCTCCATCGGTTATCCCCCATTGAGGATAAAAATGGGGGAGTCATGCTGCAATATTATAAACCTTTGGATAGGCTGCATTTCGAGTATTCTGGTCAACACAGGAAGGATGTGGAGGTTTTGGAAAGAATGCAGAAGTGTTTTATAGAGATGTTGCCTGGATTATAGAGACGTAAGAAGAGATTGGACCAATTTGGATTGTTTTCTCTGGACGAAAACAAGGTTGAGGGGACACCTCATAGAATATAAAATTAGGAGAGGCATTGATAGGGTAGACAGTCAAAACGTGTGTCCCAGAGCGGAAATGTCAAATACCAAGGGCTTAGCTTTAAGGTCAGAGAGCGAACATTTAAAGATGTGTGGTGAAATTATTTTACACAGAGGGTGGTAGATGCCTGGAATGTGCTGGCAAGAGTGTTGTTGGAAGCAGATACAATAGTGATGTTTAAGAGGCTTTTAAATAGGCAGGGAATGGAGGGATCATAATTTGGCATCATGTTCAGCAAGGAGATTGTGGGCTGAGAGCCTATTTCTGTGCTGTAGTCTTCTATGTTTTATGTTTTTAGTTACCTGTAACGGACATTTAAAAGGATGTTAGAAACTGTAGACATCCTGCAGTAAGCAGACTTTATGGGTTGTAGCTCAAGGTCAGAATGGGATTTTGAGAAAGCTTTTGAATGTGGGAAATGTAATGCCAAGGGAGAAGAGAGGCGATGTATCACAGAACATTATAAATGTACAAGCTGGAAATTTCCTACTAATAATTGGATCCAAGTGGGAGAATGCAGTACATTACAAACTAGAAAATAAAGAGTGGAAGAGTCTTGTTTGGTACTGGGTTGTCAGGAGATTGGAAATGTGAATTGAAAATGTTCTTGTGTCGCAGAGGTCTGGAAATGCATCATTAGGCTGCGAGAGCAATGGAGAAATAATTCATGATTTAACCAAAATTGATATAATTATGTCACTTCAGTGTGAAATTAATTTTCCTTAAAGGTGTGCAGTAAATTTTCTTGATGCTGGATTGGATGTGGCATGTAAATCTGAAGTCTGGATTGCTCTTACTATGGCAGTCTTTGTTAGAACAGTGGATGAATTTGACCAAGCAAATAAACACATTTTGTGTTGTTTTAGGAGATCATGCTGAATTGGTGAATTTAAATCTAGTTTTCCTGATTAGTAAATGGTATTAAAAAATACTTTGTAGTGCTCTTTTAGTGTGTTATTCAACAATTATTTTTAGTCTGATTCCATGATTGTATATAACTTTCCATTTCATGCCCTGCCAAACTTCTAAACTTGAATTTGCCTTTAGATTGCACTACAATCTTTGCACCTTTCTACTGTTTTGCATTTGTTATTGTATTTAATGCTATATCTAGCATTATCATGTATAGTCATGCAGTGTAGAAACAAACCCTTCAGCCCAACTTACCCATATCGACCAAGATGTCCCATTTACACTAGTCCCACCTCCCTGCGTTTGGCGTATATCCTTCTAAACCTGTCCCATCCATGTACCTGTCCAAATGTTTCTTAAATGTTGCAATACTACCTGCCAAAAATACCTCCTCTCGCAGCTCGTTCCATACACTCACCACCCTCTAAGATAAAGTTACAACTCAGGTCCCTATTAAATCTTTCCCCTCTCACCTTAAACCTTCGTCTCTGGTTCTTGATTCCTGTATTATACCTTGTATTCTATGAGGCTTCATGTGAACAAGGAATTTCATTGCACCCTGGTGTATATGATAATGAAGTAATCTGATCTGTTAAAGTATCTAGCAGTATTGAATGCCTGGAAAATAATTTAGAATAATTAACCTGATTATTTATGATACTGCTTAATTGACGCGCTTCACTTTAACAGATTATAGTTATATAAAATATACTTTGCAATCTTTTAATTATAATTTTCACCATATAGTTACAAGTAGTATACAATTTGTGTATTTCTTTGATGCTAATAATCGATGTTAAGCCTTCATCATCGTGTGAAGGCTAAACCAAAAGCACAAATCAAGTTCACGGTCACCAAGGCTGCAGCTAAACCTCCGTCATGAACCTAGAATGTCGATTGAGAGAATCAAATCAATCAAGGCAATTGAGAAAGCAACTAGGGTTACACAAAAAGCTGGAGAAACTCAGCGGGTGCAGCAGCATCTAAGGAGCAAAGGAGATAGGCGATGTTTCGGGTCGAGACCCTTCTTCAGACTGGTCAGGGATCAGGGAAACGAGAGATATAGACGGTGATGTGGAGAGATAAAGAACAATAAATGAAAGATATGCAAAAAACTATCGATGATAAAGGGAACAAGCCATTGTATGCTGTTTGTGGTGTGAAAATGGGAAGCTAGTGCGACTAGGGTGGGGGAGGGAGATAGAGATAGAGGGAATGCCAGGGCCCGAGGGCTGAGGGAGAGGTGGGAAAGGGAGGAGACAGCAAGGGTTAACAGAATTGAGAAAATTAAATGTTCAAGCCCAAAGGATGCAGACTCCCCAAGCGGAATATGAGGTGCTGTTCCTCCAGCTTGCGGTGTTGCTCCCTCTGGCCGTGGAGGAGGCCCAGGACCGAGAGGTCGGATACGGAATGGGAGGGGGAGTTGAAGTGCTGAGCCACCGGGAGGTCGGGTTGGTTTTTGGAGAAAGCAACTAAACTGGAATCTTGCTTTCATTCATAGCAGAAGTCAATTAATTGATATCCTATAGGATACTGCTTTTGTCATCAGTTCAATATGTTCACTGAAGTAGTTCATATCTGATGCTGCATATGTGAAGCTGAAATAAATCTGGTATTTAATTGGTTACAGCACAACAAAGATTGTTAACACTGTAAGTTGATCCATTGATGCCCTATGTGACTCCAGTCCAGCATTAACATGGCATAGACATGCCTTTGAAATAGTAAACATTATAATTTAAAAACCAAAGATTGAACTACAGAATAATTAAGATTAACATCCAAATATGTCAAGTGTGCATTGGTTATAAAGGAGTAGATTAATCCCATCTTTAATGCTCAGTCTCGTAGCCTTGCAGCTCTTAGCTCTTCAAGTGCATGTCAAGTACAGTTCCTCCCTAGGTTATGACGGGGTTTCATTCCTGGGAACTGTTCGCAACCTGAACACTCCACAAGTCAGAATCTAACTGCCTGGCAATATATTTAAATTAAAACAAAGGGCAACCAAGGGTGTTTAACTCAACCATTCAGATTTTTCTGCAAGATGCGATGATATTGTTGCGAACAGAGTTCCCACACAGCAGGGAACAGTAGTTCCCTACTTGCTGCAACCACATTGCCCAGTGGCCTGTTCCATAAGCATTCTGCCCTCTATATGACAAAATGGTCTCTCATGTTCCTGTTAATTATTTCTCAAACATATGCCTTGATTTTTAATTTCCCAACCCCAGGAAGTCGATTGTACTCGTTCAGCCTACTTATTCCCCTTTTGATTTGTATATACCTCGATAAGATCATCCCTCAGTCTTCCGTGATTCAAGGAATAAAGTCCTAGCCTGCCCAACATCTCCTTATAACTCAGTTTCTTGCGTCCTTATCAGCATATATCTTTTCTGCATTCTTTCCAGCTTAACCATTTTTGTTATAGTGGGGTGTCCAAAACCGAATACAGTACTCTTAACTCAGGCTTCACCAATGTTTTGCACAATTGGAACATAATACAGTGCATTCAGAAAGTATTCTGACCCCTTCACTTTTTCCACATTTTGTTACGTTACAGCCTTATTTTTAAATTGATTAAATCCATTTTTTTAAATCATCAACCTACACACAATACCCCGGAATGAAGAAGCGAAAACAGGTGTTTAGAAATTTTTGCAAAGTAATTGAAAATAAATAACTGAGAGATCACATTTACATAAGTATTCAGACCCTTTTCTATGACACTCAAAATTGAGCTTAGCTTCATCCTGTTTCCATTGATTATCCTTGAGATGTTTCTACAACTTTATTGGAGTCCACCAGTGGTAAATTAACTTGATTGGACATGATTTGTAAAGGCACACACCTGTCTATATAAGGTCCCACAGTTGACAGTGCATGTCAGAGCAAAAACCAAGCCATGAAGATGAAGGAATTGTCTGTAGACCTCCGAGACAGGATTGGGTCTAGACACAGATCTGGGGAAGGGTATAAAACAATTTCTGCAGCATTCCAGGTCCCGAAGAGCACAGTGGGCTCCGTCATTCTTAAATGGAAGAACCTTGGAACCATCAGGACTCTTCATAGAGTTGGCCGCCCGGCCAAACTAAGCAATTGGGGGAGAAGGGCCTTGGTCAGGAAGGTGACCAAGAACACGATGGTCACTCTGACAGAGCTCCTGAGTTCCTCTGTGGAGATGGGAGAACCTTCCAGAAAGACAACTATATCTGCAGCACTCCACCAATCAGGCCTTTATGGTTGAGTTGCCAGATGGAAGCCACTCCTCAGTAAAAGGCACACGATAGCCCGCTTAGAGTTTCCAAAAGGTGCCTAAAGGACTCTTAGAAATAAGATTATCTCGTCTGATGAAACCAAGATTGAACTCTTTCGCCTGAATGCCAAGCGTCACGTCTGGAGGAAACCAGGTACTGCTCATCACCTGACCAATACCATACCTATGGTGAAGCATGGTGGTGGCAGCATCATGCTGTGGGGATGTTTTTCAGCAGCAGGAACTTGGAGACTAGTCAGGATCGAGGGAAAGATGAGCAGAGCAAAGTACAGAGAGAACCTTGATGAAAACCTGCTCCAGAGCGTTCTGGACCTCAGACTGGGGAGGAGGTTCACCTTCCAACAGGACAACAACACTAAGTACACAGCCAAGACAACACAGGAGTGGCAGTGACAATTCTGTGAATGTCCTTGAGTGGCACAGCCAGAGCCCGGACTTGAACCTGATCGAATAACTCTGGAAGGACCTGAGAATAGCCGTGCATTGATGCTCCCCATCCAACCTGACAGCTTGAGAGGATCTGCAGAGAAGAATGGGAGAAATTACCAAAATACAGGTGTGCCAAGCTTGTAGCATCATACCCAAGAAGACTTGAGGCTGTAATTGCTGCCAAAGGCGCCTCAACAAAGTACTGAGTAAAGGGTCTGAATACTTATGTAAATATCATATTTTAGTTATTTATTTTTTATTACTTTGCAAAAATTTCTAAACACCTGTTTTTGCTTTTTTATTATGGGGTATTGTGTGTAGATTGATGATAAAAAAAAAAAAAGAATTTAATCAATTTTGGAATAAGGATGTAATGTAACAAAATGTGGAAAAGGTGAAGGGGTCTGAATACTTTCTGAATGCACTGTATCTAAACTTCTGTACTCAATATCCTTATTAATGAAGACCAGCGTGCCAAAGGAGTTATTCATCAGTCTGTTTACTTGTAATGCCACGTTCAGGAATTATGTTCTTGACCCCGGTCAGTTTTTTGTTTTACAATTTTTCTCAGGAGCCTACCGTTCACTGTGAAAGTCATGGTTCGATTTTTCATAATGCAACACCATGCACTTATCTAAATTAAACTTAATTTGCTGTTCCTTGGCTCACTTATGAACCTACTCAGCTGATCAAGATCCCACAATAATCTTCATAACCTGTTTTGCTTTCTATGATACCACCTATTTCCGTGTAATATTCAAACTTACTAATCGTACCTTGTACATTCTCTTCCAAATTGCTTAAATAAATGAAAAGCAACAATGGCCCTAGCAGTCATAAATGTCCAGTCCACAACTTCCACCATAACCTTAGCTTGTAAACTCTATCAAACCACTGAGGGTTGATATCCTATGTACAAAATGGTGCTCAATATCCTTAAACAAACCCCAATCTTTCCAAGGCATATCCCTCAGAATCCCTTCCAGTAATTTACTTCCCGCAGTTGAGGATTTTTTTCTCTATGGTTCCTAGGTTTTTTTTAATAAAACCACAGCATTAGCCACACCCTCCACTCTTCTTCATAGCTAATGATGATGTATATATCTCAGCTAGTGCTCTGCAATTTCTTCTCTAGTCTCCATGAGTACAGAAAATTATGTTTTAATAATGTAAAACACCACAGAGAATGATAAATGGAGTGAATCTTGGGTTAGTCAACTAGAAATTAAAGATTGATATGAATGTTTACAAATAGTGCAAATTAATTTGTATCATGCAGCAGGTGAATATGAAGCAGGTAAGGTTAACAAAAAAATTAAAGAAATTGAAATAATGGTGGAAAATTATGTTAGTACGCTGCAAGCAGGTGAGAGTTCTAGTACATTGTTATATATATATATATATATATATATATATATATATATATATATATATATATATATATATATATATATATATATATATATATATATATATATATGAAATTTCCTATGAATAAGTTTTAGAATGCTGTCAAAATCCCTCAAAGCAAATACCATATTCATTAAATGAGAATGGTAAGCCAACAACAATACCAGAGGGAGAAGTTATGTTTGCAATGTAAGAAATAACCTGATTTCTCCAGAATAAAGCAATAGAGGCAGACCAGAGACCACCCAATATTATCGATTTATCCACAAGGACACCTGTAAGATAAAAAAAAAACGAGTTAGCTAAGGAAGACTAGTTGAAATATCATATCCTGTTTCTTTCGGAGTGATTAATGTTTTTATTTATTATTCTGTGATACTGATTCCGTTGCTAGAAAGTTTAATAAACAGAAAACCGCTTTTATATATTAATATATGTTTTTTTCCTATGTAGGAGTTAACAAAATAAAAGCCAACATATAGATGTATATTGTGATTTTCCTTTGTGAATAATATTTCAAATGTGCTGTAATTTCCCATTTATTGAATGGACGAATGATCAATGAAAGACAGGTATAGGTTAATAATTGATACACACACTCATGAAAACTAAAATATTTTCATTCACCCAGCCTTTCCACCCATGGTATTACCATCTTGCAATCCAATCCCATCTGCTTTACTTATATGAATATTGTCTACATTTCAATTATTCTGCTATGATTCTTGGAGGGTGGAGTTTGTGCTTTGAATATCAGGATAAAAATGTTTGGATGAACGTGCAGGGGTTATTAGAAATGTATTGCAAAATAATAGCTTTGTTGTAAAGTGTACCTGTATTGAACATCGAGATAGGGCTCAGAAAGATGATATTACAATTCATCCAATTAGGAATAATATCTCCAATAAAATTTGTATCCGTATTAATTTTGCAATCATGCATTAGATGATAATTTTGTTTCATTTACATGGTCCCTTTAAGCTTGACTTCTCAATTCAGAAAAGTACATTTGGCTGGCCTGAAGTAGCAGAGCTTTAAAATCCTAACAGTTTTTATTTAAAATTTGATTTGTGAAAGTTGGACAAATTATGAAGTTTGAGAAATGTTGCAGTAATGTCTTGTTTATCCTAAACTTTTTTGTCTATTCCATATTCTATTGCTGATCTGAGTTCCCATGGAACTCATGAAAATTGTTGGCAATGGGCAAATACAGTACTCGTATAATAAAATCTAGCATAGAATTGTTGCAGATAGAGGGACTGATTCATTTAAAATACATTTTAGATGATGTTTACATTGTTGGGCATGTCCAATAATCTTATGTATGCAGCAAGTAAGGAACTTAATAAACTAATAAAATAATGAAATATCAAAAGTTACAGACCAAAATAATACTGAAAGGGAACCTGAAACGGCTAATCAAATGGCTTTGATGCTAGAATTAAATAACATGATAGGTTACCTTCATTAGAAAGAAATTCAGAAATAATTGGAATATTTTGTCAGACTGAATTGGTTTATAATTTGTATTTGTAAATGAATTTGATTGATAACTGTGCTAAAAATCTATAACCATGGTTACCAGGTTCAATGTTCCAATAAAGATTTCTAAATAAATTGATTCATCACCATGTGACATTCAATATTATCACCAATTTCTTCATAAAGAATATGGCGCCTATGCTTATTTTTCTGGGTATAGGCTGGTGATTTATTACTAACGAGTTGCTAAGAAAAATAATAAGTTACATCTTGCTCCAGATCTGCGAATTTAAAAGATTGTGAAATCAAGGAGTCATTTGGTCCAAACCCAATATCTGCCTGATGCTCATTTGAGTTTGTTTGTTCAGGTTGTCCTTTGGTTAGATAGGGATTCTGTTCCTGAGCACTGTTCATAAGCAGACTTCTCCATGTCAGAAAAGTCTGTTTTTACCTACCTGTATTATATCGAGGTACGTTTGCCTGTTATACTTCTTTCATTTCATCAAAACATTCACTCGAACACTACCCATTATTAAACGGATGCCCTATCCAGTCATTAATGAATATCACAACACATTTTATTTTTACCGATTTCTGTAAGTCAGGTCATTTTTAATCCAAGAAGCCTGTTTTACAAAATTTAACTTGGACAAGTTCAGACTGTAATACAATTAATTAAAATGTTGAAAATTATAAATATGAGACAAACCTTTGCACTTGGGAATAAAATTGGCCTATACACATTTGTATCTGGTGAACCTTTATCACAAATTAAACAAGAGTCTTACTGAAGGCAGTTGTATGATTTGAAATTTACTTTCTTTGTGTTAAGGGCCATTATTTCAATGTTGTTTTATTTTTGTGTTTGCATTTGACTTTGAACAGAAAATATATTTATGAATTGAATAATGGAACAATTGTATTATTCAGGATGTTTATTGTTTTTACAGAAATAATTGTAACACACTAACAAACAGCATAATTTAATTGCCAACATTCTTAGCATATCAAGTATTTTAAAAAATGGTCACGCAACAATTTTTAGATGGATCTCAATGAGGAAGCTTTTGAGATTGCTTTTTGAGGCTGTGGTGGTGTTGTAACTAACACTTGTGCAAATAAGTGGGTTATGTACCAACACTAAATTTGAACTGTGATCCCAGAACCAACAGGCCATTGGGTTTGTCCTGATTTGTCCTGAAAGCTGACATTAAACTTACATATATACATAATTTTATTTCACAGATGTTGCAGATGCTATGTAATTGCAGTCCAAAACTAATATTTAATACATCCAGAAACATGTGTTGAGTATTGATGTAATTTGCAAATATAGTACTAAAATTAGTCTATTGTAATACAGCCATGTTGAATTGTGAATATGCGACCAGTGTGAAAAAATTAAGTGAAATGACATGCAGTCATATAATTTCTGACACTTTCTCAAACAATCATCCTTTTCATCTTTATGACCTGTACATATAAAATAGGAAAACATTATCATGTTTTCAGCAAATATTATTTTGCTCTTTGTACAAATGTACTGTAATAACTTCTTGGTCTGCCATTCTTTGGGTATTTATGTCACTTTTGCAAATTACCCTACAATGTCATCTGACTGTGTCAGATTTAGACTCACAACCCTGTCTCTTAAAACTGACATACATCATGATGGTGTAATTAACAATCCAGTAAAAGACGAATGCATATATTCAGAAGAATATAAGCCATTGGACTTTTCTGCTGGTAACTTTACATATACTTTGTCACCTTCCTCCAAATGTAAGATCGCAGTTCCTGAGGCATGATCAACATATTGTGGTGAATATTCATCATATGTATACATTACAGGTTCGCTGTTTTTGTATAAACCAATCCAAACATTTGCTTCCTTGACATGTACATGATAAAAAAATTGATAGATGCCTGTTATTTCACATGTAAAAATTCCACTTGATGAATCATAGTTGCCATTTGCGTTGGTCAGTATTTTGTCAAAGACTATTGGTTTTCCCGTTGAACGGTAAGGCTGAGAAAGAATGGCAGTAAATGCTGGAACAGGACTCACTACATCACCTGAGGTGATATAACCATTATAACCTTTGTACTTCCCTGTGTGCACAATAATTTCTCCTGGTTGACCTGCTGGGCCAGGTTGTCCTGGAGGGCCCGGTGGCCCTCCTGGTCCTTTTGATCCAGGTGGACCTTTTGGCCCCATAATGACTTTTCCATTAAATTTACCTGGGGGGCCTGATGGACCTGCTGTCCCTGGAACCCCAGGATCTCCTTTTACTCCAGGGTGCCCTGGAGAACCTGGAAGCCCAGTGTTGCCTTTTGAGCCAGGTGTCCCAGGATGTCCTTTCTTTCCAGGTTCACCTGGATGTCCTTGTGGTCCTTGAGGACCTGCATTACCTGGACTGCCTGGCTTTCCATGTGGCCCAATAAGTCCATTCTTTCCATTTTTACCAGGTGGGCCTGATAGTCCTTTATGACCATCTGAACCTGGCTTTCCTGGGGTCCCTGGTGGTCCTTGCTGACCAGTTGATCCTAGCACACCTTTTGAGCCCATCTGCCCTTTTGGACCCATTATGCCCGGATTACCTTTTTCTCCTGGTGCACCAACTGTACCTGGCGGACCTTTTGGGCCATTTTTTCCTGCGTGCCCTGGTGGTCCTACCAGACCACGTGGTCCAGGTTCTCCAGGTGACCCGCTCTTTCCTTTCTCTCCTGGTTTTCCAGTTTCACCAGGAGAACCTGGGTGTCCTTTGAGCCCTGGGAGACCTGGTTTCCCTAAGCCTGGCAATCCTGGTGCACCTGGTAAGCCTTGCAGACCAGGATGGCCCTTCATCCCATGAATACCCTGAGGTCCCCTTCCTCCAGGTTTTCCAATCCCTTGATTTCCAGGTGGTCCTGCTGGACCACTTTGGCCTTGTTTACCTGGCTCCCCTGGTAATCCTGATGATCCCTTTTCACCTTTGTGACCTGGTTCGCCTTTAGGGCCTGGGGATCCTGGATGTCCTTTACCTTCAGGTCCAGGTGGACCTGGTGGACCATGTGGTCCAGGAGGACCTTTATCACCTGGTCGCCCTGGACTCCCAACACCCTTATCCCCTTTTGGCCCAGGTTGACCTGAGTATCCTGGGTTCCCTTTTCTTCCAGGAAATCCAAGGGTTCCTGGTTGGCCTGGTTCTCCTTTTGCTCCTGGTTTGCCAATGACAGACAACCCAGCTGGTCCAGGAGGTCCACTGGGTCCTGGAGGCCCTCTTGATGCTTGCTTCCCTGGTGATCCTTTATCTCCTTTTCGTCCAGGAGATCCTGGCACACCAGGCCTTCCTGCTTCTCCTGGATGGCCTGGTTTTCCAACTGCTGATAATCCTTGTGGACCTGGTGATCCAGGTTTACCAGGATGCCCTGGCAATCCAAATCCTGGCTTTCCTGGGTATCCTGGTGGACCATATGGCCCAGGTGGGCCAGGTGGTCCTGGCTCCCCATTTCGCTCTTCTGTTAAAAAGAAATAAAGGTCTCTCAGATTTGGATGATTAAATACTTTTACTGTGTCTATACGTTGTATGCCAATGAGAACTAAATTCCATGTGTTTCTGCACATGTCTACATAGCACAAAAATCTATCTTTCCTGCATAAGTACACTTGAGTCTAATGTAGATGAATAAAAGATGATTGCAAGTATGTGATAGTGAGAAGATGAACTGATCTCAGTGAAATTAACAGTTTTGTATTATTTATTACAATAGTAATTTAGACAATTACTAAAAAGATTGAACAGACCTTTTTTGTAACTGGTAATGCAAGGTTCACCAATATATACTTTGACATCTTTTGAATAAGTAATACTGCAAACTCTTTGGTATAGTATTGAATAATAACATTGGTTGACATAAATTAAGCATGTATCTTGGTTTATTATGTTGATTTTTAGATTTATTTTAATCGTGAGTTTATCATAGTGGGGGAAGCGGTCGGCTAAAGTCTATCTCATAAATTCGTTTTTGTAAGTTAAGAAGTATTAAGTATGTAAAAATGTTAAATTATTTATTTTGAGCCACTTGATTGGACACATATTCTGTAATTAGAATCTAGGGAGAGAGGGCTTCCAAGTGATAATCTCCACTAAAACTATTCCCAGGATTCTGTGGGTTTGTAGGCGGATGTTCTGTCTATGACATTCATCCGGTGAAAGGCTATGATTTGATTTACTTAGTTTCCAACCAAATTTGTGGTCTTTCTTTCAAGCGTGTACCTTACTCAGGAATTGAAAAAGATATGTACATAAAAATATATACTTCCTTTTCATGACGGGCAAAGCCACTCTGACCACTTCCTAGTGGCCTCTTCCAACCAATGTTCATCTGCATCTTCGCCTGTTGGACGAAAAAAAAAGTCTCCCCAGGCCATTGACCTCAACCTCTTTTGCCTGTTATCACCTTTCTACTTGCAAGCTTTATGTGAAATCAGTATTAAAAACATTTTAAAATGTTTCACAAACACTTTCTTTGACTACTTATATTTTACATGACTTTTTTCCCCTTGTTTTTCAGGTTTATTATATGTGATTGTACTTGTAAATGTTAATTACAAATTTACTTCGGAGTCACATGAGTGACTTCATGAAGACCCCGCCAGCACGCATGCTTCGGGAGGGCCTCTACATACCAAACTGGCGGGGACAATTAACTTTCTCACCTCACACCAGCTACAGGCACGTGTCCTCAACGACACCATGGACACAAGTAGAGGGACGGTTGCAGGCTTTCAGTGGTGCATGGGATAACATAACTACCGACTCTTTTATTTTACAGTGTTCGGGGTTATGTCATAGAGTTCATTAACGGTCACCTTTCCCCTACTCGGCATGTCCCTCATCGCACCTTTGCGCTCTCTCAAAAAGAGATCGAGCAAGGACATGCAGAAATTTTACGGCTAGCAGCCAAAGGGGTGATAGGGAAGATGACACATGAACCCATTGAGTTCATGTCCAACATCTTTACTAAAACCAAAAAAGATGGAGGTTGTCGGATCATCATTGACCTAACTCAGTTGAACACTTTCGTACAATATACCCATTTCAAAATGGAAACTTTTGAAACCGCTAAGCAGCTACTGTATCCGGGGTACTTTATGGCTTGCATCGATCTCAAAGATGCATACTTTACAGTCCCCATCATAGAATCCCATAGGAAATTCTTGAAATTTGTCTGGAAGGGACAGTTATGGCAATATGAAGCTTTACCCAATGGCTTAACCACAGCCCCTAGGCTGTTTACCAAAATAGTCAAACCGATTCTGGCTATCCTACGGCAACAGCATTATATCGTCATGGCTTACCTAGACGATATCCTCATAGTGGGAACAACCCTCCAATTGGCAGAGCTGGCAGTTACAGCGACCAAAAATTTATTCGAGACGTTAGGGTTTGTTACCCATCCAGACAAATCCAAATTCACCCTATCTCAAATCATGGACTATCTGGGCTTCACTATTGACACCTCCCGAATGATAGTCACTATCCCACCCAGCAAAGCATCTGATATAAAAGATGCGAGTACCAGCCTTGCTTGAGCCAGGGTGCCGGCCATTCGACATACTGCCAAGGTGATTGGGAAACTGGTAGCAACATTTCCAGCTGCACAATTCGGCCCACTGCACTATCAAAACTTACAACGAGCAAAGATCTCAGCATTAAAAGCCAATGCTGGGCACTTTGACAGGCCAATACAGCTACCAATTAAGGCAAAATCAGGTCGTTATCTTGTGTCTAATTGACAAACACAATTTGGCACTGGTGTATTGAAAAAAATATTTGGCTCACAGCGACCTATCTACCAGGGAAGCTCAACACAGTGGCAGACACCAGGTCACGTGTGTTTAATGATAACATTGAGTGGATGTTGGACCCCCAAATATTTGCTCAAATTGCAGCTCATTTTAGTACACCAGATATCGACCTCTTTGCGTCCAGGTTGAACCATCAGATACCAACGTATGTGTCTTGGGAACCAGACCCTGGGGCAGTGGCTATGGATGCTTTTCCATTGGGGGAAATGGTTATGCTGAGCATTTCCCCCATTCTGCCTCATCAGTTGGGTATTGCAGAAAATACAACTGGATTCTGCTTCTGGCATATTGATCATACCAGATTGGCCTACACAGCCATGGTACCTGGTGGTTCTCCAAATAATAATACTTCCGTGGGTTCAAATTGTTCAACACCCCACTTTACTCACTAACTCCATTACGTGGGAAAGTCACCCGTGCCATGGTCACTTAAACCTGTTGGCTTGCAGGTTCTGCAGAGGCCGCTCCTGGAGGCCAGCATATCGGCCAGAGCTATGGACCTCATTTCAGCATCGTGCAGAGGATCAACCCTGGCAGCAGTACCTCACCCAGATCAGGAAGTGGGAGGACTACTGCTCCCGAACACATACCACCTACAGCTCTGCCACAATCCCTGATGTCCTGGAATTCCTAGCAGGCCTTCATTACGATGAGGGATCTCAGCTACAGTGCCATCAACTGCGCCAGGAGTGCGTCCTCCTCATACCTGAATATAGGTGTGGGCACACACCATCTGGTGTCCAAATTCATGAGGGGAGTGTTCAACACCAACCCTCCACGACCCTGATACAACATCACATGGGATGTGGGCGTAGTGCTTACACTACTGAGGGGCTGGTCCCCTTTGACAGGACTGCCAATTGACAAGCTCACCCTTAAAGTGGTGATGCTGATGGCACTCACTTCAGCTCAACGAGTGCACGCCTTGCAGAAGCTTCGGCTGGACCGGATGGTCTCGACTCACAAAAGTGATTTTCTTTGTCAAGGACCTGCTGAAGCAACATAGGCCTGGGGTTTCTGGGCTGCAGTTGGAATTCCGGGCGTACCCCACTGATGCCACCCTCTGCATAGCCACCCATCTCCGCTATTACATCCGAACAACTCGAACCATCCGGAAGATGGAGCAGGGGCTCCTCATCAGCCACAAACAACCCCATCACCGGGTGACTGTGCAGACTATCGCAAGGTGGCTCAAGGTGGTGTTGGGTGCAGCTGGTATCGATACTAACATTTTAAAATCTCACACTACCAGGGCTGCATCCACATCAGCGGCGAGGGCCATAGAGGTGCCCATGGACCACATCCTCGCCACCGCGGGCTGGGCCAGTGAATCGACGTTCCAGAGGTTTTATAATTAACCGGTGGTCGACCCCGCTACATTCGCGGATGCCGTGCTGAGAGCTGCTCCGTGAATGTTTACTCCCCGAGTAGGGGTTTTCTTTTTGTTATTCTTTGTTTAATAAATTTGCATTACTTTTCAGCCTGTTCAGTCTGGAATGCATTAACTACCTTCCGCCATCAGTATTGCGGCAGTGTGATAGCATGGACGTTGTCCAGGGCGTGTAATCACAGAAGCTTTGAACTCTTCATGAAATCTCTCACGTGACTCCGAAGTAAAATAGTAAGATTAAACGAGACCTTACCAAGTTTGAAAGTTGATCTTTATTTTATGAGGAGTTGCGATGAGGGATTTCGTGCCCTCCGCTCCCAACCCTCTATCATAAGGTCAACTGGTATGTTCTACTTTATTAATCTTCCTATCTACTTCCATGATATGTTCTGTGATTCCACACCGCTGCTTTGAAGAATGTCGCGCATGCGTGTTGGCGGGGTCTTCACGAAATCCCTCATCGCAACTCCTCATAAAATAAAGATCAACCTTCAAACTTGGTAAGTTCTCGTTTAATCTTACTATTTTATACCCCTATTCCCATTCTTGGGATAAGACCAATATTTGAAAAAGATATAGAAACAAGGAATTGCAGGTACTGGTTTACAAAAAAAGACACAAAATGCTGGAGTAACTCAGCAGCTCAGAATCGCTGGACAACATGAACAGGAAAAGAAGGTCCAACTCGGAATATCACCTATCCATGTTCTCCACTGGGCGGCACGGTGGCGCAGCAGTAGAGTTGCTGCCTTACAGTGCTTAGAGACCCGGATTTGATCCCGACTATGGGTGCTGTCTGTACGGAGTTTGCATGTTCTCCCTGTGACCATGTGGGTTTTCTCCGAGAACATCGGTTTCCTCCCACATTCCAAAGATGTACAGGTTTGTAGTTTAATTGGCTTGGATGTGCTTACTTGGTTTAAGTGTCCATACTATGTGTAGGATGGCGTTAATGTGCGGGGATCGCTGGTCTGCACGGACTCGGTGGGCCAAAGGGCCTGTTTCCGCACTGTATCTCTAAATTAAACTAAACTAAGAAGTGGATATTTAATCTCTTTAAACAGTTAGTAAGAGGAGAATGTGCAATGGATACTTAACTCATATGATCGTAACATGGTATAAAAAAAACTCTTCTGTTGTTTATTCAATTTTGAATCTATTACCTGAGGAAGAAGAGGAAGTGGTAGAAGAATCAGATTCATTGTTCTCTTCATTGACTTCTGCATCATGGTCATTAGATTCATCACCTATTTTGGGAAAGAATCAAAAAAACTTTTTTTTTTCAACAAAAGTTTATCCGTCAAAATGCAAATATTGCTCACAGTTAACTATTTCTTCCTGGATCGTTACTTTAAAGAAGTGAATTATGGCCTCAGTTGCGAAAAGATAAACTCAACAGGTTGGTTAACACTAAAAGTTGTGGCAATGCTTTGCAAAAGCAGGTGAACACGGTTTACTCGTGGTCCTATCAGTGATAATGTGTAAAAGCAAAGAACTGCAGAAGCTGGTTTATTCCAAAGAAAGACACAAAGTGCTGGAGTAACTAAGTGGGTCAGGCAGCAACTCTAGATAAAAAGGATAGATAATGTTCTGGGTCGGCACTCTTATTCCGACTCTTATCAGTGAACAATTTTGTTCACTGTGACAAGCACAAGCCCTTCAAAACCAAGAGCTACTAGATATGACCGATGGAATATAATCTGAAAAATATGTGAAGCCATCCATTTTAACAGAAACAAATGTTAGTATTTTGCAAATTGTGATAGATTAAAAGATGTTGATGTTCGGTGGGAGCTGGATGTCCTACTGTGAATCACTGAGAGTGAACATGCAGGTACAGCAAGTAATTAGGAAGGGAGATGGTATAATGGTCTTGACTGCAAGAATATTTGAGTACAAAAATTGAGTCATCTGCTTTCAATTATACAAAACCCTGGTGAAACTGCATCTGCATGTGGGGCTCTTATCTCCTGACTTTAGGATTGATGTTTTGGCGAGACAGGCAGGTTGAGTAAACCGATTTTAATTGTGGAACAACAAACAAGTTAGAGTACTCAGAAAACAGCGTGCCGGGTCAGCCAACTGTATAATAGCTCCTGCTACCAGGAGGTGCGCTGTCGACTGAGGAGAAAAGCCCGCGAACTCGCACCCGTGGTCAGGTGATGGTGCCAGCCAATAACGAGGGTTCGCATTTCCCCAAGCCACCACTAGGTGCCGCTACAATGTAATAGAAACACAGAAAGTTCGGTAAATGTTCACTCGATTGATTCTTGGGATTGAAGTTTTTGTATGATGACAAACGATGCATATGACGTCTGTGCTTCCATTTTAAAAAAATAATGAGGTAATGTCACTGAAATTTACAACATTCTTAGGAGAGTTGAAAGCGGTGATATGGAGTTAATATGGCTGGGCTGTCTAGAACCAGGGTCATGTCACAAAATGTTGGCTATGTAGGGCTGCGAAGTGGACATTTCTTCACCCAGGGGGTGGTGATTGTTTGGAATTCTTTACCCAGGAGGTAGATTTGTACATCTTTAATCACACTTATCTCACACTTTTTGTCTCTTCATCTCTGGACTTTGTCCAACCATTTACCTATCAATAACCCTGCTCATCCGTATCCATCTATCAATTGCCAGGCTGTCTTGCCCCACAACTCTCTTCCATCTCTCTTCCTCCCCCTACCCGCCCAGTCCCTCCACCCCACCACAATCAGTGCGAAGAAAGCTCCCGACCTGAAACGTCAACTGTGCTGCCTGACTTTCTTATTTACTCCAACAGTTGTGTCTTTATATGTTGATAGAGGAGTCTAGTCTATTTATTAAAAGGTGTGATTGTGGAACACAACTGAGAGACAAGAGCACAACTGTGGCTCCAGTCACTAGATGTTAGTAAGTAAGATTTTTCTGTCTTGGCAGATCTGAGCTGAGTGGGTTTTTTGATCTTATTCACATTAATTAGAACAATTTGATACAACTGTTTGCTTTGTCTACTTCAGAAGGCTGTACAGTTTTGGCTCATCTATGGCAAATCAGCGGTGTTCAGTGGGCCGAAGGGCCTATTTCCACGCTCTATCTCTAAAAGGAAATAGCTCAATCAGATTAAGAATTGCAGCTTTTTAAAGGACAACTAGGCCAAGGGGGACCCGTTGGGTCTCGTCCCCCCAACGCGCAGTTGCAGGGTAGGGGCGGCCTTCAGCCACACACACACACACACACACACACACACACACACACACACACACACACACACACACACACACACACACACACACACACACACACACACACACACACACACACACTCCCATGCACACACACTAACCCCCTTCTTGATATCATATTAATATTTTTCATTCGCTTCTTTTACCCCATCCACTCACGCATACCGCCCAACTGTGCAGGCGCGGCTAGAGAGGGGTGGAGGGGGGGGGGGGGGGGGGGGGTAGAGATTGAGGGGTGGGGGGGGGCGTCACAGGGGAGGGCTGGTTCCTGATCGCAAAACTCCACCACTCACCCATAGGTCCCAATATTCACCACTCTCTAGAGAGGAAGGGGGGTAGAGAAGGGGGGGGGGGGGCGAGATGAAGGGGGCCAGAGAGGGAGGGGCAGAGAGACGAAGGGGGGGGGCAGAGAGGAAGGGCGAGTAGAGAGGGAGGGGGGAAGAGAGGGAGAAGGGCAGAGTGGGAGGGCCCCCTCCCCCTCTCCCTCCTCTACTCCCCCCTCTCCCCCTCCCCCATCTCCCCCTCCCCCATCTCCTCCTCCATCTCCCCACCCTATCCTCCCCCCCTTTCCCCCCCTCTCCCCCCTCTCTCCACTCCACCCCCTCCCTCCACCCCCCTCTCTCCCCCCTCCCCCTCCCTCCCTCTCTCTCTTCCTTTCCCTGCCCCGGGGTGGGGATAGAGAGGGAGGGGGAGGGGGTAGAAAGGTCGTCGAGCAGAAGCCTCCCCACCAGGCGCCGGACCCGAGCTAAGTGCAGCCGGCGTGGGCCAGAATGAGGTCCGGAGTGATCTGAGGATGGTCAGAAGATGGCATTGTGGCTTCCGCGAGGGGAAGCGCACCCACCAGCGTGACAAACGATCGGGCGGGGGAGATGGAGAGGAGGTCGTCCCATGTGACGGCCACCACGACCACTTATCCACTGCGCTTTCCCGCGCTGCGATAACGACCACCGTCACCATGTTGTAGAACTTGAAGGAGCCTAGCAGAGCGCGCAGCATGACTTGATCACATGTTCAACGGCTTCAATCCAGAGCCCTGGGGGGTTGGGAGGGCAGCTGGGCCACGAAACTCGCAGCGCGTGGCTGATCGTTGAAAATTATGCGCAGCTTGCCGTGAGGAGCACAGGCAGTGTGACGTCATCCAGCTCACTTCAGCACGTTAGATTATAAAAATATGTCAAATTGGTGAACAATTTTAGTAAAAAACTCGGGAAATAATAAATCAAATTTTCAGATGAGGGGATTTTGAGATGAGGTAAATCTCTACCGGAATATGTAAAAATTTCACTGTTACCGCGTCGGGTTTTCGAGCAATGTGAATCAAAGAAAAAGTTCAAGCAAGCTAAACATTATAATAATATAGGTAGATAGATCGTGAACTGGTCGGATTTCTATGATAGTCAACAACTTTATGTTCACAAAATGACACAAAGTACTGGACTAACTTAGCAGGTCAGGCAGCATCTCTGGAAAACATGGATAGGTGACATAAAGATCAACCATAAGCATGTGAAGAGATTTAAAAGTGAACATATAGCTGAAGAAGGGTGTAGATCTGAAATGTCACCTATCCATGTTTTCCAGAGATTTAAAATTTTTAATTTAAAGCATTGTGTTGGTTTAGTTGCATCAGAACGAGTTGCACTAAGATGCACTAGACTCAGCTTTTTAGCCGATCAAGCCTTTAGCAAAAAAAAGCAGTAATTTAAGCTTCCTTCTCTTTTTCTATAGGTGAAGAATTTCTTTGTTAAATATATTTTCATTTTGAAAAGCCATGATGAATTCTACACCCACCACTGTTTCATTATTTCATTATTGTTAAACTGCACATGGAATTTTATTTCATTAATTGTGTTTTTTAAATGTACTGCTGCATAAATGAAATGTATTGCTGCATGGGTTCTTTTTAAGTATTTATTGCTTTTATGTATTGTCCGTATTTTATGTATTGTCTGCTGTACGTTCTGACTGTGTTGGCTACTGGACATCTGAATTTCCCTGAGGGGATTAATAAAGTGTCTGTCTGTCTGTCTGTCCTCTTTTTTTAAAGAGACCAAAATGAAATGATTTAACGGTTTTAATGTAACATAGCTACATGGAGAATTAAGCGCAGGCTCGGCGATCGTTTCGCTGAACACTTCTGCTCAGCCTGCCAAAACCTACCTGATCTCCCGGTTGCTAAACACTTTAACTCCCACTCCCATTCCCACACTGACCTTTCTGTCCTGAGCCTCCTCCATTGTCAGAGTGAGGCCCAGTGCAAATTGGATGACCAGCACTTCATATTTCACTTTGGCAGCTGACACCCAAGCGGTATGAACATTGACTTCTCTAACTTCAAGTAACCCTTGCTTTCTCCCTCTCCTAATTCCTTCCCCTTCCCAGGTCTCTGACCAGTCTTACTTTCTCCGACCACATTTTTATCTCTGCTTTATTGTTAACTTCTCACAGCTAACAATGATCTTTTACATTTTCCTTGATATAATTCCCTTTCTCCTGCTTTCACACCTTACGCTTCCTTGTCTATGTATCTCCCTCTGCCCTGACATCAGTCTGAAGAAGGGTCTCGACCTGAAACGTCACCCATTCCTTCTCTCCAGTGGTGCTGCCGGGCCTGCTGATTTACTCCAGCATTTTGTCTTTTGTCTATGCTGAAGAATTACATTGTTTTTGAATCTGCATTTTTATTTCATGTTAATACCCTTCAGTGAGACATTTTCTATGTAAAAAGGGAGCTTACTTGTTGAGTTGGCATCTGTACTCTGATTGTTTTCTTCGGAAGATGATCTCCTTGAATAGTGTCCCTTTACCTGATAAACTGTTTTAGAAAGTAGAATTAATTCAAATTTGTTGGTCTGCTTTTTGTTTGAACATTTGTTGATGTATACTGAATAAAGCAAAATCACTAAAGTATAACTGATGTCTCATGAACAATTATCTATATAGAAGACAGATTTAAGTAAAAGTATAATTTAATCTATTGTAGTTGATAGATTTGGACCTCGTTTGGACTTGGAATTTCCTGCATGCTAATGGGCCTGTCCCACTTAGGCGACTTTTTAGGTGACTGCAGGAGACCATGCAGTCGCCACATGTTCGCGGGTGGTTGCCGGGGAGTCGCCTTCATGGTCGTGAGGAGTTCCTAAATTCTGGGAACTAGTCGCGGCCTCATTATGGTCGCCGCAAATTTTTCAATATGTTGAAAATTTAGCGGCGACCAGAATGAAGCTGCCATGGAGAGTAGCTAGAATTCTCGTGCCGTAGGTGGGTCGCCAGGAGGTCCTAGTGGGTTGCCAGGAGGTCGAAGGTTCTCGTAGGTTGTAATCGGTGCTATCCGGTGAATTACATTGGCTCATTGGGGAAAAAAAATGTCGTTTGCAGAACCAAGGATAACCGACCGGTAATGTTAAATGTCCGCCGAGCTTCACCGTGTATCTCTGGCTTCTTAAAAGTTGTCTCCACTCCTTCTCCCTCCTTCTCCCCCCTCTCCCCCCCCTCCTTCCCTCCTCTTTTAAAGGACTTACTGAAAACTGTGCTTAGCCGTCTTAATTACAGCGCCAACCTTCCTGTTCATCGCAGTGTGTGTGTATGTATCACCTTGGCTTTGTGAATTTCACTCAGATAGTGCTCCCCCGGCTTCCCTGTCACCCGCCTGCATAATGGGCTGGTGAAGGAAGTGATGTGTGTGTGTGTGTGTTCCACTCTGACAGTCACCGTTCCAGTTGCCGACTTTTCAGGCGACTACCAGCAACTTAACAGCCACTAGCAGTCGCCTGAAAAATCGCCTAAGTGGAACAGACCCATTCATGGAATAAGGGTGGCATTTTTTTCCTTTGTGGTTTGTACAATAATCTGAATTGCATTCAGTTTTGCAGTTTACCACAACGGGATTTACAATCTCTGGGCAGTTGTCGAGCATTATGTTATGTGGACAATTATGCAACCCATAACTCCAACTTTATTCTGTACAAATTTACCACTTTGTTTGCTCTGATGTTAAACTTTAATTGTGCACAATCTTATAAAATCAAAATTAATTCAAATAACATCTAAATAAAATGACATGTGACTTAATACCAGAATTGAAATGACCATTCTGGCTATTTTCTTCAGAGGATCTCTTTGAATACTGACCCTTAGCTTGGTGACCTGGGAGTATAATAAATTGACCATTGGTGAATATACAGCCCAGTTTTTACCAATTTGACTGAGTTGGGATTGTTTTTGTGTTTTCATAGTGCAGGTACCCTGACATTCATTATATCTTATTCCCGAGTAGTGACTTACAACTAGATGTAGCAATGTTACAGAATTTTGAGATTTAAAAAATCAAGTCTGCAATTTATCCCAGCAGATAAAGCATAAAAAGAAGTTTAATTTGACACCTAATTCACTTTCATATCTTCAGTATTAAAAAGGTTATGGCCATTTTCATACTCGAAAATTAGCATCTTGTTCCCTATTGCTTTTCCATTGACTTAACACAAAAGTTGTGATCGAGGACAGTCAAAAGCCCATAACTTTCTTAAAAATTAAGAGAACTGGCATTTATCACAAATTGGTGAAACATTCGGGAAAAATTTATTTAATTTTTGAGTAGTATAATCTGTGTAAAATTTAAAATTGTATTAAAGTGTGTCTCACGTTAATTGAGCAATTGTGCACATTTAATAAGTACTCTTTCCACCTTTCATTGGACATTTTTATGCTTAGTTCGTTTTCCCACTCACCTCTGATACCTTCCGTTGTTGGTATTACCGCATTTAGTATAATATTATATATATATATATATATATATATATATATATATATATATATATATATATATATATATATATATATATATATATATATATGAAATTAAATTTGCTGATTCCGCCTTTGTATTCATTACTTCATCTAGTAAGTCTAATGGCATTTTGTGAAATTCTTGTGCATGTTTTTTCAGATAATCACATATTTGGAAATATTTAAAATACTGATTGTTACCCAGATTAACAACAAACATTTATCACAAACGTTTCACCAATTTGTGATAAATGCCAGTGTCAAGAAGCTACTATAGCGCACTCATTCATCTTCTGTACAAAAATTCAAAGGTATTGGATTGAAATCTTTGAAATTTTCACTAAACTAAAAATGACACCAAAGCCAGAATGGATTATTTTCGGAATGACAGAAGGTAGTTCGGAATTAAATGTGTATCAAAATAATCTATTTGATTACGGCTTAATAATAGGAAAAAAGCTCATCTTAAAATTCTGGAAAAATGCGCCTATACCAACATTAAATATGTGGATTTCAACTATGTTTGAAACATTACATCTGGAAGATATGAGACTCCGCCCGGCAGGAGAATCGGATTGCTTCTATCAAACATGGTCTGCATTTATAGAATTGCTACAAAGATGGGGTGCAGGAATACCTAAGGCCTTGGTATGGGGGGATGAAAAACTATCGAGTTGGTGGATTCCTTTTGCGTGATATATATAATATAGTAACTGGCTTTTTTTTTTTCTTTTTTCTCTCTTTGTCTCTCTTTTTTCCTTTTCTTTTCTAGGGTCTTTCTCTTAATCTCCTTTCTCTAATTCTTTGACCAAGGGTCTTCTCCCCTTTGGCACGCTCTTTAACTTTCACAACTCTTTTTTTACTTCACTCTCTTTCTTTCTATTCTTTTTCTTTAAAGGCCATACAATTATGGGGTACAATGTTTGTAACAATATATATGTGATGTACATTGATGTATTTGATTTATTTAATAAATAAACATATTAAAAAAAATCAAAATAAAAAAATTAAGAGAACTGAAAGAAAGTTATTATAGATTGAAGCATTCTGAAACCAATATGAAACAATCTTACTTTGATGACCTGAAATTAAACCATATAATTACTTAGTCAACCAATTGTAGCTAATTACAAAATTCAATTACTAGATCTAAACATTTATCCATTTCTTAAGAAAATATTAACATTTTTTTAAAAGCCTAAGTGCCCAAATAACATTCACACAAGAATTAACAATATAACACAATTTTTAAATCTCATTGTTATGAATTTATAGGCCAAATTGAAGGAATTTAGTGTTTAATGCCCGTAAATTAATGGGCATTTTAAACAGCATGCGAGTGGGATTTTCTGGAACGCAATGGATTGGAACGTTGCGGTTGTGATGAATTTAAACCCAATATCGGCAGGAAAAACACTGCCGGTTCATATGGGGAATAAATCACCGTTTCGCAACATGAAATATTGATTAAGGTCATCTAAACAAGCAAGTTTATATAAAAAAATAAACAGCTTTAACTTACCTGTTCCCTACGTAAAATCTGTCCCCGTTGTCGGCGTTCACGACATTAGGAGCTTACCGGCAGTCGGAACGAATCTCCAGAAAAAGCTCGCACTCCCGGTCGGAACGAATCTCCAGAAAAAGCTCACACTCCCGGTCGGAACGAATCTCCAGAAAAAGCTCACACTCCAAAAAAATATAATTCCGGATGGCAAGGGAAAACTGCATTTTAAACCCGCTCCCCCCTTAAAGGCGCCAAAGTGGCGTACACGGCCAGTGACAGAACTGCAGCACCGCTAAAGGTATGTTTTGTAACATATCTACTAGATGGTCTGTTCATCCATTTCAGAGATGATTGTAATCACTTGCATTGCTGGACTTGGAAGGGGATGCAAGCTGTCTCACTTGAAGGAACTAAGATATTGATTTTTTATAACAAATTTATTGGTAAAAATCCCAAATCAGCTTTTTGTGACAACTCATGGTAAGATTTGAATTTATAACTGATGGTAACTTGTCTTGTCCACTGGGTTACTCTCCAATCTTAAGCTAACATTTATTTAACACAAATTTACCTGATATAGTGAATACTTGTTTGTACTGGTGCTATACATACAATTTGTAGACTCCTGCAAAGGGTTTTCATGCAGTGACTAAGGTAACTTGTACTTACTTTCAGAATTGGAATTACCATTCTGCCCATCTTCTTCAGAGGATCTCCTTGAATATTGACCCTTAACTTGATGACCTGAAAATATAATAACATCTCCATTTTTGATTTGAGCATTTGTAAATTTTTACACTATTTAACTTATTTTGTCGCCAACCATTGAATTTTATAGTGGGGGATTTTCAATATAAGTACTAACTGCTCTGACAATTTACTTTTGAAAATATTTTTTTAATACACAGCCCTGACACCATCTTTCCTGTATATACAGTGCAATTGAGTTTGACTGGGTTGGGATTGCTTTTGCGTTGTCACGGTGCAGATACCCTAAAGTTCATCAGGTTTTATTCCATGTTGTGACTCACAACTAGATGGTCTGCTCAGCCATTTCAGTGATGATTGTAATCACTTGTGTTGCTGGACTGGGAAGAGAATGCAAGCTCTTTTCACTGAAGGGAACACACATTTGTTCTCAAAACAATCCATGGTAATTGATAAGAATCCCAGTTCAATTTTCAGCTATACATGGTAAGGTTTGAATTCACAACTTATGGTTACTGGGATTCTTATCAATTACCTTTACTAATGTGCTACTCTGCAATCTTTGTTAAAATGTATTTAACATAAATTCATTATCTCTCTCTCTCTCTCTCTCTATATATATATATGTATATATATCTTATTTGTTCTGGTGCTAAACATACAATTTGTAGACTACTGTAAAATATATTCATATACTCTGATTAAAATAACTTGTTACTTACTGCCAGAATTGGAGTGACCATTTTTCCCATTTTCTTCAGAGGATCTCCTTGAATACTGACCTTTAATTTGGTGACCTGAAAATGTAATAAATTGGCTGTTGGTGAATCTCTCTTTTTGGTTTGAACATTTGTTAATTTTTACACAAACACAAATTTACCTTCCTTACATACAGTAGTGAATACTTGTTTGTATTGTTGTTGAACATTCAGTTTATAGATTCCTGTAAAGGATAATCATTTACTGACTGACTGGAATAACTTGTTACTCACTGTCAGAATTGGAGTGACCATTTTGCCTCTTTTCTTCAGAGGATTTCCTTGAATAATGGTCCTTAACCTGGTGACCTGTTTTGATAAATACAGTACAACACTTTGTAAGTCCCCCACCTTGGTTTGAACATATATTACTACAACTGGCACAATGCATTATCATGGAACTAAAATATAACTATTGTTTCATGTGACTGTCACTGAGTTTTAGAGAAGAAAGGTTGTAGTATAAATTTCATTATCTCGGTCCATCTTGTCTAATTAATATACACTGAATTATGTTTTCCAAATGTACATTTGGTAGGATAACATTCCCCATGTAGCCACCAGGTCCCAATTCCAATATAGGAACTTAGAATTGGATGACCTGTTTAGAGAAGGATATTAGTTAACTACAATTCAAACTGCGATATCTTGTATTGCAGGCTGAGCAAGGGTGTCTCTTTTCCCGACAGATGTCATAGCTTAATATGATCATGCAATCTGTTATTTATTAGTGCAGTACTGTAACTTTTACCTGACCTTTACTCAATTCCATGATTAGTGAGTGCAAAGTGAAAATGTCTTCAAATGTGTGGTAAACGAGATGCCTTGAATCACCAGTATCAACATCATGGTACCTGCTCTCTTCAAGCATAAAAACCTAGCATTGTGTTCCTCGGAATGTACAATAAGAAGTCAAGAGTGTTTAATTGTCATATGTCCCGGATTGGAGTGAAGTTTAAAAGACAAAGGATTGAGCAGATGGTGAAAATATTCCTTTGGTGGGGAAGCTTGGGAGCAGCAGAATATTGGAACATTTTTGCAAATGGTAGCGCAATTGTGAATTTTAAATCTGAGATGGATAGATTTTTGTTGATCGAAGATATCAGGGATAGGAAGCAAAAATTAGCATATGTTGTCCACTATAATTCTTTAATTTTCACCTTTAGCTCCCATACTCTCAAAGAACTCATGGAGAGGAGTAGAAAATTCACCAGTTAAGATGTATCAGTGATATAAAAGGATTTGAAACTTGGATGGAACTTAGTTTACCAAAACTCCTTATTAATATTAACAAATTTAATTTCCCAGCTGCCGTAGTTTAACTTCCTTTTATAACCATATAACCATATAACAATTACAGCACGGAAACAGGCCCTCTCGGCCCTTCCAGTCCGTGCCGACCATTTGTTTTCCCCTAGTCCCATCTACCTGCACTCAGACCATACCCCTCCATTCCCTTCACGTCCATATACCTATCCACTTTACTCTTAAATGTTAAAATCGATCCTGCCTCCACCACTTCTGCTGGAAGCTGATTCCACACAGCCACCACCCTCTGAGTAAAGAAGTTCCCCCTCACGTTACCCCGAAACCTCTGTCCCTTATAACACGGGGCGATTAGATTAGGCCATTTGATTATGTTTGATAATTCCACTAAGCCATTGGGTTCTGTGAATACCATAAGAAATTCAGAAACTGCTAGTTATAAGATTTTTAGTACATACATTTTTTAAGTGATATTGTATCAATTAACCTTTTGTCAATATACTTCAAAAACAATTATAGACAAATAATTGATACGTAAATGCACATGACATGGTACAGAGTCCCAGAATACATTACTACTTGTGATATCTATTGTTAGTAAATTGCACTGACGATAGGAGTATGGACAATGCAGTATTTTGAGCGAGCAAATGGAGAAGACAATCGAAGCTCATTGCTAGACACTGACATCTACTGGAAATAGTATATGTTTGCAGGCATTTTGAACACAACGATCAAAACTGGGATCCTCTTCCTCTTAAAGAAGATAGACAGAAAATGCTAGAATAACTCAACGGGCCAGGCCGCATACCCGGAGAAAGGGAACATGCGATGCTTCGGGTCAAGACCCTTCCCCAGACGGAGATTCGGGGAGAGGGATACTTTACTCCAGCTCCTCGCGGGCCCCCACCGGTGACTCTGCTGATCCTCGCCTCTCCACCGCCCACCAGCAGGCCGAAGCAGTCGCCCCACCCGAACTCCAGGCAGATTGAACAGCTTGCTCATAATCATTGTTCAGATTTACAAGTAATAAGAAGTTGTTTATTGAAACGGATTTGTGCTTGACGAAGACTGCTAGTGAGTAGCAGAATATTTACGGGGTACTTCTAAAGTTTAAGGAATTAATGGACACAGATTTATCTTGGATCATTGGAACCAAGCTATATTAAACAGCTGCAAGAAATAAGATAGGTACTCAACATAAATCTTGCATCTCAAACCACAAAAACTATAAAGCAGGAATAGGCTACATGGTCTCTCAAATCTAATCCACCATTCTATAAACTCAGGGGTGATTTTGTGCCTTGTCTATTTTGCCACCCTATCCCATGTTCTTGAGGACCTGAAGTACAGAGAGAGGCTGTGCAGGCTTGGAACATGAGGGGCAACTTTTTCACACAGAGGACTATGGTTATATGGAACAAGCTGCCAGAGGAAGTAGTTGAGACAGATATAATAATATTTAAAATACATTTTGGCAGGTACATGGATAGGAAAGGTTGAGAAGGATATGGGCTAACACAGACAAATGTGACTCCTGTAGATCGGGCATGTTGGTCAGCATTGACAGGTTGGGCAGAAAGCCCTGCTTTCGTGCTCTTTGACTTGAAGGGCAGCTGTTTCTTCTTTGAGGGTTGTGATACCCTAGAACCTGCCCACTCCAAAAAGCAGAGGGCCTGAATCATTAAATATATTCAAGGTTGAGATAGATTTTTGTGATGTTTAGAAAGTGGAGTTGAGGCCAATGGTTAAGAGAAGCTGTAATATTATCAAATGGCAGAGCCATCTTAAGGGACTGAGAAGTCTAGTGCAGAGCCTCCTGCTAATGTTATTAACCATGGTGACTAGTTTTAAAAGTACTTTATAGGTTAAATAGGATTCTGAAATGTTCAAAAAATGTGTATGCAGTATCTTCATCATTATAATGCGGAAAGAGTACTGAAAATTCCACATAGGCAGTATGTAGGTGGAGAAGGAAGAGGTCACCATCACAGAGCATGCTGTTCAACACTTCATTTTTGTAAGAGTGAAGAATGGAGATGTTTAAACCAGCAATTTTAAGAATACCAGAGGCAGTGAAGACCTGCGATATTGGGCTGGAAAGGAAAGTGGGTGCCAAAATATTAATTTGGGGAAATGGTAGGGTAAATGTAACTTTATAGCCAACACATATTTGAAGTTTACTTTTGAGTAAGAGTGAGAGTGAACTCGTCTGCATTGTTACATACGGATGTGCGACGGCAATTTGTTTCCTCATAGTTATCACTTCCTTCATGGCAGACAAAAATGCTGGAGAAACTTTAGTTGCCTTTTTAGTTTGTGGAATTAGTTACCAGATCGATTGAAACTGGCAAAAAGTGTAAGGAGGTGACTCACGCATAAGAATTCTAGCGCAAGAACTTAAATAGAACATGTATCAGGTGCCAGCAATTTATGTGAAACTGAATAACCTGTTTCAAAAAGTTCAGGGAAGGAAATCCAGTTGTAAATCACCAGCCCACGCACTAAACCTGGTGTATATTAGAATCTTGGAAGCAAGTAATATTTTGATGTTAGAGAAAAGTGCTGGAGAAACTCAGCGGGTGAGGCAGCATCTATGGAGCGAAGGAAATAGACTACGTTTCAGGTCGAAACCCTTCTTCAGACTGAGGGATTTAATATTTTAATGTGGTTACTTGTATTTATGATGAAAATAAAATGTAGCACATTGCTTATAATAAATGGAAAGATCTAATGCTACACAATGCATAATTTAAAAAATATATATTTTTGCTGATCATGTCCATAATTGGCATTATTGGACTTTATTACTTGTATATTAAAAAAATCACCCCAAGAATAGGTTACATATCTTTTACTTATTTAATTGAAAGTAATCAGAGCAAAAAATAATGTTAAAAGATACTTCTAGTAATACAAATGTTTTCAACACTTGGTGTTGCGAGTTGAATATTTGCCAACTAATAGGAATTGATTTCTAGATCATTGATAAACTTTTAGAGAAAATTAAAATTAGTATTGTCCTAGCATATTTCATCATTCTATTTTTTATATAGTTTTAGATGTTCGTCAGATATGCTGCTGAGCCGCTGAGTTACTTCAGTACTTTGTGTCTTTAGATGGACACAAAATGCTGTAGTAACTCATCGGGTCAGGCAGCATCTATGGAGAAAAGGAATAGGTAACAAATCGGGTCGAGATCCTTCTTCATGCTTTAGATCGTTTAGATCATTTAGATGTCTTCACATCCTTTTCTCTTTTACTGCTGCCCCCTCATGGATAAGAGAGCTTTCTTTGTCTTTCTCAGGTTTATCCCAGATAACCTAAAGCTTACTTATATGAATTTCATCTGTTGCAATTAATCTAATAGTTTAATATATCTAAAGAAAAGCCACAAAGTGCTGGAGTGACTGAGTGGGCCAAACAGTATCAATTGTGTCTGTTTTAGTAAACTAGCATCTGTAGTTCCTTGTGTCTGCTCAATATTTTGATGTCACTTTTAATCTTCTATTTCCCATCAGTACAATTTACTGTGATTATCAGCAATTGTGTTATCAGCAGAATCTGAAACCTTTAATCAAATCTTTAGAAAGCACCACTTGATTCATTCTGCTAATCAAGAGACAAACGTTTCATCTCTTCTCTCTTCCAGGCAATAACCATATCACAAAGTTACCAGAATGCTGCCTGGATTAGAGGGTTTCATCTGCAAGGAGTGGTTGGATAGACTTGATTTTTTTTCTCTGCAATGTTGAAGGTTAAGGGGAGACTTGATAGAAGTATATAAAATTAAGAGAGGCATCGATAGGTAGACGGTCAGCACCATTTTCCCAGGGTGGAAATGCCCAACCCCAGAGGGAATAACTATAAGGTGAGAGGAGAAAAATTTAATGGAGATGTGCGGAGTGAGTTTTTTTCTCCAAAAAGAGGAGATGGCCTGGAACGCATTGCCAGGGGTGGTGGTGAAGGGAAATTCAATAGTTTACGAGGCTTTTAGATAGGCACATGAAAGTGCAGGAAATAGAGGGATTTGGCTGATGACATGTCATGCACAGGCAGATGAGATCAGTTTAACTAGGCATCATGTTCAGCAAAAACATTGTAGGCCAAAGAGCCTGTGCTGTACTGTTCTATGTTCAAATTCTAATTTGATGTACTTTTCTTGTTTTCAGTGTAATTTTCTAAATCCCCACCTGAACTATCATGATACTTGTGCTAATATCAGGCATTGTTGGAATCCCTTGAGAAAATTTGCTTACTGCAAATATGGTGTAGGCCGAATTATGCATTCATTGCTGACGAGTACCTACTGACCAGATTCAAGGGCAAGCACTCCATGCTGCTGCCAGCATATTAATGCTATGGCTTGTATTGGAATGCATAAAACACTAAATAAATAAATGATTGCCGATATCTTTGTATGAAATGCCTCCTGGAAATCGAGATACAACCACGTAGGTGCACCATGCCCTACCATACCAGTGACTTCCTCAAAATGTTCAATTATGTTCAACTAAACAACTTCAAAGCACAAATGCATATTGATTATTTTCGATCGGTTGACTCTTAAACAAATACTGATTGCCTGCAAATTCCTCACAATTGATATGTAAGAAATGTTCTTTCCTTCTTAACATCACCTTTTAAATAATAGTGTTTTTTTTCCCAATCATAAGGCAATTCCCCTCAATCACAAGAGCTTTTCAAAATCACAAATAATACACCGTGCCTCCAGTGAAATAGTTTGGGTTGACAGGAGGTTGATGCAATCAGTTCAGTGATCAAAGATGAGGTCTGGAAAATTCATGTAAGCCAATCAGCTTAGCAGTTGCAACTGTAATTGTTCAAAAACCTGTATAATTTTGTATCCCATCAAGACATAAATTATTCAGAGAATCTGGGCAAGAACCAAAGCCTGGACCTGAAGTACAGCATCATATCTGCCAAGGCAGAGTCAGAATGCAAGATTCTTTCTGGCATACAGAGTTGTTGACTGAATGCAAAACGGAAAGGTAATTCCAAATTTGCAAATTCATTCTCCATAGCATTTCAAATTCTGATATTAGGAAAATGATTGAGTAGATGAAGATCACCACAAATTTTGCCAGAAACCAACAGGAAGAAACAAAGCATTACTGATATTCCTCTGACTTCCACTGAACTACTTGTAAAATTATGGTTCAGAATTGCGGATTTCTGCATCTAAAATTGGTAAGTAGAGCTTTTACAACTGGAAGCATAAGTGTGATCTGTGTTAAATCTGTGGTATATATATAAATTTAAATCTACCTACTTTCAGAATTGTCATCAATCTTAAATGCGTACTTCCCCTTTACTTGATTACCTGTTTTGTGAAAGAAAATAAACATAACTGTAAACATAAACGTTTGTATTTCATTTTACAGAATTTTATTGTTGATATAAAATATTAAAAATAATAAATGTATCCAAATTGATATTTTATACAAAGTTCTGAGTTTAGAGTGAAGGAGGGTAATAAAATAGCTCATGATATAATTATTGAATGGAGCTTACTTGCAGAATTAGAGTCACCATTGTTTACTTGTCCTTTTACCTCATTACCTGTTTTAGGAAAGATTAAAAAAAAGTAAGTCATTTATTTGGTATTGTCCCTTCCCCCCCCCCCCTTGAGGTACAAATATATTTGGGAAAGTTTTGTAAGATTTAGTTCGCATCAATTTGTCCCCATCACAATTTTGTTTAGAGACATTCTGTGGACCATGACAGAATAGTACAGTATTTCATTAGCAAAATAAGTGCATACATTGGATTTTGCAGGGCAGAAAGAGATGTCACTTGAATTGCAAAGCATTTTTATTTCTGAACAGCTTCAGATAAAGTTTGAAAGATGTTTCAGTTGAGGCGATTTTTGAGCTTTCACCATGAAAAAGAGATATATAAAAGTAGTTTGGAGTTTACTCCCAGGACATAACGTGGATGCTAAATTCCAGTGTTACACCAAAATAATTTCTCAGTTTTGAGGCCTAAAACTGTTTAATTTGGCCTAAATCAGTATTTGGAGCCTGGAAGAACACTGAATTTACACTCAAATGCCTTTTGAGGCTTAAACTGTCAATTATATATAGAAAAACTGGCACAATTTATCTAAGAAATGACAGATACATTTAAAATTTTCAATGTGACATTTTTTTTTAATATCAAAAATACAGAACATGCGTGGTTTTCTTTAATCCGGATCAATATCATGTAATAGACTAGGTAGGTAGTTTTATTTTCTGCTGTTAAAAGTCTAATCACATTGTTGAGAGATTCTGCAACAAACATAATTGGACAATGCTCAAAACTGAAAGATAGAGGAGACATTGGTGCAAAATTGATTGTTTTAAAGCCTTCTAATTTCTGACCAGATTAATGATGGGAATTGATCTATGAAATTGTCCTTATGAGCAATGGGCATGAATAAGGAAATAAAGAAATATGTTGGGAGAAGGAAATCAAGGATGTGAGCCCATTGTTTTTATTGGTGTAGTATAATAATTAAAGATGGGTCTGTAATACTCAAACTGATTGCAGTATAGGGTGAAAATATATTGGTCAACACTTTAACTGGTACAGTTAATAAGTCAGTAAGTGCTCATCAAGGGAATTCAAAACTAAATTTAATGCTCGTATTATTCGTTCTGGTATCACTAGGAAAGTAGACAAACTCAAAGGATTAATTAACGCAAGGTTGTATGATAATATTGCAATCACATTGTTCAGGAACGTGCAGGATTGGAGCTCAGCATCCTAGGGTATAGAATTTTCAGGCCATATCGGTAGAGATTAGAAATAAAAAGGCAGTGAATCTGATATACATGGACTATAGTAGGTCTTACAGTGCCACATGGGAGACAAAAGGTCAGGGCATGTGGGATCACGGTCAAGTTGGCAAACTGGATCCAAAATTGTTTTAGGAGACAGAAGGTGAAGATAGAGGGCTGTCTTTGCGATTAGATGCTGCGACATGAGGTATCCCACAAGGATCTATGCTGCGACTCTATATATTATTTCTATTATATGTGAATAACTTGGATATGGAAATGGAAGGCATAAGTTCACTGTTAACGTGAAGATTGGCAGAGTTAGGAAATATGGAAGCTAGTCTTAGGCTGTACTAAGAGATAGATGTGTTGGTGATTAGGGCTGAAAATGGAAGATTATCTTCAATCAAGACAAAAATGAAGTAATGCATTTTAGGAGCACCAATAAAGCTAAGCTAGTCCATGAATGGTTGGGTTTGAGGAAGTATTGAACAGAGAGGCTTTGAAGTACACGTCCAAAGGTCCCTAAAGGTGGCAGAGCAGGTAGATAACATGGCATATCAGTGGGGGTGCTGCAAGCTGGCAGCCCTGCCACCAGTGTGTTAGTCTTTTTCTACTTTTTTTTGTTTTTATAGTGTGTTTAAATGTTTGTTTTTAATGTTTCTCTGTGTGTCTTCTGTGGTGGGTAGTGTGGGGGGGTAAGGGTGAAACAGCTTTGGTCGCCTCCTCCATAGAGACTTTTTCCATGTCGCCTTCCCCGTGGCCTAACATCAAGGATCGGTGCGGCCTTTCCGGGAGACACGCCCGAGGCGTCAGCAGCGGGCGCAGTGTGGACTCTCGTCGCGGAGCGGGTGAGCCCTTGCCAGGGCTCGCCGGAGGGGAGCGCTCCGTTTGCTGGCCTGTGGCAGCCTGAAGTCGGGGTCTGCAGAGCTCCAGCTGGCACAGCGTCCTGGGCCTGGGATCCCTCGTTGGGGACCCGGGAGGAGAAGAGCTCTGACCGGCGGCCTGTGGCCAACTTCTACCGTGGGCGCGGCGGGGACTTACCATCCTCAGCGGGGTCCCTCGCCGGGGATCCCTGGAGGGGAGCTTTGACTGCTGGCCTTGTGGTCTGCGGTGCTTCTGGCTGCGGCGGGAACTTTAAATCTTCGACCGCTACACCAACTTGAAGCCGCGGTCTCCGTTGGGGAGGCACTGATTCAGGACTTACCTAGACTTTTACCTTGTCTACTCATCTGGGCGCCCGCAGCGGCGGCTGCGGAGGGTTGAGATCCCGACAACGGGGGAAAATGGAGGAGGACTTACCAAATTTTGTGCCTTCCACTACAGTGATGAATGCTGTGGTGGATGTTTGTGTTAAATATTTATTGTGTTTTAGTGCGTTCTTTTTCATTGTACCGCTGCTGGCAAATTAATTTCACTTGCACTTATGTGCAAGTGACGAATACAACTGATTGTGATTGTGATTGTGATATGGGATACTGGCAGCGAATACAGAAATAAGTAGATTATGCACCAAATTTATAAAACTTTGGTCAGACCTCATGCATGCAGTTCTGGTCACCATGTTAAAGAAAGAATGTGACAGCACTGGAGAGGATGTAGAAGAAGTTCACCAGGATGTTCCCTGGGATGGAGTAATTCAGCTAAGAGCAGAGATTGGAGAAGCTAGGCCTGTTCTCTCTGGAACAGATGAGATTAAGAAGGGACATGATTGAAATATATACAATTATGAGGAAGACAGCAGGAAACTTTGCCTCACATCAGATGATACGAAAATAGGTGGAGGGGCAGGTAGTGTATAGGACGCAGGGACTCTGCAGAAGGACTTGCACAGGTTAGGAGAGTGGGCAGAGAAATAGCAGATGGAATATAGTGTAGCAAAGTGTGGAGTCATACATTTTGGTAGTAGGGATAAAGGCGTAGACCATTTTCTAAATGGGGAGACAATCCAGAAATCGAAGGTGCAAAGGGACTTGGGAGCACTGGCTCTGGAGAGGGTCCAGAGAAGGTTTACAAGAATGATCCCAGGAATGGATGGGTTAACATATGATGAGCGTTTCATAGCATCGGGCCTGTAGTCGCTGGAGTTTAGAAGGATGAGGTCTTACGGTCAAAAGGAATAGGAGGAAAATTGGGCTATTCAGCCCATCAGGTTCACTCCGCCATTCAATCATGGCTGATCTATCTATCCCTCCTAACCTTGCGCATTGCAAGATAGACGCGCATTAACTTTTTGGGAATCTTGTGCCAGCACTCCTAAGTCCCTTTGCACCTCCAATTTCTAGATTCTCACCCCATTTCAAAAATAGAATATAGTCTACGCCTTCATGAGTCTAGTCTATGAGGAGAGACCTCACTGAAACAAACTCAGTGAAAGGCTTGAATAGAGTGGAAGTGGAGAGGATGTGTCCACTGGTGGGAGTGTCTAGGTCATAACCTCAGAATTAAAAGATGATCCTTTAGGAAGGGGATGAGGAGGAATTTCTTTAGTCAGAGGGTGGTGAATCTGTGGAACTCGTCAAAGAAGGCTGTGGAGACCAAGTCATTGGATATATTTAAGGCAGAGATAGATCAGCCATTATTGAATGGCAAAGTAGACTTGATGGGCTGAATGGCCTAGTTCTGCTCATCACATGACCTTATGACTTTATGATCAGAGGTAGATAACACTCAAACATATAGATCTAGGGTAAGGGGTAAGAAATTTAGAAGAATCTTAAAAGATTGTGTTAAGTGCATGGAATGCACTGCCTGAAAAAGATTGCTAACAGCATTTTAGAAATATTTAGATGAACATTTGAATTGCCTAGGTATAGATGCCAATGGATCAATTGATGTGAGATGGGATTAATATGGAAGGGCACTCACTGGCTGACATGGAAGAGTTTAGTTGGGTTGAATGGTCTGTTTCCACGCTGCACATTTCTATGACTATATGGTACAAGATGCATGATGGTTCATTGGTTTATATTAAAATAATTTCAAACCTTCACTAAACATTTTGGAAAATAAGATGTCTTTCATCTTGCCATTACAGAACTGCAATGCGCTTTCAGACTTGTAACTGTCGAGCTGTTAGAGATTTTGATTTACTGGAATATCCCCAAAATTAATAATGAAACAAAATGGTTGGCTTTAGCAAAGAACAAGGGTAAGGTGAGTAAGGTTATGAAGTAACCTGATGATGAGTTTGAGAATCCTGAAAAATGGTCATTCAGGTTCATAGAAGCTGGGTGGGGATGCAATTAGTGTGGAGGATTTTGTTCAATTGAAGTATAGTATGCAGAGTATTGGATTATTTGATGATAACGACAAATGTAATTGCATTGGCTGACAAGGAGACATCAAACTTGGAAATTATCAAAGTTTAGATATTGGGTTTTCAGTTGGCTAACAATCTCAAGTTGAATGATTGTGCTTTTGGCAGTAAGTCAAAGCTTGGATAAGATTCTATTTAGGGTGAACAGAAGATTCCACACCTCTAAACTAAACTAAAGTAAACTAACCTAAACTAAACAAAATAGGGTCAGAAGTGGAGGTGTCTTGTGGGTGCTATCAATAGTCAACTAATATGACATTGAGCTGTGGAAATCTGCTCCCACCAATCATGCAGTTTATCAGCATTTGTGCAGCCAATAGTGGTGGGTGGTCTTGGGTCCCACTGTGCATCATTCTGACCAATGCTTACATTTAGAATGCTGTTTTTTTGCTATTTAGCCACAAAATACACAGCAATGATAATATTTGTTTTTGTTTCCGGTTTCCCCATGTATTCTATATTAGTTTTATTTAAATTAGAATATTCTGTGGGGAAATTACAGCATTGAACTCAGATTCTATCGCACTTGTAGGATGTGTTAAACTTAATGATTTCCAAAAAGGAAATGGTGAATGCCTGTGGTTGCATATATTTGCACAGCAAGCATTAGTTATATTGGCTTCAAGATAGACACTAGCTGTCACTTCCCGATTTGTCTCCTGTTACCACATCAGGTTTTGGTATGAAGAATATTCCAGTTTTAAACATTAAAAATACGCAATCTACAAAGTTTCTTCCCTTAAAATTACCTTAAAATCAATATTAAAAAAACCCTTTAGAATGTATTTTTCAAACATTGAAAAGTGCCAGGAACTTGTAACTTATGAAAAAATAATACTGATCCTTTATGAAAAAAAGAAGTTTTAATGATGACCTAATGGAGGCTCAAACTATCAAACACAAACCAGCAATTTACATACTATCTATGCCAAATAAATCAGGATCCTATTCACCACTATTTACAAACTAAAACAGTTGACAAAAAGACGTAAAAATGACGTAAAGACGTTTCCTGATATTATAGGCATTTATGTTCACAGAGTTTTGTGAACAATAGCTGCTTTGATAGTCAAATTGGTTTAAATCATATTTAGCTTAACATGCATCATTTTGATGCTACATTTTTTACTTTTCCAAGAGCACTAAACTATTTTCATGATACGGTTGCACAACTCCAATTTACTTTCAGTTTATTTTATTTTAGAGATACAGCGTGGAAACAGGCCCTTCAGCCCACTAAGTCAGCGCCAACCAGCAATCCCCGCACATTAACACTATCCTACACTAGGGACAATTTTACATTTATACCAAGCCAATTAACCTACAAACCTGTACGTCTTTGAAATGTGGGAGGAAACCAAAGTTCTCAGAAAAAACCCACGCAGGTCACGGGGAGAAGGTACAAATTCTGTACATATAAGTACCCGGATCGAACCCGAGTCTCTGGCGCTGTAAGGCAGCAACTCTACCGCTGCGCTACCATGCCACCCCAAGTTCATGTCTAATGCTCTATTATCATCATGTAATAATGTAAATAGCAGCAATAAAAGCAGCTAATTCTGATATGGGATCTTAAACATAAAAGTCAGCATAGAAACAGGCCATTCGGCCCACCACATGCATCCTAACTAGTGGACACTCATCCTGTATTAATCCCATCATCAAGGACTTGGCCTGTAGACTTAGATGCCCCAACAATTTAAGTGCTTGTCTCAACATTTCTTAAATGTTGTCTGCAAATCTGCTTCCACCACTCTCTCTATCGGTGCATTCCAGTTTCCCCACCACTTTCTGGGTGAAAATATTCCCCCTCAAATCCCCTCTATATCTCTTGCTCTTTGCCTTAAATCGACGTATTAAAGTTTTATTCATCATAAAGGAAAAAGTTGCCTGCAATCAACCCTATTTATTTTCTGGTTACATTTTATCAGGTTCTACTATGATTTTGGCACTTAAGCGGCTTTTTGACAGGCACAACAATATGCAGGGAATGATGGGATATGGATCATATGCAGGTGGAAGATATTAGTGTCCAGCTCAGACATTGTGTGCCAAAGGGCCTGTTCCTGTGTTGTACTGTTCCATATACCTGTACACCTCATAATTTTGTATACCTCAATCATGTTCCATTTTACCTGCCACTCCAGGAAAAAGCAGACCTATCCTCTCCAGTCTCTTCTCTTAACTAAAACACTCCACCCAGGAAACATCCTGGTGAATTTCCCACTCCAGCGCTATCAATGCTTTGCACAGCCTTGCTGTGCTTGTCTTGACAAAGTTAGAATTAAAAAAGAAAATAGAGAGGCAGATTGCCATTTGAAGTAGCACGTTTCATGTAGAAGGAAAGGCTTTCAATATTTTCCCAACAAGAATTGGAGGTTTGGTTCAAAGTCTAGCTGTATTCTAAGGTTATGCCTTGTAACATTCATTATGGGGGAATGGAAACCAGGCTCATTGCATTGTTTCCAGCAGGAGCCAAACCATATGGCTTAATTGTCAAACCTTAGCAAAGTCTAGCTCATTTATTCTTTAATATAGTAACAATATGTTTGTAATGCAATATCAGTCCCCAGGATGCTTTGAATGGTATTCAAAGATATACACAAGATATCTTTATAAACTTGAAGATAGAATTATAGAAATGTAAATACAGGACACAAGGAGACCATTGGATCCATTAACCCTGATTCAACTCCATGCTGCCGTAGTCTAATATCAGTGTCATAGTTCTATGCCTTGCATGCAGGTCTGTATATTTAACTGCCTAAAATTGTTATCACAATTTCTTGTTGAAGACATTATAGACTTTACCTAATTCTCATGTTTATTGCCTAGTTCTTGTTACTCTTTCAAAAACTGAATTCAGTTTGTGCTTCTAAATTTCTAAATGCTCACTCGTTCTACCTTAAATTCAGTGTTTCCTGCATTGGACGTTGGAATGCTCTTCCCGACCATTTCCCTATTAAGTTCCCGACCATTTCCCTATTAAGTTTTGGTATGCAGATCAAATGTAATGAAATGAATGGGTTATTTGATATTGATGTTATATATTCAAAGGCCTTCTTCTCTTTAAGACCAAATGTTTGTGGGTGGTTTGCGAAGGAAGACTAGGCATTTCCCACCCCCCCCCCCCCACCCCCCTCTTATCCAGATTTGGATTTTTTTTATTTGCATGGACCCAATGAACCAAAGAGCCCATTTCCTCTAAACAATTACCTTGGAATAGAGATGCTTAAATTTCAATTATATGCCCTGCTTAGAAATACTGAATATGGCTTACTTGCAGAATGTGAGTTGCTCTTCTGCTCACTGTCTTCTTTGCTTGCCGAATGATGCAAATTTATTTCATTGCCTATTTTTGAGAAAATAAAAATAAGATAAGTAACTGAATGAATGTTATAATTTTGTTCCTGTTGAAGGAGTCTATATGTTTGTTGAAAAAGTTTGAAAATATAAACAAAAAATACAATGAATAGCATTTTCTTTCAGATTAAAATTTTGGAGTATTGATATAGAGTAACCCATCCAGTCCAAATGGTAAAGTTATTCAATTAGATTCAGAACAGCCAAATTCTTACATTGATTTTTATAGGGCTTTACCAATAACCTGTGGGAAATAATATTCAACAGTAAAAGTACGATGTGGTACCTTTGTCTAACAAAATCACATCAGAGTTCAAGAACGCATTGAAAACTTAAAGTTGGGATTCTGGAAACTTACTCCTGTAATTGAGCACAGACAAACAATTTTTGCTCAAGAATTCAGTCTTTTGTGTCTCCATACCTGCGTAATTATCTGAGTGTTCGCTAGGTGCCTACTCAGTTATATAAGTAAAACCTGATCTGATTGATGCCTAGAACCCTTTCAGAGCATGTGTCCATGGTTTGACGTACAGCTCCAAATGGTTCACCATCTTTCATCAGTACCAATGTTTACAAATTGGCTTCCATGCAATTGCAAATATGTTTATTTCTTTTCCATTATCTCTTCCAGTCAAACTCTTCAACCTGGACACACCTGAATCCAATTGCATCTTCTGCTCCTTTTAGCATCACTCTTACCATAAATCTGGATAAAGACTGCCTCATGTTCATCTGTGGTGACTTGAGTGTACTTGGTATCAAACGTTCCTCCTCAGTCACCAGACAGCATTAATGTGAATATGTAAAAAAATGTACGTTTACATATGTTTCTAAACAGTAAAAATAGTCTTCAATCTGACATCGGAGGGAGAAGGGTTTCGACCCGAAACATTGTCTATTTCCCTCACTCCATAAATGCTGCCTCACCCGCTGAGTTTCTCCAGCATTTTTGTCTACTTTCCATCTGACATATTACCTTTGTTTCTCTTTCCACAGATGCTGTCTCCCTTGTAGATGTGTCAGTATTTTCAGTTTTTACTTCAGATTTCCAGCATCTGCAATTTTGTGCTTTTCAAAATTTTTGATAACTTATTAGCACATTCATTTATAAATTCTGCTGTCCCAAACCGATTGAGAGAGCAATATTTTTTTTTTATGTCAATTTCATCCAAATCTGACACGCAAAGTTGAATTCTCTCAGATTTGGGTCAGGTAGCCAGGCCTTGTGTTCAAATTGTTTTGAATTTGGGAACCATACAAAAGGCAGTGTTATCTTCACCTACAACTACATATCCCTGTCTAGTATCATGAAATGATATACAGTATTTACCTTCTGAACCACCTGATGTTTTTTAAGATTTCCTTTTGTTCAAACATTATTTGCAATCAGTTGCAAGTCTTTTGCCATAATGCATGTTTACATTACATTAATTGGATACAATGCAACTGATGAATTAGGAAACACTGTTTGAATTACTTGAGACAAATTGCTCATAACGCAATTTTGATCGTGAAGGAGAACCACTTTAGCAAATTACTTTGCAAATTGACAAGCAAGAAAAAAAGCTGTCTTGGTAAAAAAAAACAGTCTAAGTGAAAAAGTACTATTTGCATGGACACAATTGTCTCTACTGTAGTTTCACAATAGGTGGTCACTGAAATTGACAAGCAATCACTTCTATTGACACTTGTGCACTGATACTCTTTTAAACAGTGTAACATAAAGCCATCAGTATTTTTAACTTGCAGTAACAAATATAAAATTGTAGTTATTAATGTGGTCGATTACTTCCAAATTGAATGGAAAGAAAAATGGATGGTGAGGAAGAAAGGATTTAATGGAGAGATGAAAGATAAAGTGAGAATATTTTTTTAGTTAAACTCGGTGTGCAGAAACAGGCCCTTCGGCCCACCGAGTCTGCGCTGACCAGTGATTCCCACGCATTAACACTAAACGCACTAGGGACAGCTAGCTTACATTTATACCAAGCCACCTATACCAATACTAATTAACCAACAAACCTGCACGTCTTTTGGAGCATGGGAGGAAACCAGAGTGTCCGAGAAAATCCACGCAGATCACGGGAGAATGTACAAACTCTGTACAGACAGCACCTGTAGTCGGGTACGAACCCGGGTCTCTGGCGCTGTAAGCTCTGTAAGGCAGCAACTCTACTGCTGCGCCATTGCGCCGCCCCATATGGCAGAGAATAAAATTGACTTTATACTTCAATTTTAGCATACTTTAATTTCGTATAGTTTAGTTTAGAGATACAGCACAGGAACTGCCAGCAATGCCCGCATACCAACACTATCCTACACACACGAGTGACAATTTACAATTTTACCAAAGTCTTTACGTCTTTGAAGTATGGGAGGAATCTGGAGCATCCGGGGAAAACCCACGCAGGTCTCGGGGAGAACATATAAACTCCTTACAGAGAGCACCAGTGGTCACAGTCGAACCCGGGTCTGTGTTGCTGTAAGATAGCAACTGTACCGCTGTGTCACTGTGCCACCCTCTATGGAATTTCTGAGCCTCCTTTGCTAAATGGAATGCCAGATCCAGAAATAATATAATTAACATTAAATCTTTATGATCTGAGGTAGCAATGGAATTACCGCAGTAAGATTAATTTGAATTTAACTGCAACTCCAATAATTTTTCATGGGAAGGTTGCCAGCAAGGTAGAAACAGGGCAAAACTAAATGATTACTTGGTAATAATAACTGGCAATGATGACATGAACAAGCGTGTGAATTTGCTGTATGTATAGTATTATCTGATCTGATTGGATAGCATGCAAAACAAAGCTTTTCACTGTAGCTTGGTACACATGACAATAATAAACCCAAACCTACACCTTTTCGTCAAGTTGAGGCCCAATACAAACAGCATGCTATTTTAATTAGTTTTATTTTGAATACTTATATAAGTTTTCTTCCCTATTATTGTCATGCTGACTTTTCAACCAGTCCATTTTTCAACAAGCATGTTGCAATTCAAGTTATTTGGAAATTACATAATTTAGATTTTTGTTGGAAATAACACAAGTAAAATTATTGCTATTTATTTGTAAGGATGATTTTGATATTGGAATTGTTGTGGCAGAAAATGCTTTGTTAGGGAAGTAAATCCTGGTATATTCTCTGGATCATTAGAGATGGGCATGAACCTCCTGATCACGGGAGTTTTGGTAAAAATGTACTCCACACAGCACCACTACAATCTGAATATATGTTATTGTCAAAGAAAATCATCTGTCCTGGGTAAGATAAGATATGGATGCTCTATTTTGCTTGAGTCACCCTTTCCTGCAAGAATGAAATGATAGTAGATGCACGTTGTACTTGTAAAGCTGAATTGGGAGACACAAAATCATCAAAAATCAGATGCCTCACACTTCAATTGAAGTGTAGTGACAACTCATGTATCAGTGCCTTCTAAGTCCTTTAGTCTTTCACCAAGATACAGAATTAATGTATTTGAGCAGTGGAATGGGGTTTGAATTTTGATTAATTGATACTTCAGGCTATAGATAAAAGTAATAATATATCATTGCATGACTAGTTATTATTAATTCTAATCTTTTACTTGTTTGATTTCTAATAAAGGAGTTATTTAATGTCAGCATCAAGGGTTTACTATAATATATATTTGTATGATCTGGTGATGAGTGGAAATAATGCAGTTTGGGAGGCTACCGCACTTTACTCTGACTTGCATAGTATGCTGCTTTGATGTTGGTCAGCAGTTAATTCTTCCAAAAAATAATTTGATTTTTACAATCTGTTCCAATTGCTTTTCCAGTGTTTTTCCCAGAAAATCATTGTATCGTAAGATAATACTGTACCAGTTAAAAGGTCTTTCAAGTTTTTTGTGAAATTGTGGATAATTTTATCTGTGGCAATCCGTGCATTCATAATTATCTTGTGCAAAAAATCAAATAGCTGCAATGAGACTACATAGCAACACGGTTATCCTTAGTCTATATGTCGATATAAAATAAGATTTAGTATCTTCTCCGTTGCTTTAGTGTTAACATGCATCTCTGGTTTGAATACAATTTTACAGTTAAGTACCACTGCCAATACGTTTCTACACTGGTGTTCCACCCATGGGATTCACATTTATATCCTTTTGAAACACAAGATACTGCAGTTTTGGAATCTTGAGTGAAAAACACAAGTGTTGGAAGAACTCAGCAAGCTGGCCAAATGGATAGATGACATTTCGGTTGGGGACCCTTCTTCACTCTTAACCCCACCTTCCTGCCACATGCTGTGTCACTCCAGGTTCAACTGTTGTGCAGGGCCTTACCATTTTGGATTAGGACAGCAAGTTGTCATTCTCCGATTGGCAAAAACAAGTTTGTTGTTGATACAGTTCCGGCCCATTAAATTAACAATTTTGTTCAAGAAGTTATGTCAGCAATCATAATTACCACGCTTTAATTGCCACTCAGCATTGTAAAGTGGATCACATTAAAATCAAACAAAAATACAAAAAACTGCATATGTTAGATATCTTAAGTAAAATAAAATACTGGAAGAAATCAGCATGTCAGGCAGCATCTCTGGAAAGAGAGAGAGATTAACATTTCTCACTATACCTACATGACATGCCAAGTGCAAATTCCTAAAATTGGAAAGATCAATGAAATATTGTTTCATCAGTTAATTGGAGTGTTTAAGCAGTCAAATTTCATTACAAGTGGCGTTTCCATATCTCATTAATAGAATGTCCAAAACATGAATTGTGGTGCATAGTTCTCTTACTGATAGTCCTGTATTTGTACATAAGTTTAGATTATGTACAGGAAACAAAAATTAGACATGATTTTGCAGTGACAAGTGAACTATTCCATAGTATTTCACATCCAAGATCAGACAATGTATTAGACAATAGACAAGTGGTGCAGGAGTAGGCCATTTGGCCCTTCGAGCCAGCGCCGCCATTCAATGTGATCATGGCTGATCATCCCCAATCAGTACCCCGTTCCTGCCTTCTCCCTCTATCCCCTGACTCCGCTATTTTTAAGAGCCCTATCTAGCTCTCTCTTGAAAGCATCCAGAGAACCTGCCTCCACCGCCCTCTGAGGCAGAGAATTCCACAGACTCACCACTCTCTGGGAGAAAAAGTGTTTCCTCGTCTCCGTTCTAAATGGCTTATCCCTTATTCTTAAACTGTGGCCCCTGGTTCTGGACTCCCCCAACATCAGGAACATGTTTCCTGCCTCTAGTGTGTCCAAGCCCTTAGCAATCTTATATGTTTCAATGTGAAGCCCTCTCATCCTTCTAAACGCCAGAGTGTACAAGCCCAGCTGCTCCATTCTCTCAGCATATGACAGTCCCACCATCCCGGGAATTAACCTTGTAAACCTACGCTGCACTCCCTCAATAGCAAGAATATCCTTCCTCAAATTAGGGGACCAAAACTGCACACAATACTCCAGGTGTGGTCTCACTAGGGCTATTGAAATTTGTTTTCTTCAGGCCAATCAAATTCTGAAAACTCAGATTTCAGTTATTCTCATATATATTGAAGATATGTTAATTTTCTGTTTATCTTTGCAAAAAAGAATCTTTTGAGATAGAATGTCAATATTATTTTAGATGTTGTTGTTATATCATTATATATGCCAATAATGCTTATGTAATATATGCTAATTAGATTTAACGTAAGCTTGACATGCAAATCTGTATTCATCTTTTGCTACAGCAAATCATACAAGCAAATTAGAAATTCTGTGGCATGCTGGACTCCAGATTTCTCTTGGAAATGCTGAGAAATTGAATGTTGTATTTCCTTGAGACATTAAATTGTTTTGAATGTGACGTAAACCAAGTCTGGGTCATCTCAGAAATTGGGTTATCCTCACGTTAATAAATTATTATTGTGGTTACTTCTTCAAGAAGTGGTGGATCACAATCTGTTATTTTTGTTGAAAACAGTTGCTTGCAGAGCTTGTGCCCACAGTGCCTGCTGTTTGCTGGGAAATGGTTCAGCTACCTTAAAGTGCATTCTCCATGTCACCGCACAGGTTGCAGTGGTGATAAGGTGAGGTGGGGGGATGGGGAGAATGGGAGAACATTGAGGTGGACAGAGTAGAAATGCTGTGTTTGCAGACAATGGCGAAAAGAACAGCAAATAGAAAAACAATTGTGTGGAAATCAGTGCTTATAAATAATGAATTCCTGCCCAGTGACATTTTTCATTTATTATTGTTCCCAGCTGAATTTGTTTCTTTATCGGGGGTTACACAAAAAGCTGGAGAAACTCAGCAGATGCAGCAGCATCTAAGGAGCGAAGGAGATAGGCGACGTTTCGGGTCGAGACCCTTCTTTATCTACTGTTACTGAAAAATGATAGTTGCAATTCATAATCTTTAAACCCAGTTTCTGTTTTATAGGAAGTAAGGTGTTGTTGCTGTGCCTATTGATGTCATGGGAAATGTGCCAGAGGGAATTGCACGTGCATTCCCAATAGCTGGGGTTTCAATAGAAAATGGTTGCAGACACTTTAAAACATGCGCAAAATAACTTTTAACGTGTGATTTGTGCATGTAAACAGGTATGGATCGATACAGTTTATAGTCAAAAGTAACAGATGACAACAACAGGAGCAATCAGCTTGCTGAGAGTTTGCTTGTTGGACATTATGCTAAAAATTAAAGAACTAAATTGAGATATTATCATTCTCATCTCTAAGATTCCCTAAAGCACACAGTCAATTAGCAAACCTTTGAAATATAATTATAGTGATTATGATACTAAGTATGTCAGCTATCTTACACTAAGCAACATCCAGTTACTCTGTTTTAGTGTATAGAAAAGAACTGCAGAAGAAGAAGACCCTTCCTTCGATCGAAGAAAGGTCTCGACCTGAAACGTCACCCATTCCTAATCTCCAGAGTTGCTGCCTGTCCCGCTGAGTTACTCCAGCATTTTGTTTCAGTGGTATTGTTTGAGGAATAAAAGTTGTCCAGGATATTACAAAAATGTCTGTGTTTTAAACCTGTCTAAGTAGGCAATTGAAATAGAGTTTGGCTGGCCAAATGAACTAGATAGGATCCAACAATGTGTTTTGTTCAGGTTGGGTCAGGTGAACATTCTAATGAATCATTTAGGTTTGGTTTGGGTTGAGCCAGGCCTTGCCATGCTATCCGCGAGGATGATTTGCTTATAACATATATCCTCTTAATTATTTGGGTGTTTGTCTTCAACCAGATCAATAACATGATTAATTGGCAGGTTGGATATGGAAAATATATTGATTCCTTTGCCCAGGTTAGCTTTGGGTTGGCGGTGTTAGGATCTAGCTTTAATTTTATACGTGAGCAGATCTCTTTCAAAATTGAACTCTAATTTAAATATTTTACATAGAACGGAATATCTCAAACAATGCAGTATTTCTTCAACTGAGATCCCTCAAGTATCTGTCCTGATTATGTACTTCATTGTAGAATGGGGTTAGACCAAGAGGTAAATGGGGTTAGACCAAGAGGTACCAAGAAGGTACCTTCTGACCATGAGGTAAATTTCACCTCGGAACGAAATTCACAGAATGACCCTGTGTAAATGTTTGCAATTGTAAACACAGCCTTTTAAATAAACGTATGATGTAGTCAGCATCTTTAGGATAACATTACAATGCTTTGAGGCAATCTGCTGAGTGCCTCTTTAAACTTATCTATTATTTCCAGATCGTTTCAGCTGAATTTAGTGTAGGGATCTCATACATGTATTTACTTGAAGGAATGCATGTTACAAATCTTAAAATAAAACTGCAGTACTTATGCCTTGCCGATTGATCAGTTTAGAGTGGCATTTTTAGTTAATTTTCAGTTACTTTCTGCTAAGCCAGCATACTACAGTTTACTTGTAGAACACAAAAAATAAATCGAATTACAGGTAGAATTAAAAAAAAATCAGCTTATAATAATATTGTAGCTAAATTTGTCATCACTATCTGTCTCTGACCACTTATGCTGTAGTTATTCAAAATAAATATTCAAGGATGAAATGTAAACTTACTCCCATGGCTCTTTATATTATAAGCAGGATAAACATATCTGATGAGATCAGTTCCATAAACCAGGTTTAGTGGCAGCAATAGCAGAAATGTTCTAATTTCTTTTGAAGCCATGTTGCAGCTGTAATGTAAAAACAGAAATACAATGAAACATTAAAAGAAAACATTAAAATGTTCAATAATATTAGTTGAGGCAATGAAGATATTTCCCTCCAGTTTTCACATTTACAAAATGACTTTGATAAAACAGTCGAAGGTAGACACAAAATGCTGGAGTAACTCAGCGGGTGAGGCAGCATCTATGAAGAGAAGGAATTGGCGACGTTTCGGGTGGAGACCATTCTTCAGACAAAACAGTCGTCAATTTCACAATTCTACAGGCAATTGTTCTCACATCAATGGGGAGAAGAAAAATACATCAGCTGACCTGATCTAAATCTTGATTAAGACCCTACAAAAAGTGTTTTATTTTGGGCCAATTATGTGGTCCTCTTTGAAATAAACATTATTCGTGATTGTATTTGAAATCTGTTAAGTACCAGGCCCAGTTTTATAACCCAACGATTCCAGAACATTTCCTGCTAACAGGTAAAAGCAAAATGTCGGCAATCGAGAGTTTGGCAATAGAATTCTGACAAGTTATCAGTTGACAAATGACAAATAATGTAATACTAATAGAATTTGTGAGCTGGATCCTTGTTTTCATTATTCATCTGTATATTAACAAATCTCAGCAAAAATATAAATAAAACATACCAGTGTCTGTGGTCTTCGTGACCTTGCTTCTGTAATGGTTTCCCAATAGAGTGAACTGGATGAAGAATATGTTTGGTGTACTGTAAAGTGATGAAACCTGGTGTATTTATATAGAGGTGGTTCAATAGATAATTCTATGGCTCCTCCTTTTAAAATGGAAACAATAATTATGCAGTCTATACTTTTTTAAATATCAAAATGTGACATGAAATTAGGGTGTTTCTCGTGATCAATGTTGCCTTGCATCCTTTGGGAGTGGCTTTTGGCAATTACAAGTGTTTTAAGGACAATGTAGAAAAGCATTTGCTGATGACCTTGCTAAAGTCTTGACAAGTTTAAAGAAAATGAAATATTTTTTGCTAATTGCGTCAATTGTTTTTATCAGTAGGAACATATACACATTTAAATTTAAAAGTTGTAGTTAAATGCTTCCATCAGTTTTCTTTGTTGGACCATATTTTGATTTATTACTAATATCAACTATGCATCAGGTTGACCCATTTAATTCCTTTCATAATTCATTCTTTATGAGTATTATTAAACATGCACTGTGGTATCAACAACTCAATGGTTTCTGCTTCCATTGTTTGGGACTTGAATTTAGTGAAACTAAATTTCAATAATGGAATACAATTCCATTGCTATCATCTTGCATTTCTAATTGGGAATAAATTTCAAAACTACATATATTGTTTGAGGGTGTTAGAATTTAGTTTTCGAGTAGAATGGTAATGATTAATTCGGCATGGAGAAAGGAGCAATTGCACTTGAAAGTAACGCAATTTGGAATTAGTTCCGCATGGTAAATTCTCTTATTAGAGTGAGAATCCTGAAATTACCCTTAAATGGAACAGTGTTAATTAAAATAGATATTCAAATTATGATTAAAATAAAAACAATTTATGATAATTGTGAATGATTGCAAACTCTCAGATGCAGAAATTGATTTACTTCTAAACTGGCCAAACTTTATTTGGTTACTGTACTTTGCATATAGGAATCAATTTTGGATTAAGTTCTAACATGCTAAAACCTACGATACAATTTATATTACCGAACGGACTTCTTTATTCGAAAAACCACAGAAGTGGGCTTGTAT